>JBAMHX010000021.1:20730781-20744132 GCA_037177515.1 Pseudomugil tenellus
TAGATCAAACTGGCACTGGTGTAGATCAAACTGGTACTGGTGTAGATCAAACTGGTACTGGTGTAGATCAAACTGGTAGTGGTGTAGATCAAACTGGTACTGGTGTAGATCAAACTGGTACTGGTGTAGATCAAACTGGTACTGGTGTAGATCAAATTGGTACTGGTATAGATCAAACTGGTATTGGTATAGATCAAACTGGTATTGGTATAGATCAAACTGGTATTGGTATAGATCAAACTGGTATTGGTATAGATTAAATTGGTATTGGTATAGATCAAATTGGTATTGGTATAGATCAAATTGGTATTGGTATAGATCAAACTGGTATTGGTATAGATCAAATTGGTATTGGTATAGATCAAACTGGTATTGGTATAGATTAAATTGGTATTGGTATAGATCAAACTGGTATTGGTATAGATCAAATTGGTATTGGTATAGATCAAATTGGTATTGGTATAGATCAGGCATGAATCAGTTGCCTGCAACCTGCGAATGTACCGTAGCTGGAAATGGCTCGTAGGACCTTCCACTCTGGATAACATCGGCTCAAAATGATAACTTGTGTTAATTCAGCCTTTTTTATTTTAATGTGGAACTGCATTGAATTATAACATATTGACTTAATAATTACCTTTTGTTTTTGATAATGTCTAGTTTACGTTTTAAATTTCTTTTAAACTAATTTTAAAGAAATATAGAGGAATATGTATTTGTCTCCTTTTAGCTAAAGTGTAATGTTTTTTCTTTCTTTCCAAACTTAGCAATAACTACATATTTACAACAATATAAGTTATAAGTTGACTTTTTTTAAAAGGTTGTGACATTTGCTCCTTTAAATTAGTTTTATTCAGCTGGACTCTTTGGGTTTTAAATACTATAGAAGCCTGGCAGATGGTCTGCTCTATCAGGTTGAAGTTGCAATATGTTCACATTTCAGTTTTTACCAGAAACATCTATATTTCCAGCAGTGCCTGTTGTCATGACAAGATTGGGTTCTGCCCAAATCATGTTCATTTATTACCCTCCAAGTGGATGTTGTGTTCCGTTCTTCCACACATAGGAGCTGGATAGAAATCCTGGCTGATTAGACGTCATATTAACTATGTACAGATGTAAACACACATGTGTATGTAGTTAATATGTACAATCTGAAGATAAGTTCAGAAAACATTCAGGACATATACAGTGTTCACAAAATGTTGGAGATATTTAGCTTTTGGTTTCATTGTCAGAATGAATGAAACCTAAAACGTGTTAAACACCTTCATGGATTAACGTCACATAACTGTTCAATGTTTCAGTATTTATCATAGAAAATGTCAATTTCATTAAATACTAAAAAACAAGAGAAATGTCTGAAGCATGAAGCGCGCACCCCCGTGTTGGGGTTAAATGACAGCATGTATGTACAGAATCCTCTTCATCATGACGTTATGATAACGTGAACATTTTATATTGTTGTTTGAGAGGAAGGAATTACCATTATACGATTCCACTGATTCCACTGGCCGCATAGGACCACCTTCTGATCTGATGTGACCCCAAACGAGCAAAGCGTTTCACCATCAGTCCTCAGTGGCGCCCTGAACGGCACGGGTGGGTTGTATCAGCTGACGTCTTTTTATTGTGAAATACTTTGGATTAATCAAGTCACAGCATTGTTATTAGTAGAAACATTGTGTTACTCAGCGAGTGTGTGATGCAGGCCGGGTTTATTGTTGAGCACGTAGCTGGGCTCAGATCCTAAAAAGGACCCGTAGAGGGTGTGAACAGATGTCCGTTTATAATACGGTAACACAGGACGCAAATGTGAAGAGGGTCTTGTTGGCGTATTTCAGCCCTTATTATCTAAAAGGAAGCTGAGATATGAATTTTATGTGTTAGCCAGACAACCATGTGCTAGTAGCAGTGCTGCTAGATGCTAACGGTGTAAACATGGAGCCGGAATGACCCCCATGTTCATCTTATATGTTGTGTGTTTGTTGTGCAGGTAATGGGTTTTGTTTTAGCCGCTTTCCTCTGCCCGGTGTTGTGCGTCTCCGGGGAACGTTTGTCCGTGTGGCTCTGTTTGAGCTGCCGAGCCGGCCACTATCCATCTCTCCCGGTTAATTGTTACTGACGGCAGCAGAAGCAGCGCCGTCCTCATGGACATTAACATCTGAATGAGGATCAGAGACACAGGAAACTCGTTTTAACCCTGATGGAGACGGAGTTGCTCAGCTGATGTTTGGACGGCACATTAATGACATGTTTGTATATTTCTGTAGATTGCTTGTATGGATGAGAGTACCTGAAGACGTTTTCAGTTTTTCCCTTTCCTCTGTCTGTCTGGCTCCTTCCTCCCCACATAGTTATTTTTATCCCATTATTCTTACATTTCCAGCCCTCCAGACATCCCCCATTTCCTCCTCTTCACTTTTCTTTCTTTGAGTCACAAAAACATGCAAGACGAGATGTAGAGGGATCAGTCTGGAAGTCTTTTTATAGATAGTGACAGCTGATAGAGATCTGTTTAGAGGAGGATTGTTTTCAGCTTTCCTTCCCTTATCTGCTGCAAATAGGATGTAAAAAATCCTTCTTTTGATCGATGTTGTTTCAATTTTATCTTGCAAAATGTTCAATTAATTGAGTAAGCTTGTGTAGAAAAGAAATAACAACCGAGTTGCTTCCTTTATGCATTTAAATGTATAATGACCTCTATAAAGTCCTCTATGTTTTGATTGGCCAAATAAATGGATGGATGACTTGTCGTCTTAGTGCTGAGATCAGTGCTCCCTGGAATGATTCCAGACATTTAAAATCAATACTTGACCTTTTTCTTTCAGCATTTTCTAAGTGCGCTGATCATCGGCTTAAAATTATGAATGTCCTTCTGCTCTGGATCATTTCTTTGCTTTACCGAATTTGGAAACTCTGTAGAAGAAGATAGAAATGTATTCAAATTAGTAAATTGTTTATAGTGTAACAAATCCATTTCTGCCCACAGAGGTACAAGAACACTTTCAAAAGGAGTTTATAGCATTATGGAGAGTAAAAAAGGTTGCACAGATGGTTTGTATGCACAATAATACATCTGTAAAATGTTAATAATAAAAAAATAATACAAGTTGGAAATTACTTTGAGATTAATATAGAAAGTATGAACTTTTTATTATTTAATAAAACACATTAACAATCTAGATCTAGATCCAATACTTACAGGTTCAATAGATATAGCTAACATTAATAAATAGAAATAACTGTAAGCATATTTTTAATAATGAGACCCAGTAAAAGGCGTCTGATGGGCTTTGATAGAACATTATCTGAGGCAGGTCATGACAAATCCAGCAGTTTATGTAAAAATATCAGTGTTGGGTAATTATCTTTCTTCCTCTTGAACACGTTCAATAAATGTCATTTTATTTAAGTTTAAATTATTTGGTAGCACCAAGCTAACATTTATATCTTTGTGGCGCTCAGCTTGTTGTTAGCAGATGCTAACATTAAATGTTACTGTAAATAACAGAGGATGGAGTTAGATTTGCTGGATCTGGTATTTTTATGCTGAACATTGTTACTTTTTATTTGTTTTGTTACCCAGAAGTTATAACGCAAGCTGGGTTTCAACAGCTGGATCTGTGTTTGTGTAACGGTGCCGGCGATCAGACAGAGGAAGTAATATCTCTCAACTCTCAAACTCTTGTAGTACTTTATGCTGATCTACTGCTTCAATAAAAAAAAACTTTACTTATATTTTAAAACATTTGTCCCATGTTTTGTCTTTCATCCTACCCCCCAACAGCTGCTGTTCCCACTTCATTTGAGGGACCATTTGGGAAGGTTGTTTACCGCATCAGGGCGACCATTGACACGCCACGTTTTTCTAAGGACTACAAAATCCAGAGGCCCTTCTACATGCTCAGCGTTCTCAACCTCAACGAGGTGCCTGACATTGAGGTAGGTGCTTCACAGTGATGCTCATCTTTCCACCGTTGTGTTTCTGCAGAGTGACACACACAATTGATAACGTCTTCATCCTGTGACCGTTTCCCTGCAGAATCAGAGCTGCGCTGTCACCACAAAGAAGTTCAGCTACCTCCTGGTGAAGACGGGAACCCTGATGCTTAAAACTCACAGTGACCTGAGGGGTTACGTCCCCGGTCAGGTCATCAAATTAGCCACTGAGATCCACAACAAGTCAGGGAAGGACACAGGGTGTGTGCTGGCCAGTCTCCTGCAGGTACGCGTTTGCAATCATTCCAAAGGAAAAACGTCCTCATGGCGCTTTGGGAAGTGACGTCTCTTATTGTCTGCATGTTGGTCTCACCAGAAAGTGACCTATAAAACCAAGAGGCCTGTGTTTGACCTGCGAACCATCGCAGAGGTGGAGGGAGCTGGAGTGAAAGCAGGAAAACACGCCGAGTGGAGGGAGCAGATCATCGTCCCTCCTCTTCCTCAGTCAGCACTTGCTGGTTGCAACCTCATAGACATTGAATATTTCATCCAGGTCAGAGTGTGTGTGTGTGTGTGTGTGTTATCTTAGAACAGCTTTTAGGACTATAAATTGACAGATGTTGTTATGAAACTGATATTCTGCATTTCCAGCTGCTTTGTTTACACATAGTGCAGCGAAACATCCTTCCTTTGATTTAAACTACTGTATTATTGATGATATCCGCTCATCACGTCACTCTGCCATGCTCTGTTATTTATCATTGTGTTATTGTAATTATTCACTACATTATTGGAGTTGTTGAATGATTGTTTGAAGAATAATTAGTTTTTTTATTTTTGCTTGTTCCCCCAACATGCCAGTGTTTAAATTGCAAAGCTTGGCAGCAGGTGGATGTGGCGAGTAAGACGGTAAAAGAATAATGACTTTTGTCTGGTCAAATCGATTGAACAAATGGTGTAAATTTTTCCTGAAGCAGCTGCTGCCTTTCAGCCACTACATGAAGAGCGAAGTAACAACAGTAGAAAAACCAACTTTAACTTGTTTAAATCTAGTTAATGAGTTTTTATGTCTGATCCGTTACAGGTGTCGCTAAAATCCCCAGAAGCCTTCGTCACCCTGCCCATCTACATCGGTAACCTCCCTGTGAACTTGTCTCCCTCGAGGGCCATACCCACCAGCCCGGTGGCCCCCTGCGCTGCGGGGGTGATGCCCAGCGCCCCCCCAGCAGAGGAGGAGCCAGAGGACGGGCTGTGCGCGGGAGGGACTGCAAACGAGGAGATTCCCACCAAAAGTCACTCTCAGCAGGACCCCAGGGGGCTCCCGGCCACCATGTCGCCCAGCGCGTTTGGCCATGCGCCGGGCGCCGCGCTGCCTCCCGGTCACAGTCGGCTCGACGCATCCGCGCCGCTGTTCTGCGTTTCCACCGGGGCGACCATACCTTTCTTCACTGAGGGGAATGTCACGCCAGTCCCCACTTCCTGTTCGCTCATCCTCCCGCCAGAGTACAGCAGCTGCGACTACCCTCATGGTCAGTGTTCAGACTTTTACTCTTTTCACTTCTTCAGAGATACTAGAAAGGATTTTATTGGATTTAAGCTGCACGTTTATGAGCCGACTGCATACGACTGGCGAATGTATCCATGCATGCCCACTCTGTTACTGACCTCTCTGCCGTTGTGTGTTTCAGAGCCCCCACCCAGTTACGAGGAAAGCTGCAGCAGCGTAAACTCCAGTTTTAACAGCGGAGAATAGAGAAGACCATCGTGTCCATCCACATCTGTCTGCACTCACCTCTCCACTGATCCAGACAGAGATGGAAAACCATGAATGAAAACTCTAAGAAGGGATTATTTCTTATTGTTATAAGAGTTTTAGTTTTGCCTCATGCCAGAACGGGTCAACATCACTGTGCCTAAAAGAAGTGCTTGTGGAAATCACGCAGTATGTATGATGTTCAGCTGGACTTATTGGATTATTGGAATTAGGAAAACTTTTCACTCATTTCTTTTCAACATGTTGCGTCTGTGATGCCTTTAAATCATTTGTAGCCACTGATTGCTTTTGTCAAGACCTCGCTTGTGGTTTTTTTGTGGTGTAGGTCTAAATATGCTCTTTAGTTGTGTTTCTGTGTTTTAACTATCCTCAGTGGAGCCATGTGACCATGAATCCATCTGTACGTGGCAAAAACAACCAAACTGAGCAGAGAAGGGACGAATCTTCTAAATATATGATTTTTTTTTCATGTTTTCTTTAACCACATCACAAGTGGCGTTTCATTTTGCAGTCAGCTTTTAAACACTTGAACCATTTTTTATCTTTTATGCTTTTTTTTTAAATAAGAGCCAAATATTTGTAAGAACAACCTAAAACAGTTCACACACCTTGTCAAGGTTTTTTTTTTTTTTGTGAACAAATTGCGTTGAATAGATATTTTATTCTCTATGACACCACCTGGTGTTGACTTGAGGTTCCACTTAGTTAGCAACTGGGATAGGCTGCACACCCCCCCAGTGGCCCAGCATTGGAATAAGCAGATGAATGGATGGCTGGTTTCCCATCAGTACTCCTGCATTCAGGGATGGGCGGCGCCCCCTGGTGGTGGGAGGTGTTACACGCATGACCTCACCCTGCCTCTCTCCTGCACCGGCTGAGGTCTGCAGTTGATATTAACATCAAATGAATCTCTTTGCGGTTGTCTTTTGTTTAATTGTGAATCTATGGATAAAATTTAAGGTTTTTAGGGGGGGTTTGGTCATTTCTGTCGCCTTAAAGTTAAGTAGCGTCACATTAGTGAAATCAGTGCAAATGATGACAACACAGCACTTTTTGGGCAATGTGAGGAGACGAACATGTACTGCATGTGTGACATGGCGTTTCCAGTCTTTACCTGATTCGGTATACGTGTTGAAATGTCTGTTGGATACTTTTTCACCTTTTTTGCAGCAGCATAAAGCCACAACAACCTGATCCAAGCACATTGTTTCTGCAAACCTCAGAATGATTACTAAAGTTTTTGTGCACATAGTTTATCTAATTTAATTCATAAAAGGGTTTGTTTTACTGTCTATATTTTATCTGATTTTTTTAAAAAAGTTATTTGTGTCATTAAAGATCCTTATTTATGTTGTGCTGACTTCCTGACATATCACCAAGGCCTGTTGTGCGATAAAAGCATTTATTGTTTCCTCATATGTGGGAAATAACGTCACTGAGAATCCAAAGCAAAACTGCTGTACTGAATGTTCTCGTGACTGTTTGTGTTATTTTCTAACAAACAATCCAAATCTACTGTAAAAACAGTCCAATTAAGTGCACAGAAAGATAAATGAACCCAGGCTTCATATGTTTCAGGATTTTCTTTCTTTTTAAATGTGATTTTCCACAAAACGCCAGCTTTGTTGCTGTCTTGACAAAGCTGTGGAACGCCATGAATGTGAGGACATGCCTTAAAGCCCCGGGACTCCTGGCGCCTCTTGCATGAGCCCGTCATGGACCCGTTTCTGTTCAGGACATCTGTTTGTGCTCCTCCTGTTTGCTCTTTTCTGGACTGTGCCGGGTGCACTTGATGTATAAAGATGTAGCTTGTATTAAAAAACACACACCGGAACTTAGATGTGTAAAAATAATAGTGTTCTTAGAGAACGATGTGCAATTCCTCTTATTTCTGTGAGCTCTGCGGCAGCAGCTCCCTGAAGTCACGTTGCCTTTTTCAGTCCTGCTCCTGTTTGTTTCTTCACGTAAAGGTACGATAGTTTTCTCCTTCTTTCTTCTCCTTTGACATACTGATTAGTGGCGTCTTGATTTGTATTTTTCTACTTGAAACTGTTTACAGGTGTAGGACACATTTACTGATAGTAGCGCCTCCACCAGTACTTGTAATGTTTTATGTTACAGTGCAGAATCAGCATTGTACTGTAAAAGAATAAAACTATAACATGTTTTTGTTGCTTACATGTGTCTGAAACTGACAAGATTTACTGAACAGAATTTTAATTGCAGTTCATTTGAAAGGCCAATAAATCACAACATAGAAATGAATAGAAACACCTTGACACATTTCTATTTTAATTATGGATTTTATTAATTAAAATTAGCATATTTATTAGGCTGTTGGCCTCTGATGCAGTTTTATTTTTTATGAAGCTTTTTAAATGTGTTTATTTATTCAGAGGATGCGTTTTCTCAAGTTCATGAGGCCAATTTTTTTATTTTTTCTTGGCTTAATTTTTATTTTGTTCTGGATTTATGCTGAGGGGAAAACTGCTGCATAGACGAGAAAATAAAAGGAAATATGAACAAAACAAGAGACACAAATGTCATTATGTCAGCAGCTCATTCAGGTATCGTGATCCGAGCCGTGCACACAAACGAGGTGAAGATTTACTGCAGCCGAGTGGAGGACAGCCTCTTCGTTTCTCTGCCGTTTCCATGGAAACCGTGATGCACATCATTTCCGATGAGGTTAAATCCTTTTATCCACCTGTCAGCTGTTCTTTAGCAGCTGCTTCAGCACACTGGTCTGCTTCAAAGCCCTGAGAGTAGAAAGATCTTCTGCTATAACCGGGACGTCTTCACTGCGCTTCGTCTTTTCACCATCGTCTTCGTCGCTGTCAGACAGCGCGCACAGCAGAGCATCGTTCTCAAACGTGGGGAAGAAGTACTGCGGCTGGTCCCACACGCTCATCTCTGGCAGTCTCATGATGTGCTCCTTCAACACGACGTGATGCAGGACATCGTCTTTGCTGTCAAACTTCTCCTGGCAGCAGTAGCAACGGCTCTGGTGGATCCTTCGCCTGATGAAGTTCACCAGTTTGACCTGCTGGTAAAACCTGAGGTTCAGGTCTGTCTTGACTTTATGGAGGTCGAAGCCGTGAGATTCCTTCATGTGTGTGTAGATCTGATCCATGACCTGCGACTGAAAGTCACAGAACAGACACACTGCAGAAACGGCACGAGCTCTCCAGTCTGACCAGTCTTCATCATCATGACCAACCATCTCACAGTCATCTTCACTTTGAACCTCCTTCCATGTCTTCCCCAGTTCCAGGTAGTTGATGACATAGAAGCGGTCATAGTCTGGGTTGTTGGCGTTGATTCGCCGGTGAGCTTTTTTCCTCATGTGATCCTTCAGCGTTGTTTTATCCCGAAATGTCTTCTCACAGTACAAACACTTCAGACGGTCCAGTTTCTCCTCCAGCAGGTCCAGGAACTCACTGCAATAAACAATGTTGTCCGGCAGCCCGATGCTGAATGAGTGCTCTCGCGCCATGTGGTTAAGAAGACAGGACCTGTTCCCAGTAAAGGGCTCATTGCAGAACATGCAGAGGCGATGGAAGCTGTGGTCATCTCTCTCCATCTGCTGCTGCTTCAGCACCTCTTCCAGCCGCATCTGCTGGAGCGTCTCTCTGATGGTCCGGTCCTCCGGGAGGACGTCACACAGCAGAAAGTACTCTTCCTGTTTCTCAACTGGACCGTTTGAGTTGGTCTTGATCACACTGCAAAAATCTGTAACTGGTTGCTCCAGAAATCTGCGCTTCCAGTACAGCATGTACTTTGGTAGGTCTGCAATGAGTTTGATGTCGGCGATGACTAGCTTGTGGTCCAGCAGCAGATGTCTGAGGAGGGTTTCTGTCTCCAGAAGAGGAACAGACTCAGAACATAACAAACATGCCAGCGTTTCGGAACTGGGATGCTGTAGAGTGGAAGGACTGGGACCTCCAGGTTGTGGTTCTGGCAAACACAGCGGCTCCAATATTCTATCCTCACTTCTTTCACTTGCTGCCATGTTGTTTGTACGAGGCGGAAATAGAGCGAACAGGTTCGGCTAATGCGGCTAGCCCCGTTTGTCACGTGACTCGAGCCTGAAAGGACCCGAACAGGCCTTCACGTGACTCGAGCCTGAACAAAATGTCAAATGAACAATAATTATAAGAGCAAACAATGATAAAAAACGTCTGATGATTTAAAAAAATGTTCAAGTTCCTCCACAGTCGACGGAAATGTTACGTTTTCGGCCCACTTCGAAGCTTTTCGCTGTCGTGAAGGAGACGGACTACATTACCCATCGGCCCCTGCTTGTTGTCTGTAGTCACGAGGTAACTTTAGCTACAGCTCGGTGAAGAAAATAGCAAATTCATCTACCGTTGACGTAATTGTTTTATTTTCGGCACGCTTTGAAGAGTTTCCCTGTCGTGAAGGAGACGGACTACATTACCCATCGGCCCCTGCTTGTTGTCTGTAGTCACGAGGTAACTTCAGCTACAGCTCAGTTGCATTCGCTGTTGCTGCAGCAATGGTTCCTCATTGACAGCACAGTTGAACTCCTGATCCGAACCGTGATGAGACCTGCTGGAACTGGGATGTGAAACTGAGTCAGCAAGTCCACCATGATGTCCGTAAGTTCTCTGCTCGTTTATTTATGTTTTTTACGTATAATATTTCTTTAACATAATTTCATATCTACTTTATCTGTGTGGAAACTCACGTAACTTAAAGCAGCTTCCATGGTGGTTCTGTTCTGACCCACAAACACTGGAGATACAGCTTGTTAAAACTTTTTTAAGGTAGTTTTTAAAGACTAAAAGTATATATTAGACCGCATTCTGGTTTAAACGAGCTTAGAAAAAGTTTAAAATGTATATTAAATGCAAAACTTAAGTCATCACTAAAACTAGAAATAAAGTCATGAACATTACATTAAAGTTAAATAAATGATAAATATAAATTACTAACATGTTAGATTTCTTTTAGATTTTGCTGACATTAGCAGAGAATATATCTTAAATTTATAAGCATAATGAAAAGCAGCTGGTTGTTCTGGAAGTCAGCGTTTATTGTGACACATTTGTTGTGTCCTGTTTATGAGCGATGAAGACAACATAGAAGCCCCTCAGTGTCCTCATGTCTCAGTCAGCCACAGAGACATTAAAAAAATGAAACATGGTGGTTTTCTAACAGAGGTTTGGGGTTTCCTGACCTCAGGGTGGGTCAGGTGAAATGAGCAGAAGAAGGCGTCGTGTGTGCCGCAACAAAACGCAACAACTTCCTTCCAAAACAGGAGAAAAGAGACATGACATATGCAGCAAACGCTGCGAGCAAACATGTTACTGCTGAGGTGTGCAGGGCGGGTGCGGCTGGTGGGGAGGAGAGCGACATGAGCTCAGGACTTCACAGAGAATCCATCTGATGTGAGTCGGTCTGAGATTAGCTGCTGGAAGCCACTCCTATAACATTTACATGAGTAATAAATCACAGTTTTCATAACACGGATCCTTTTCCCGTCACGCTCCCCTCCAGCAAGGGATTCATCACTACATCAGACCTGTTGCCATGGATACCTCGCCCTTTTTTCATGTTTCCCGCCATAAAGAATGTTTTGTTTTAGGTTGTTGGATCAAATTGATCTCCCAGGTTTTGTATAAACTCTTTTTTCTATTTCTAGATGTTTTCTGTCATTTTTCCTCCGTTTGTCAAGTTTACTCCAAATTTCAAGGAATCGCTAAAAAATAGAGATTCAGCTCTTCAGAAGCACGTTGTTTGTACAAAAATACGATTTTATATCTGTGAAAAACATTTTTAAAACACTAAAGAAATGGAAACTAATAACGTGTCTATAAAGGTAAAAATATGTTTCTGTTATGTGCAGATACGTTAAGCAGCGACGTTAAAGAAACAAATCCATCTCAGTCAGGATGGATTTGTTTTGTGAAAATGAAAACGGCTGAAAAGATCATTTGAAAGTGTGGTTGTTTGGAGTGAAATATAAAAAAAGAGGGGCTCGTTTAAGACTTTTGTGCATCTCCAAACATGACACAGGCTGTTTGGGCACCATGAAGCCATTTCTCAGCAACCACAATCATTACAATGAAACTCGATGGCATGACATCTTCCAGCAGTGTTTGTAGCAGAAACACTGATCTCAGTTGGTAACTTTGACTTCCAGGCAAACAAATCTGTCGTTTTTGTGGTTCCTCTTTCTAGATAGAACTTATCTTAGTGTTACTAGAAAACATTACTTATTAGAATATTTCTGTGGAATGGATCGGATCAGAAGATGTACGCCACTCGTTTAATAAACTAAGAAGTCTGATGTTTTTCTGCACGTCGGAGACACAAACCGAAGCCGCTGGAGCCGTTTAGGTGCTTTTCAGGCAGCTGGTGAGAGATACTCATGCCTGGACAGGTGGTGACTTAGTGGGGAGGGAAGGCGGAGAGCTGGGCTGCTGACTGAACAACACACACACACACACACACACACACACACACACACACACACACACACACACAGTGCATTCCTCTGTCAGTCGCATGTCCACACCAGCAGGGAGAACAAAGTGTCCTTCTGTGGGACAGTAAGTCCTCCAGTTGTTGGCCGAGATGCACTGAATAGATATTTGTAATTTAAATTCTTTTAGGAATGCCAGAGAAACAGGAGCCGGACACGATTCCCAGAGAATTCCCAAGTTGGCTTCAAGCCGGATCTTTTAAACTTGTCTGTTTTTTTTTATGCGAGTTTGTTTATTAGAAAAAAACAGTTAATTCAGCATCACTGGACCTGCAAACAGAAGCAATGCAGACGCTCCCAGTGCTGGGTGACTGGTCTGTGACTGGTCTGTGACTGGTCTGAGTGGTCTGTGACTGGTCTGTGACTGGTCTGACTGGTCTGTGACTGGTCTGACTGGTCTGTGACTGGTCTGTGACTGGTCAGTAGCTGGTCTCTGACTGGTCTGAGTGGTCTGTGACTGGTCAGTAGCTGGTCTCTGACTGGTCAGTGACTGGTCTGACTGGTCTGACTGGTCTGTGACTGGTCAGTAGCTGGTCTCTGACTGGTCTGACTGGTCTCTGAGTGGTCTGTGACTGGTCAGTGACTGGTCTGTGACTGGTCAGTAACTGGTCTGACTGATCTGACTGGTCTGTGACTGGTCTGACTGGTCTGTGACTGGTCTCACTGGTCTGTGACTGGTCAGTAGCTGGTCTCTGACTGGTCAGTGACTGGTCTGTAACTGGTCAGTGACTGGTCTGACTGGTCTGTGACTGGTCAGTAACTGGTCAGTAACTGGTCTGACTGGTCTGTGGTGCTGCTGAATGTTGCAGCTGTTTGCAACCACAGATACTCAGCAAGTCCTGCTCGGACCGGGTTGGATATGTTTTGCATTCATTCATCATGGTATACATAATGAAGGTGTTCCTCACACACACACACACACACAGACACACACACACACACACCACCATGGATCCGTACACGTTTTTTCCACCAAATTCTGACCCTACCATCTGAATGTGGAGCTGAAATGGAGACTCATCAGAGCAGCAACATTTTTTGTCCAGTTGTGGTGTGTGTGTGTGTGTGTGTGTGTGTGTGTGTGTGTGTGTGTGTGTGTGTGTGTGTGTGTGTGTGTGTGTGTG
>JBAMHX010000021.1:20760284-20775534 GCA_037177515.1 Pseudomugil tenellus
CAGTTCTGAAGGCAAAAGGGGGTCCAACCCGTTACTAGCATGGTGTACCTAATAAAGTGGCCGGTGAGTGTATGTTGTAAAGCTATTTTTACACAGTGTTTTCATGAAGCCTCTTGTCTGCCAATTGCTGGGATAACCTCATTGAATTAATGAATGAATGTATTAATTAAAACATTATGTTTTAGGCATTTTTTATTAAAGATGAAAATAAATTAGTTACTGTTAAATATTGTATTTAAACCTTTAAATAAACAGTTTTCTGCAAAAAACAGCTCTCAGAGTGTGCTCATTTGTGAATAACACCTTCCTATTTTTAACCTCTTAAAACCCAGTTGCCGCTTGGCTGAAACATGTAGGTCTGAGATATTTCCCTTTGTGACTTTATGAAGAGAAATAAGTGGAGTGGTTGTGTTTTCTTCCATTTACTCAACTTTTCTTGTTGACTTTCTTTTATATTTTGAAGGTGATTTCAACCTTACTTGTTTCTGTGACATATGTGTTGTGTTTGCTCCACATTTGTACTGGTTTTCATTCATTTCCACACTGCTCTTCTTCCACTAATCACTCTTTCACACTGAACAATGTTAATGTTTGATTGAAATATATAAATAAACCAGTGCATGCAGCGTCTAAAAAAAAAAAAAAAAAACTACTTAGTGTGTACAGTAAAAACTGAAATGTTTTAATCAACTAACCCCAAAACAGGTGTAGGAAGCAGGCAAAAACATCAGTAAAGACAAAAACAGTTGTCAAATAAAACAAAAAACTGATAGTTTTGAGATAACACACAACCCAAATTAACACAAAGAGTCTCTTTCAGAACTAACTTAATCCAAGCGGTTTAACCTGGAACTAATTTAAGCCTGAATATGCTTTAAATAGATCTGCAACGTCACATTGAATTGTGGTTCCCTGTAAATTGTGGGCAGACTTCTCTGTGTATTGTTTATGGCAGAGTAAAATATGCAACATTCAGGAAACCAAAGATAAACTGGGATACAGCTGGGAATGATAAAGCGTTATGAGGAAAAAGTGAAACACATAGAGGAGGTAGCTTTCACAATGTGTGTTTGGGATTAAGTTGGGCTCTTATAGTGGATGTTTTCTGAGATCCTGACCTGTGCTGGGACTCCACACATCATGTCCCAGGTCCCGTAGTGTCCTTTTGCTTGCCTGTAAAGTCTTACAGAGTCGGTGAAGGCGGGTATCTGAACAGTGGAGTCCTCTGGCAGACCTGTTGGAGCAAAAAAGATTTAAGCATGTCCCTTAGAAACTGTTTCCATAACAACTGTCACCTCCTGTGGTCTGAATGTTTAGTTTAGTTTTACACAGTCACATTTCCCAAGTCGGGGAGTGGGTGTATCACATGCTCACCAGTCTATGCATCATACACAACAGTGTCATCTCTCAAAACAGGAAGTTGGCCTATTGGAGGACAGATTTCATATGGTTGTTATAGTTACCACCCCTCCCAGCTGACAGGACAACAGAAGCAGCTCGGAAAGTGCTCTGCAGTGTGTGTGTGTGTGTGTGTGTGTGTGTGTGTGTGTGTGCAGTTTTAGGAAGTTTATAGCTGAAGTCAGCTGTTTTTTACTCCTGGAGCCCAAAAAGAGGAATGTACTTTTATAATTTATAAGGAAGTGGATATACAAAGAAAAACCCTGAAATTTGCCAACATAATATTACAGTAACGTTTATGATGTGGGATTACATCATTGCTGAGCTCACTCAGATCTAGATGGATGTACGAATATATACCAGCAATGGGGAAGTTTACTGTTCTGGAAATGGATGAATACCAGAGTGGTGATTTCTGCCATGTTCAAGTACTGCTGAGGTTGCTCATGCTTGTGAAGCTCCTCTCTCCGTGGCTGAAAGTGTGTGACTCAGAGGAGGCGCACAAAGACAGGAAGCTACCAAGACCTCTGGAGGGGGAGAACCAGAGCCAGACAGGAAGCCGTCTCTGCTCCCAGCTTACTAACTCTGCTACGAAGCAGACGTTTGGGAATTTTTGTTCTTGGCACATGTTGCTGGGTTAATACTGAAGTTAGAAGCACATTGAGAGAGTAATGACACAGGCAGCTGTCATGTTGGCAAGTAGCGAGCCATCACCAAGACGTCAGATCAAATTAAACCAACTAAAGGCCATAGTATGCAGACATAAAAAAAACTGCAATAATCACTTTAATTTCAACACAAGGTGTTAAACAAATATAATCTCTTGTGATTCCATTTGTACTTTCTCTGCCAAAACCAGAAAGCTGAAAGATGAAAACACTTCTTGGCATGGCTATCAAATAAGCATGCAGATGTGTTAATAAGCTACACCTGATGTTTAATGGACTTCCAGACCGTACCATCTTCTGACGCTTATCCAGGGTTGGGGGGCAGCAGTCTTACGAGGGAAGTACAGACTTCCCTCTCCCGAGCCACATTGGGAGGGTTCCTGAGGTGATCCCAGGCCAGCTAAGAGATATAATCTCTCCAGGGTGCCCTGGATCGATCTGGGGTTTCCTCATGCAGGGAGGCGTCTAGGAGGCATCCTAACCAGGTGTCCGAGCCTCCTCTTCTGGCTCCTCTCGATGTGAAGGAGCAGTGGCTCTACTCTGAGTCCCCCCCGGATGACCGAGCTTCTCACCCTATCTCTAAGGGAGAGAGGGCACTCCACCCTTTTCCAACTGAGGACCATGGTCTCAGATTTGGAGGTTCTGATTTCCATTGCTTCACACTCTACTGTGAATCACTCAAGTGAGAGCTGGAGATCACGACCAGATGAAGCCAATAGAACTACATCATCTGCAAAAAGCAGCGACCCAATTCTGAGGTCACCGAACCGGATCCCCTCAACCCCTCGGCTGCACCTAGAAATCATTGGTGATAAATGGCAGCCTTGGCAGAGTCCAACTACCCGTGGAAACAAATCCGACCTACTGCCGGCAATGCAGACCAAGCTCTGACACTGGTCATACAGGGAACGAACAGCTCGTACAAGGGGGTCCAGTACACCATACTCCTGGACCAACCCCCCCAGGAGTCCACAAAACACATGTAGACTGGTTGGGTGAAATCCCATGACCCCTCCAGGACCCTGAAGATGGTATTGAGCTGGTTCACCAATCCCCACTGCTCCTCCTCAATCTGAGGTTCGACTATCCGGCGGACCCTCCTCTCAAAGATCCCTGAATGGACTTTTCCAGGGGGACTTCCAGACTATTCTGATTGAACATCATCACAGTAAAGTTTCTGCAGTCACTCTGGGAGGGGACCGCAAGCGTAGATGATGTCTGGAGGAGCAAGCATGACAGATTTGTCCTTATAAAAGAAACCTAAAAATGCCCCAGAAAATAACTTATATAAAGCCACAAATTTGTTCTTGTTGAAAACACATCTTCCAAAATGACCCGTGTCCAAATAATGGAACTGATTAAACCAAGTAGCTTAATGAAAAGGAAAATAATTGCAACCAAAACTGGAGGTTTTCCTCCTTTAGTTTTATCTATTTTATGTGTGTGTGTGTGTTAGGGAGGTTCAAAGTGAGCAAAAGAGGATTTAAATGACTTAGAACATTCCACGGTTGTTAGTCTGAGTATTTCAGAAACGGCTTAGATTTTCAGACACAACCATCTCTAGGCTTTACAGAGAATGGTCAGAAGAAGAGATGATATCCAGTCAGCAGTTGTTTTTTTATGTATATGCTTCCGAAGAGAATAAACAGACTTGTTGGAGAAGATAAAAAGCCAAAAGAGCTCAAATAGTCAGTGGTTCCAGGCAAGACATACAAAATACTATTTGTAAATGCACAATACGCCACACCTTGCAGGAGATGTTCTCCAGCAGCAGAAAACCACACCGGGTGAAAGTCTTGTCAGCTAAGAACAGGAAACTGAGGCTACAATTCACACAGACTCACCAAAACTAGACAATAGAAGATAGAAGTTTCTATTTCAGCTGCAACATTCAGACAGTAGGATTTGCATTGCAATAACATGAATTCATTTTTCAACAGGACATTGTGGCTATTTAGTACCATTTGGACATCTTTTTAACCACCACAGCCGACCTGAGTATTGTTGCTGACCATGTTCATCCCTTTATGAGGACAGTGTAGCATCTTCTGATGGATATCATCATATCACAAATCTTTCTATCCACCATGTTCTTGGCAAAACACTGGACGTCGTCATGACACTTGGCCCCCTGGAAGCTTGGTTTTCACTTCTTTGCCAGCTAGCAAGCATAACAGTTAATTTTAGGAGTGCGATTTTAGTTGATATAATCACACAAATGTCTTTGGGGATGACGTGTGCTGTGGTTGGATACATACACAACTCAAGGAAACTTAAAGATTTTATAAATGGACCATGTTACGACCATAAAGTCACTCACAAGACGATGCCAATAGAGGAGGCGATTTCACGTGACAATGAGTTGTACTCCAATGGTCTCAACAGTCACCAGATCTCAAACCAACACAGCAGATGTGGTGGAATGGGGGATTCTCATCATGGATGTGCAGCAACTTCCTCCCACCAGCTAAAGACGTGTGCTAGGTTAATTGGTCATTTTAAGTTATCACTAGAAATGAGTGTGAATGGTCAGTTGTCTCTCTATTTGGCCCTGTGATGGACTGGCGTCCTATCTGGGTGCACCCTCCCTCTTGCCAGCTAAGACAGGCTGCAGCTTCCAAGATATCTTGAACTGGATTAAATGCTATTGAAAGCCAATGAATGAATGTTTCCAACACCTTGTGGAATGTGTTACATTCAAAGCTCAATCTATGAGCAACTGGGCAGAAAAATCCATTTAAAGAAAATCTGAAGTCTTTAATGAGTTATTTAGCTAAATTTGTATTTTATTGTATTTTACCATGCGTTAGGATATAATTTTATGCTTTATGGAATATGCCAGGGTGAAGGAGACCAGTGTCATCTGCTGTGCAACAGGGTTTTCAGTAAAGTTTCAACCATAAAGTGATGCAAAATGTCTCAGAAACTGTATCAAATGGAACACGTTTACCGGTAGCTTTGGGGGGTTAATCCAGTTTATAAGACAAAATGTGATGCAGTGTGGTACTTCCAAAGTAAACCGCAGGAACTGCAGATAATCCTTACAAACAACATTACATTTTTAATAGATATAAGATATAATGACCATAATGCAACAAACCTGCCAAAAAAGTTCAGACCACTAAAACTACAAGGGGTGTTTGGGCTAGAAGAGTGAATAAAGAGGATAAAGGTATCCCTGCGGTAGCTTCAAAGTTCTCCCAGCAGATTGTATTATCTGCCTATAGCACCACATTAGGCTATGTACATAGTATAAACTCTCTTTACGAGGAAGTAAAAAGATATTTAGTGTTCAGCTAAAGGCAGTGGGGACAACCCAAGCTTATTTCATCTATTCAACAATGCGTGGTATAGCTTAAAGATTGCTGTAGACCAGAAGAACCAAATCACGTTGAAGGAGCTGGAAATGTCTTGTGTAAAGAAATGGACAAAAGAAAACAAATCCCTGGAGAAAATGCTCCAAACCTAAAGGCATACCCTAAGACTTGCAGCTGGAATGGTTAAAAAAGCCTTTTGGTCATGCCACACTCAGCATGTCCAATCTTGTTTGATCTCTGACGCTACACAGGGTTGGAACTGGTTAATGAGTGTAGTCGTTGTACAAGTAATCTCTAAGGATTCACTTTGTGAAGATGACTGCTTATGCTTGCTTAAGTTTCCCTTTTTGAACCATCTTATTTCTTGTTTTTTCATCATTTACAATACTTTGTAACCTCCAACAAGGTAGAAAAGTTGTGTTGTTAAAAAGACACAAAAATCCTGTTTAGCTCCAGGTTATAAGCCAACAAAACTGGAAAAATGCCAAGGAGAGTTTACCAAGGGGACTTTGCTTGCCACTGAGCCTACTTTGCAAACATTTGGATTAAAATACGCTTCTTTTTTTAAGGACAAATTAGCAGCAGTGAGAATTTGTCCTGACCTTTTATTCTTCAAGGCCTGTAAATGTCTAAACATTCTCCTTGTGTCTGAACCAAGTTAGATGAAGGAGCAGATTATAGCCCCTTTGCGCTGAGTGTGTGCATTTGTGTGTGCGCTGTGTATTAATAGAACATGTGGCAGCACTTACCACAGTCCTCTTATTTAAGGCATTTCCCTCTCTGCTTTTCTCACAGCACTCTGCTTCGCAGCGCTCTAGCATCCGTCAGAGATGAGTTCCTAAGCCTTCCACACCCACAAACATTTCACTCTTTGTACTTTATTGTTTATCCATTTTTGGATGTTAAACCTATAACTGGTCTGACCTCAGTTTTAGGCCACCTGACTTTTAAATAATAAAGCAGGTTTCATTCAGTTCTTCCCTCTTTCAGTGCATTTGCTTCTCTTATTGACATGCATGAGTGGGATTTCCCCATATGGTGCAGTCCTGTGGAACCAGGCCCAAACTTCAAACCCACGGTTTACCCACTGAAACAGACCATCAGCTGCAGACATCACAACCACAACTGAGCAAGTCCTAACGTGCAATTTTAGATACCCATGTCCAAGACTGAATAAATGCAGGATACCCTGTCTTTGGTTTATGTGGTGTACTGGTATTGGGTTCGGTATGCTAAAGGCACCAGAAAATACTCAACGTCAGAATTCTGAATCAAATGGCAAATGCTGCTAACACACACATGCAGCTCAAGCATTATAGGTAAGATTTATCACCCATTGGATTTGTACACCAAAGGCTCTCATGTTGAACAGAGCAGGGGGCTGGTGGCTGGTTTTACAGGCTGTGGGGGAGGAAATCAGCCATGATTGATTGTTCTGTAGTTGACTAGCAGCACTTAAAGGCGTTCATTACTGCAGCTAGCATGACCTGCAGAAAGAAAAAGACAACCTGATCAAAAGTTGTCTGCTGGGGAAACATAATCATTATTCTCTTTGTTGTTTCTTTAAAATACTTTAAGTTCAAGTGCTTATTAACACACAGATCTAATCAGTCATCAGATGACAGCAACTCAATGCAGGTAGTCGTTTAGACATCGTCAAGATAAGTTGCTAAAATTCAAAGTGAGCATCCGGATGAAGAAGAAAGAGGATTTAAGGGACTTTGAACATAGCATGGTTGTTGGTCTGAGTTATTCAGGAACAGCTGATCAACTGGGATTTTCACACACAATCATAGTGTTTACTGAGAATGTCCTGAAGAAGAGAAAACATCCAGTGAGCAGCAGTTGTTTGGATAAGTATGTCATATGCATTTCAGAGGTTGATAGAAAGGCAAGGGGACCTCAAATAAACAGTGGTTCCTACTAAGGTATGCAGAATACCATCTCTGAACACAAACTTAAAGCAGATGTTCTACAGCAGCAGAAGATCACAAGAGCTGTCAGCTAAGAACAGGAAACTGTGGCTGCATTTCACACAACCTCACCAGAACTGGACAACAGAAGACAGAAAATCATTGCCTGGTCCTATAAGTCTCCATTACTGCTGCAATATTCAGATACTAGGATCAGAAAGAACGACAATCATGGATCCATCTTGCATAGTATTAATAGTCCAGGCAGCTGGTGGCGTAATGGTGTGTGGAGAATGTTTCCAACACCTTGTTGAATCTTTTAGACCAATAATTAAGGCAGCTCTGAAAACAAAACGCAGTCCAACCAAGTACTAGCAAGGTGGACCTAATAAAGATACCGGGGTGTAATTAGAACAATCAATTGTTTCAAAATACCAAAACATGCTTAAAAATAAAGAAAAGAAAAGGACAAAACCTGCCTGATTGCACACGTTACAAATATTAATCGACAGGCCTCTTGTTTTTTTGCACACCTTACATGACAGATGGGTTTTCTGCTACGCTGGTAGCATTTTGCAAATTATCATGTTAAGTGCATGCAAAGCAGCACTTACTTGTTTTATTGGCCAGTTGTTAAGGCTAAAACAAGGGACACTTTAGTGAATTCAAATAAGGCATTAACGTATAAGTATGAACCTGTAAGTCTTGGTTTTTTCTTATCAGAACCAGCTGAATGACATCTGTGTTAAGCTAAAAAAACTGCTTTGCATGTAGCCTATGGGCTGCTACCAATTACCTTATAAGTACAAACTGCAATGTGCGGTATGTGTGTTAAGTGACAGGAAACAGAAAGTCCAGGTCAGGTCATAAAGACATTTATCGCTCGTAAGGGAAATGGAAAAGCCTCCTGCTGGTTCTGGTTTTCTTTGTGTGACTGAGGTGAGACAGGGCGTGTCACCACCGGCCAAGAGCATGAATGCCAATTTACAGAGAGCAATGAAGTTTACCTCCACAAGTCATGGTGACAGTCAAACAACAACACTGGCTCTGTTGTTTGCAAAATACTCCTGAGGCCCAACCTCATAGCTGGAATGTACAACGAAGAGTCAGCAGTGTATTGAACATGTCTAAACAGATAGTGATGAGGAGTAACAGGTGAGCTCAATCAAATATGAGTCATTTAATTTGATAGTAATCTAAATCTAATCAGACTTACCTTTGTTTTGTTTACTACAAATCAGCAAAAATGAAATAACCCATTGCATGCACAGACCGTTTGCCCTCTCAAATGCAAATAAACACCAATTCATTACGCATGATTAGTTGAGACAATAGATAAAGTAAAACCAAGTCCGAATCAGGTTTAGCAACTTCTTCAGTTTTACTTAGATGCTAATCAGTGTTTTTTTTTACTATAAATAAAAACAATATTTGTTCAATCGTTAAATTTAGTGCAGATAACTCAATGATTACAGTGAGGCTTTGTGCATCACAATCTATCCCAATGTTCATTTAAAGCATGTTTACAGATAATTTAGCCTAGCATTACTTTTGACGAAGGTTGTCCAAGCATAGAACAGCAATATTTACATGCTTGTGCACACCTACAGGTGTGTGTAGTACAGCAGTGTAAACGTTTAAGCCAGGTAATCTAAAATCTTCCAAATGCCAAACAATACATGTAATTTTTCCATAAGATTTCTTACTTTGTATGAAGAAGTCATTTAGCACATATTATTCAATGCAAAGAGTGGAGTTTCCTCTCCGGATCAAGAATGAGATCCTGCCCAAGTGTCAGAATACAAGCAACTTAGAGCTTTGTTCACAGGTTTGGGAAAATTAAGAACAAGATCGACTGGCTGACCTTCGTTGCTACGGTCACTGCATTAGACTGATCCAAAACCTCTCGATTTAGTGATGAATTTACACCCACATATGGCCACACACTGTGTTACCAAAAGAACCACACTGAATGTTACAAAAACAGATTACTCAGTAGGGTTTCTGGAATCCTCCATAGAGATAAGGTGAGAAGCCTGGTCATCCAGGAGGAACTTGATCACCTGGCCCAGGTATCTAGTAAGAATTCCTCCAGGAAGCCTGCCTGGCCAGGTGTCTTTGACATGTACCACCCTGATTTAGACTTGGAATTTGGAAGTCCGGAATCTGTTTAGTTTAGTGTAGTCACTAATTGTGTGTATTGCGAGTTATGTCTATTGTTCTCTTATTACATGCATGTGATGCCCTCTGAGACAACCTGTTGTGATACTGGGCTATATAAATAAAATTGAATTGAATTGATTTAGACTATATGCTGTAACCTTTTGGCAAACGTTTTGGACATTTATGATAATTATATAGACATATGTTAACACTTGCACGTCCAAGGTGGACAAGCATTGCAAAACCGTGCATAACTTATAATGATTATTGACTTTTTTTGTTAAAAGACAAGTCCCTGTGCTACGAGACAGTCATGCACTGTCACGTGCTGGTGTCATCGCTTGTATCAAAGATTGTAATGGAATGATGTGTCACTCTTCACCCTTTTTGTGTGTGTCTTGGAAATGACTAGAAAGACATTTGGGTTTATTTTAAAGTGATACTTCTCTTAGAGCTCAGCCACACATGATGTTGGTCATAGTAAAAAACAGCAGGCAGAAACGCCCTGTAGGAGGCGTCAGCTGCAACAACATGAGTGGCTATGTCAATGTTAAATAATCTTTCAAAACCTTCCTGGATCTAGATGGTGATCTGGATCACCTTTAAAAGTTAATCACTTCTTCATCTTCCTGTTTTGAATGTTTCCTGAACATTTTATGAGAATCCGTCCATAACTTTTAAAATTATGTTGTACACAGACAGACAGATAAATGCTGGCAATAACATAACCTCCTTGGCGGAGGTAACAATCAGGACTGAGACTCTTGCATATGAATGAAACTAATAGACACTATTCCCAAGAGTAGCACAGTGATAAAAGCAGAGTTTATTTTGCTGTCCCTTTGTATGGAGTCATTTGTAACTTGCATTTGATTTGTCAGTAATGCATCTCGTCAGTGAAAAGATCACCGACAAGGAATTCAACCTAGATGATAGGAAACCCGCCAGGAAAAGAACCACAGAATATAAAGGGAGATGTTACTATGGTGCATAATATGGGTGCCTTCTAAATTAGATATAATTGGACTTTTAAATGTTTTATAGTGAAAATTACATCAAGAAAATTACATAAGGTGGTCCCAGAAGATTGTGTGGTCATCGATAAAAGTAGCTATACTTTATACAAGCATTGACTTAGAGCAGTGATGGAAACCGATGGGAGATGTGTGAAACTGTGACAGTTATATTCCATTACATGGACTGATTAGCCAACAGATTTGTTTTAGAGAAATTTAGACACTGTATTCATCTGGTGGAAAAGTAAGGTACAGTTGAATATCATCTGCATAGCTTCGATACAAGAAGCCTCACAAGCAGTTGAGCCAATCTGAAGGGGTTGTATTAAGATTCTCACAAAAAAAGCATTTGGGCACTCTTGACTTCCTTTAACTAATTAATAGAAGCTGTTGTAGTATTTGTGTATAGCTCAATAATCAGAGAGGGTATACATTTTATAAAATTGTGTATTATCTATGTCTACAATCCACTAATCATGCAAATGATCCAGCTCAGGTTAACCTCCATCACTATGCAATCACACATACAGGAGAGATCTTTCAACAAAACTGTAACTGGGTAAATAGTTATAAAACAGCATCTTGTCTTTAACAAACTTATCAATTAAAACTCGGACAATCAGTTACAGTTAGAAGTAAATGAGTCGTTTATGTGTATCTATACAACGCCCAAAGACGTCACACTGCTGACTTGCCAAGACTGAGGTAAAGACACATCAAAAATGGATCCAGTTTTTGGACATCCTCCAGCAAGTCTTTGCCTTCTGTGTCTCACAATGAGACATGACTCATACCACAAGAAGAAGAGAGATCAAAAGTCATTTTTCACCACAATAAGACAAACATCTTTTAATGTGGGACAAAACCTTCAAGCTACCGTTAATTCCCACAATGCTCAAACAAAAGGGAGCAGTAGCTGCCGCAAATGACCTGCGCGGTAATGTTTCAATGGATGCAGTTATACATCAGCCTAACAGAGATCTGTTTCCCTTTCAGAGTATTTGAACAAAATACTTGTAAAAACACTTATCCTTGTGTGAAAAGTAATCTTCCCCATTCCCCAAAAAAGGTTAATTTAAATTCCATTTTTGCATATAAATGTCTCTCATGTCTAAACAAAAATATTTTGAATCCCTGACTATGTAAACATAACTATTGTTGTGTTGTCCACATACTGATGTACAGTAATGTGACATTATTCAGTGAAAGACAAACTTTTATATGGGGACAACTACGCCCATCATATCACATTGTATTGTATCATATCGTATTGCATCACATTGTTTTGTATTATATTGTATCATATATCTTTTTGTATCATATTGTGTTGTATTTCATGATCTCACATTGTTTCATATCATGATGAGATGATGATGTGAGATGATGATGTGAAAGATGAAGGATTGAGAGAACTTTAGTAAAATATTGCCAAATTTGTAGCACTTAAATAGAGTCTGAAGTTTTCAACAAGTGAATAAAGCTTTTTCACATCATAAATGGGCCTGATATCTTCAGAGATATCTAGAAACAAATCTGTGATCCCTTTCCCCGTTTTCTTATTATGCAAGAAACTGTGAACAAAATGTTCCCCTAAGGTAGGTCTCTTTGCGGAAGCCTATGGGCTGCTGCTGCCCTGTTTACCCCATAAAGAGCAACATTTCACCCTCTTAGCGGCGTGGTTCCGGTTAAGGTGATAAAATAAAAAAGTTGTGCTACAACTTTTGGTGATAATAGCAAATTTTGTTGCCTCATGTTAAGTGTCATTAATCTATTTTAACCATTTATGTTACAGGGTATAATGGAGGGAGAAAAGCTTGTTTTTTAAGCATCCCCAGCTACATCCCCTCTTCCGCAGACTTACGAAACACTTTCACAATGGGTGGGCACCAGTGCTGGATCCTGAACCTAACTTTGGACTGGACAGAAAATTCACACAAAAAAAGTTGGTTTGGAACCTAAAAAATTGCAACTGTGAGTAAAGCCTGGTTTCACCTGAATATCACACTGACATATTATCTATATTTCATTAAAGTTAAGAAAGAAAACAATGTGGTGTCTACAGAACCATCTTTCCAGCTGCTGGAGAAGAAGCTAAACAAGTATGGCCTCCAAAACACTGAAGTCATTCACAGAGCAGGGATCACCAACTCCTGAGTTCTTGGGCCAGGTTTTAGATGTTTTCCTGCTACAACACACTTGACTCAAAGTAATGGGTCATTAGAAGCGGGACGAACTGTTGGAGAAAAGCATCAGCTGTGTTGCAGCAGGGAAACATCTAAAACAAGCCAACTTTATTTATAAAGCACTTTCTGACAGCAGGTACTGTACAAAGTGCTGAAGCATAAAATGACAGAAATATTAAAACATTAAACAATAAAAACAAAACAATAAAACCAATAATCATTACAATAAGAACAATACCAGCAATAAAAAACGCATACTGGGTGAAATGCCAAAGAATAAAGGTGGGTCTTAGAAAGGGATTTAAAACAGTGAAGAAGCCTGTCTGAGCTGCAGTAGCAGATCATTCCATAGCTTTGTTCCCGCCACAGAAAAGACGCTATTCTCTCTAAGCTTCCTTCGCATCCTTGGGACCCCCAGGATCTGCTGACCGGAGGACCCGGGATGGGGAGTGCATGTGCAGAAGCTCAGAGAAGTAGAGTGGGGTGAAGCCATTTAAAGACTTAAAAATGAATTTTAAAATGATAAAAAGAGCAGGCAGCGAGTCCAGTGTGGCTAAAACAGCATTAATGTGATCTCTCCTCCGTGTTCCTATCAGCAGCATTTTCCACCAGCTCCTGCATCTAAAACCTGCTGGAAATTGTCCCAAGAGGTCCAGAACTAGTGGTCCCTCATTTAGAGTCAAATCATGTCGCCTAGCAACACATTTAGATTTTAACACCATTTTATGTTGGCTTGTGTTGACGCCCTACAATCTTACTAAATTCACTCAGCTGTCTGAATATATTGTTGATTTGGGGAAACCAGCAGTTAAGATGGAGCCTGATGACTTAACATCACCCTTCAGGACCGACTCTCCAACATGTTAAGGTTTAGTAGTAAAGTCCACCCACTTACATTATGGTTTAACTGGTGTAAAAGGGGGCCAGTTTGCCAGAAAACACCAAGGCTAGTAGACTAAAAACAGAGCTAGACCCAGATCTAGAGCTTTGTGAAAGCAATATTCAGACCGGAGACTCTTGCCGTTAGCTCAGGGTAGAAATGCTGGTAAACACAGATTAACAGCTTAGAAGCTTAAACCAAATATAGTTTGATACGTTTTTATTTCTCTCCCTGAGCTGCCACCTTATTGTGGTTGAGAGGTTTGAGTGTCCTGAAGATCCTAGCGGCTATGTTGTCGGGGGCTGCATGCCCCTGGTAGGATCTCCCATGGCAAACAGGTGTCTAGAGGAGGGACCAGACTAAGAGCAGCTCGAAGACCCCCTATGATGACGAGCGAAGAAGAAGTTTCCCTTGCCCGGACGTGGGTCACCGGGGCCCCCCTCTGGAGCAAGGCCCGGGGGTGGGGCACAGGGCGAGCGTCTGGTGGCCGGGCCTTTGCCCGCGGGGCTCGAAAGAACTACGTGGGCCCCACCTCTCGTGGTCTCATCACCAACGGGGGGGGCTTGTGCGCGAGGCTGAGCGGTTCAAACTAGATATAGTTGGACTCACCTTGACGCACAGCTTGGGTTCTGGAACCAATATTCTTGAGAAGGGTTGGACCTTGTTCCACTCTGGTGTTGCTTTCGGTGAGAGGCGCCGAGCGGGTGTGGGCATACCGCTTGCTCCCCGGCTTGGAGCCTGTACATTGGGGTTCGCCCCGGTGGACGGGAGGGTAGCCTCCCTCCGCCTCCGGGTCGGAGGACGGGTCCTGAATGTCGTTTGTGCTTATGCACTGAACAGCAGTTCAAAATACCCACCCTTTTTGGAGGCCCTGGAGGGAGTGTTGGAGAGCACTCCTCCTGGGGACTCCCTTGTCCTCCTGGGCGATTTCAATGCTCATGTTGGCAATGACAGTGAGTCCTGGAGGGGTGTGATTGGGAAGAATCCAGTAATGTGTAACCCCCTAACCCTAACCCTGGACTGGCAGACTGGGGTTGTGGTCTCCCTCTTCAAAAAGGGGGATCGGAGGGTGTGCTCCAACTACAGGGGATCACACTCCTCAGCCTCCCCAGGAAAGTCTATTCAGGGGTCCTGGAGAAGAGGGTTCGTCAGATAATTGAACCTCGGATTGAGGAGGAGCAGTGTGGTTTTCGTCCTGGCCGTGGAACAGTGGACCAGCTCTATACCCTCTCCGGGGTCCTTGAGGGAGCATGGGAGTTCGCTCAACCAGTCTACATGTGTTTTGTGGATCTGGAGAAGGCGTTCGACAGTGTCCCTCGGTGACTTCTATGGGGGGCGCTCCGGGAGTATGGGGTACTGGACCCCCTTGTACGAGCTGTCCGGTCCATGTACGACCAGTGTCAGAGCTTGGTCCGCATTGCCGGCAGTAAGTCGGATTCGTTTCCAGTGAGGGTTGGACTCTGCGCCAGTCTGTCGTGGTGAAGAAGAAGCTGAGCCAGAAGGTGAAGCTCTCGATTTACCAGTCGATCTTTGCTCCTACCCTCACCTATGGTCATGAACTTTGGGTAGTGACCGAAAGAACGAGATCGCGAATATAGGCGGCTGAAATGAGTTTCCTACGCAGGGTGGCTGAGGTCTCCCTTAGAGATAGGGTGAGAAGCTCGGTCATCCGGGAGGGACTCAGAGTAGAGCCGCTGCTCCTCCACATCGAG
>JBAMHX010000021.1:20820176-20835791 GCA_037177515.1 Pseudomugil tenellus
ACTATGTCCGATTCTCCAGCACCAGTTCAACACCAGTCTGAGTCAGAAAAGAATACCAGTGATGTGGAAAACATCCTCACTTAGTCCAGTGCCTGAAAACTGCAACCAGCTGAAACAAATGTCTTTAGAATATGAATTTCCCTCTGGGATTAATAAAGTATTTTCCATTTTCCAAAGAGCCACCTGGTGGGGAAACCTTAAATCCAATAATCATGAAATCCGATACAGATCGTCCTCTTGGGAACCTAAACAGGTAAACTGGGTATTAAAATCCAATTGTGAAAACTGGTTGAGTTATTGCGCTCACAAGAAGGATATCCACAGCGGTCGTGATGAAACCAAAACAAGATCATTTTTTCTTTTTCCAACAATAAAACATTTCTCTTGATAAGATTTATCTAAAATATGCCTTTTGTCTGTCTTCCTTATCATATATGTTCATATTTCAGCCTGTTTGTAAGAAATGAACCTGTGCTGAGCAGTATATGAGCAGTAGGCCTATAGCTCATGTTACATGTGAACAGACTTAAGAAGAAGAAACATATTTAATGGCAACACAGCACCATCTACTCTTCCGGCTATTTTTATGTCTCTTTCTGATCATGTGCATTATCATGATCTCCATCATCTCCATGTTTTGTGTTGTCTGAAACTAATGCCAGTATGATCTCTGTACCACCCTCTAATGGATGCGTTGCCTAGTAACGATGCCAACGTAAAGGATGCGTGGGAGTAAATGGATGGTGACATTTGACAACGATATAAAAATACCTATGAAGGAGCATAAATGATAAATGATTTATGATCCTACGCTAATGTTGCTGCTAAATGAGAATCATCCTATAATCTAACATTAATTGCTTCTATTTCAACAGACCACAATGAGGGACCTGTCCCAGATGCTGAAGAAGATGCCCCAGTACCAGAAGGAGCTCAGCAAGGTGCGTGCATGTTTACATATGAAAGTGTGTGTTTTATTGTGTGCAAGAGTGTGCGCTTATTGTGTGTGTTTTGTGTTTTTTTTCAGTACTCCACTCATCTGCAGCTGGCTGAGGACTGCATGAAGCATTACCAAGGAACAGTGGACAAGCTGTGTCGCGTGGAACAGGTGAGGGGGATGGGAGAAAGGTAGCGAGAGGACAGAAAACACGACACAAGATACAAATGAAAGTTAAATGATGACATTGGGAGAAATATTAGTAAACACTAAACACTTTGGACACGTAAAATGCGATTTTGCAGAGATGAAATAAGACCTTTGGGGGAATTTTCCATCAGCTTTGAGTTTTCTGTTGCAGGATTTGGCGATGGGCACTGATGCTGAGGGAGAGAAGATTAAGGATCCCATGAGAGCCATTGTGCCCATTCTGCTGGATGCCAATGTCAGCACATATGACAAGATCCGCATCATCCTGCTCTACATCTTCCTCAAGAACGGTAAGCAGGAGGCAGTGGGTTTGAACTCAAGCTTGTTTTTTGTTAAACCAGTTTTACAGCTGATGCATGTTTCTAAAAGGGAGCTGTGTGCAAAGGAAAGCTAACCAATGTCCGAACAGTAATCTGCAACTACAAGATTATTTGTAGACGATGTAACTTGATAATTTGCTACATTGCAGGTACGTGAAATAAAAAGGTTGAAGTTCCATAAATGACAAACATATATATTGTAAAATCCAGAGGAACATAACACAGAATAATAAAAAATAATAATAAAAACTTTTTGCCCCTAAACAACAAAATAATCCATCATCCCATCTGAGCAGATTAGATATAAATAAGAGCAATATGAGTAGCGCTACTGTGTTTGTGGATTACAGGCATCACAGAGGAGAACCTGAACAAGCTGATCCAGCATGCTCAGATCCCACCAGAGGACAGTGAGATTATCACCAACATGGCTCACCTGGGTGTCCCCATCGTCACAGATGTAAGATTGTCTCAACCTTTCACTTTATTATTTCCTGATGTGCATTTTCAGCCTTTTTTACCATCAGATCGGTTAATTCTTCATAGAAATGATGGGTTAAGTAGTTTTCTTTGGTTGGAGGAATGGTTAGCAGCGTGTGTATTCAGTCACATAAAAACTAGCATCTGTTTACAGTCCTAACCCTCTCTGGTCTCATCTTCACGTTAAGCGTAATCCACCACGCTGGGGGTTCTGGTGGTGTTTATCGACCTGGGTTATCTGATTCCTCATTTTGCTCTTTTTCGCTTCCCAAACTCCTCTTCTCTTCATCAGTCCACCCTCCGTAGGGGAAAGAAGCTGGACAGGAAGGAGCGTGTGAGCGAGCAGACCTATCAGCTGTCCCGCTGGACACCACTGGTGAAGGACATCATGGAGGTTTGTTGGCTTGGCTTCCTCAGGACTTACCAAGGAGATTCCTTATTTTTGCTCTCTGAAGCAAAGCTAACCTGCTTCTAAAATGCTAGGACATTGCACACAACTCTTCCAGTGTGTGCGTTTTGTTGCTTAACTTGTTCTTACTGCAGGATGCTATTGATGATAAGCTAGACACCAAGCACTACCCTTACATCTCCACCCGCTCTTCTGCGTCCTTCAGCACCACTGCAGTAAGGTAAGCAGACACATCTGCACACAGCATCACACGCTGGTTTTTAATCGAAAGAACTGACATAATTGTGTTCAATCAATAGTACTTTGGGAATAGAGATGAGTTTGTTGAATCGATATCTCAGTAGGAAGGGGTTACTGATAAGCTATAAATATACAGTACAAAACACAACACACATATTAACTGAGTCTTATATAAATAATTAGATCATGCAGATAATTATACAAGTACTACATAGAACATAAATATTTACCTTAAACACATTCTTTATCATTTTACAACTAAAACACGAGCAAACTGACCAGAAACATTTGCACAGCAGGTGGGAGTGTGACCACGCTGCAGGTTTGTATTTATTCTACCATCTGCTGTGTTTGCTGTCCCTCCTGCACACATATGCATCCTCAGCCTGCACAGGCTCAACTTTGTTTGGTTGCTCATGGGTATCTGCTGCACAGTTACCGATTTTCTAGCCTGTATTCATGCTTTGTTGGGGTGAAACAGAATTCCTTGTCTTGTTTTTCTGACTGGTTTGTAACCAGCTGAGCCTATAGGAGACATAAGATACATATGAAAAGACAAGTATCTTTCATTATAAGACAGATTTTATAACAGTTTCAGTGGGAAGACTGAGTGGTTTTAGCTTCTGAATAAGCTTTTCTGATCACTAACAGTAGAACCTTTGCTTATGTTGCTGCTATATTGATGGGGAATGTAGTCATATCACTACCAGGACTGATCTGAAATGCTGTGCTTCATTCATCACCTACAAAGCTGACCATTAAGTTTCACTAGCATGAATTTTAACCCATATTTAGTGAGATAATGACGGCTTAGAGCCCTATTTGGGGTAAAATTTTAATAGACTGCAAACCAGTTTCTTCTGTGGTAGCTCTGATTGGTTGCTAATGTCTCCAAGTGAACTAAATTCCTTTCTGTGCAACATCAGCATACTTGGTTAGGAAAAGAAACCTTACAGATTGCACACTTCTTGCTTCTGTTTTCTTCCCCACCTAGCTTACCTAGCTGTAATTCTCTCAGTTCATAGCAGGAATCTGTAGCCATAATGCAGATGTCTAGTTTTTCTCATGTCTCGCAATAAAAAGATCATTTGGACACAGCAGTAGAGTTATCAACTATAAAAACTACAAGTCAGACAATTTATGTAAAGACAAGCAGGTTAATATCATATCATAGTTCACAAAACTTTTGCAACAAGCGGGAGGAAAAATAAAAAATAAGTCTTGTTTTCCTTTCTGGCAGTGCGCGGTATGGTCACTGGCACAAGAACAAGACACCTGGAGAGTACCGCACTGGCCCGCGGGTCATGGTGTTTATCATCGGCGGAGTGTCCTTCAGCGAGATGCGCTGCGCCTACGAAGTCACGCAGGCTAATGGGAAGTGGGAAGCCATCATTGGTGAGTGCTGCAACATAGGGTGCTGCAGAATGCAGGTGAGCGGCCTGTGGAAAGTACTTATTCAAGGACACAGCGTCACTGTGTCTCTGAGGGACGATAATGGAAAAGTGTTACAGCTGTGTGCCGTTATCCAGGAGTCGCTTCTTTTGAAGTATTTAAAAAGAAATGTAAGGAAGGTGCAGAGGTAACTTTACGATCCTGCTTAAGCATCTGAACTTTATGCACTGGTAATAATCAGCTTTTTTAACTTAAAGAAAGTAAATGAAGACCAGTAATGCTTTGTATTGTGTTAATTTTAAAGTGTAGATTTCATAAATTTCTGCTACTTTATCAAAGAGGAAAAAACGAAAAGACATCTTTTATATGTAGTGTGATAACAGAACAGCTTTGGTCTGGCTAAAGCAAAATTGGACCCACGTACGGCACACATGGAAGAAACAAATTACACGGCACATATTGCAACACATTACCATGAGAACGTAGCAGTTCAGAGGTTTCTGGAAGGGCTGCCTCAGAGATTTTTACATTCTGGTGGGAAGCGTGGGGGTAGGAGGGAAAAATAAGCTAGATTTACTAAACTAAAGCAGCAAGTTCAGAAACAAAAACCCAGAAATGTAGAGCAAAGGGAAGCAGAGATCAGACTGGGCCTTGGAAAAGATACCGAATCTCAATGACACAAATATAAGCAGAAAAGATCAGAATTATCCAATAATATCCCCAAACTGAACATCCAGATAATCTGAACAGCAGACAATAAAACAAATCAGGAGTCAGTTGTGGAGTAATGACTTATTACAACCAGGTGCGGATGGTAGGAGCAGAACAATGACGGACCAACACAACTCAGAACAGGAATGGAGCAAGTTAGCAATGTGCTACCAATATTTTATGCTCATTTAATATTTAAATACTTTTTATTCACTTTGTATAGCACTAACATTTTAACATGTACACCAGACACTTTTTTTTACACCAGAAGCTGTGATGCCTGACTGTAACAGATGCTCCAGGCTAATGTTAGCTAGCTTTCTAGCATGAGAATGTTAGCATGTTTACAAGTTGCCACAATTTTCTTACCTGTTCAGCAAATGCTCTTCAAACGTTTTAGCTTTTCTCCTCTTTTTTTAGGTATTATTGTTGAAATATATAAAGAACCACATTTGAGATTTATGTGGATAAGTAAAGCTATTAAAGGCACATGGCAAAGTAAGAAGAACATGGTTCTAAAAAGTCTGTCTCCCAAAGTTTCTTGATCCTGAGATAGTTAATAGCTTTTTAATGGGAAATAATAACATATTAACCAGTTTATTACAGTTCCAGCTCTGGTCCCTGATTGTAATGGTGGATACGATTAAACTGAATTAAATATCATAAAGACACACAGATTTAGTCATCAAAATGTGATAAATTTAAGCTGTACATTACCACAAATTTGCTGTGTACCTGTTCTGCTGGCATTTGTGATTGTTTATGTGTTAAGAAGCTGAAATGAAGTCTTTTTAAATACATTTGTAACTGTCTGGGCTTTTCTCCATGTAAGAAAGTGAATAAGTAAACATTCAAACACATCATATCCACAAAAATCCAGCAGAAAGCGAAACTAATAAAAACCCAGAACCAGGAATGCAAAAGACAGCGATACAAAAATACAGCAAAAGAACATAAAAGCCATAAACACAACACAAAGATTTAAATTATAATCCTTTATGTTATGGCCCTTTGTGCTGTTTATTTGACGTCCTAAAGCTTCGCCAGTCAGCGTTCCTTTGTATTAAATGGAAAGTGTCAGTGTTTTGTTGTGCTCTGCTTCTGCTGTTGTCTTTCAAACAACTGTTGTCTTTAAATTGCAGCCACGCCATGTCTTCTGTCTTTTCGTGCCAAGTCTGTTTTAGTTTGTCTGTATTCTTTGTGCAACATGTATGTGTCTGTGTGAAGTGTCAGTGGACGGGTGTGTGTTTGCTCTGTGCGACAGGTTTGCTTGTTTTTTTTTAACCCTTTTGTTTTTGGAGAGACTGGGGGAGGAGCGTGGCATGTGCTGTGAGACGAGTGGTGAAGCCACCTCTGTTCCTCCACAGGTTCCACCCACTTGCTCACCCCAACCAAATTCTTAGCGGACCTGCAGCACCCCGACTTCCGAGAGTCCACTAGGGTGTCCTTTGAGGACGCAGACGCCTCAGCCGAGTGAGGCAGAGACAGATTGGGAGGGAGGGAGAGAAATCTCACAGAAAAAGTAAAGGCAGCCGCACAAAGAAGCCCTTTCTGAACCTTCGCAGCACAAGGGCTTCCTCCTGGTTCCTCCCTCTTCTTTGAACACTCAGTACTGTGCTATGTTAACTCCACCCTCCTCTTCCTCCCTGTGTCCCTCAGGGATGGACATTCTCGACCCTTCCTCATTGCACGGACTGCTCCATCAGGCTCCACCTCCAGAACAATTATTTGAAACCAGTTGATGCTACAAAGTTTGAATTGGTCACAAAATGGGAACAAATTTATAAAAAATCATTAAGATTTTTTTCACATATTTTGTAGGATTATCTGCAGAGGAGACTAATTTAGTGTAAAGCTCAAAGATTCTCCCTCCTCACAGTCTGTGCTGATTGGCGGCCATGCCTGGGGAAGCGGTGACGTCATCCTTGCTGCCTCCTCCCATCATCTCAGTTGGGTGGATTAAATCACGCCTGGATGGCCCTTTGAGACTGTCTCACACCTTCTCCAGATTTAATCTACCCCAGCATCTCTATCCGTTTTTATTGGTGGATTATTTTCCTAGTTTACTTAATCCGTCACTATGATTTATTTGCGGTATCTTTCAGGACAGGTCCTTGAGTTGGTGTTGGATTTCAAAGTGCTCTTCTTCTGTGTTTTTCTTCTTTCTTTCTTTCTTTTGACCCCCCCAAAGTCTTTTGACTGTGTCCACTCAGCCCACCATCACATGCTCACATTTGGCTCATCTGCAGAGGTGGATATGAATATAAATAAACTATCATGATCATATTATAGAGCACTGACCCACAGGGCAGATTTGAGCCACTAAACCAGTAAGGATCCATTACAGTCACACTGTTTGCCCAGTGTGTCCTCTCCATGACACCTCTCTGCAGACAGAGTCAGACAATGTAGCATCGTTATACCTGATATGCTTTAGCGACCCAATTAAAATAAAGATGTCATCCTAAATAAAAACTTTAACTTTGTAAAAATATAATTACTCTCATGAAACAGGAACACAAGCTATTAAAATTAAAAATTTAATATGCGTGAAATGTTTAGTCTCTTTAAGAATTAGACTACTGATGTTCACTTATCGTAATGATTTGAAGAAAACATGCAAGGATTTATCAGCAGTTATATTTTGTGGTAAGAAATACACCTTTAAAACAGAAGTTGAAAAAGAGCTTAAAACTTATCTCAATTGCTTTAACAATTTGATTGAAAAGCTTAAAGGTGCAGCATGTAACAAAATCAAAGGTCAGCGACAAAAATGTTTGTACATTTAACTGTTTCTATTGATATTTAATCATTTCACTAAAATAACTGCTGTTTAATATCAAAATGATGGATGTGGGCCCACTTACATAACAGCTGCCATATTAGTGCCACCATTTTTACTACGGTGTCTCTGAATGGACAAACAACTGTATGTGTGCAGTGAGAACTTTTGAGCTTTAAAACCACAGTGCTTTTTGTATCTGATGCCAGAATATTGTTTGAAGGCATTCTTATGCCCACTTTCACCACTAGATGTCAGTAAGTTTAAAAAAAACACTGTAACTTGAAAGAAATGTTATAGAAAGAGACCGAAATGCCTCATTGTTTTCTGAAAGGACTCATGTTTATGCTAACTTACAAATGGAATTTAAAAATCAAGACAAATTAAACATGTTTGGTCACATTAATCATGATAAAACAGAATAGTTATTGTCGGTCAATTTGAACATGCACGACCTTAAAGCTGCACCTGCTGAAGATAAGACACAGGATGATAGACGTGTGGGGCATCCATCTCATTCATGACTAACCTGCTAAAGCAATATCGTTTTATAAACTAGTAAGCAACCCCTGCATACTGCTGCATTCAACACTCCCCAAGCAAAATGACCATCACTTACTAAAACCAGTGTTTTTACTTAATGAAGTCATTTTTGATGATTTCCTGGGGTTGGAAATCAAGATCACAGTGTTGTTTCTGTGGCAAAAAAGCCCACGAAGCTGTGTGTTTAGGGAAGAGAAGAGGAGGAGGCGAGACCAGTCTGTTGAGCCACACTAAACCCTCACTCACACCCCGACTCCCACATCGCCGTAGCAACCCGACTGGAGATGGGCTTGCCTCTTTCTCTTCCGGTTTTTCCCGTCAGCCATTTTCGCCTCCTGTAGGATCAGTTTTAGCTTTAAAAGAAGTGAAATGATCAGGCCAAATTATGTGGAAACATGCAGCTTTGCAACAGAAACAAACCAGTGTAAGTTCTGTTAGTGATGTTGAACAGCTGTGAGGAGTAAATCAAAGCATCTGTTTGCTTATAAGATCAGGAGCTAAGCTCACTGCTATCCATCAGTGAACCTGGTGAAGTTGCGTTTGCTTTACTCCAGTCAGCATCGTTGTGAAATGTCGGAAATGTGTCTTCAGCTGTTCATCTGTCTCATTAGTTTTTATAGAATTGCACATTTTCAAAATTAGCATTTAGATTTTTATGAACATGTGAAGAATTTCTCCCGCTGCTTTCTTTTCTAGCATTTTTCACTGTTTGTTTAAAAAACAACTAAAATAATAAAAATGTCCACATTTAGCTGCTTGTGATTTAATCCACCTTTATTTTAACATGACGTTTTTGTGGAATCAAGATAAAAAATCTAAAGTGTAAAACAAAATTTAACGATTTTTTAAAAAACCTTTTCTTTAAATATTAACATGGAGAATTATAATCAATAAAGTACCGTGTTAAATGTGTTTAATGTGACAGAATTTGCCCTTTATTAATGCATGCATATCTGTAAGTCTGTCATTTGGCATTAAAAAGCAGCATTTATATGTCTGGAGAGCGCTACAACCCTCTTTCCAAAAATTTTGGATGCAAAATAACAATAAATAAAAGAACCCCAAATTTTTTTCAGTCGTACATTTAAAAAATATTTCAAAGATTATTAATAAATGTTTCAACCAAGACATTTTCTTCTCTTTTTTAAAAATATGAATTTTGAATGAAGTGTTTGCAAGCATCACGATTACCAGCCTGGCAAACGCATATCTCCTCTGACACATCTCAGTAAATAAGTGAAAGACACATCAGAGACTGGGACAAACTGGTGTCATCATAACTGGACATGCAGTTTCTACTGGGTTTCATGAGCGACTCATCACAATAACACCATCTGTTCCCTTTAACGCGGTGCTGTCCGAGGTTTCAAGACCTTCATACGTTTCTTTGTAAAGAAACACGTCTCAAAACCAGTAGTTCTCAAACTGGGGGTCGGGTCCTCCATGGGTAGATCATTTCAGGTGGTTGCCAGGTAACCGTAAAGAAATATATACAGTACCAGTCAAAATCTGTGAAATTAGTAACTTTTATCTAAAAAAACATGAACCCATTAATAACAAACTGAGTACACATGTCATTAAAATTCTGAAATTGAAATTATCTGTAAGAGAAACTGATTTCAGGTATGTAGGTGTTACAGGGGTAAAAAGAATCCGCTAAAAACCACTTTAACCTTCTTATTTATGACGATTGCAGGATATTTCATATTTCACATATTATTAATCAGTAAGTCTTTGCGTGTGGGTGGGGGTCACTTTCCCGGCTGAAATGTTGGAACCACTGCATTGTAGACAGCTTGAATCTGCGTTTTCAGCCTCAGACTGACTTTAAGAGCCTCAAGTTGTTTTTTCTTTTTGTGCCGTTCCAACATGTCCCAACAATGTTTTGGCATATATTAAAAATGAATATCAGTAAAATAAAATGACAATGACATTTTTTGTGAAATTATATAATGCAGTAATTAAATTTATTATTTAATTTCACAAAGAAATGCCGTTGTCATTTTATTTTAATAATATTCATTTTTAATATATGCCAAAACTTTGTTTAGATTTTTCCCACATGCACACATTTTTGGAAAGGGGTTGTATGCAAAGAGAAAAAATCCACCTGTTTAATATACAATATTTTACACCTGAATACAATAACGTATCTGCTGTGTGAAGATATAAAACTGCAGATGTTCATATTGCTGTGCCTTCGCAGTCTTTCTGTCAAGTTGAACAAAAGATTTCCAGTTTTTCTCCATATCATTAAGTCATATTTGGGTAAAAAGCTTCCTGTAAACACTATCCTACAACCAGGGCTGTTATTTATCTGTTTTCACTGTAAAAACAAATTATTTCACATTTAGTTTTGGTTGTGTTTTAACTGAGAAGCTGCTTTTCTACAACAACACATTGTGCCTTTCTAAGGCCATAGGTTGGATCTTAAATTGGAAGAACTTCCAAACTATTTGGATCAGTTTTTCAAACCCTGTGACACATGATCCATTTTTAATCTGCTGACTAGCTGATTATGATCTCATTAGTTTGGCCGTCATCATCTACAGTAGGCATTCATAACATGAGCTGAAAACACATTTTTATCACATTGGTATCTTTCTCAACGTGCAGATCTAATTGTATGTGTGTGTATGTGTGTGTGTGTCTCCAGGATCTACCCACATCTTCACTCCCACCAGCCTGCTGGAGCAACTCAAGGCCATGAACAAACCAGATGAGGAAGTGGCAAGCTAAAAATCCTCCAATCACATTCCTCTCATCATATCTTCATCGCCCCCTCACCCACACACACCCACACATATTACCAACATATCCTACCCAGCCAAATCCAATCCATTTACTGTGTATGCATCTTGCTTAAAAAATGACTTAAATGATTAAAAAAAGTTATATGAAAGAATAAAAAGTATTCACATTTTACAATGGATGCAAATAAATAAACTTATTTAAAAAGGATGAACTATCAGACCAGAAGAACATTTAAAATGGAAAGAAACAAAATGTCATGCTGTATGCTTTGAACCCTGCTAGAATATGTAAAAGATAGACATTTTCTCTTTTTTTCCCCTTTGGGGAACCTCTTATGGTGTGGATTTTACTGGAAGCAGGTGGAGGGGGGGATGTGCACTTTGAGAGCTTCATATTGTAACATATATGTCATTCTGCAAAGTGTGCACAGATTGGCTCCACCATGCCATTTGAGATGTTAATAATCAGTAGCATGCTTGGACTTGTGTGAATTGTTCGTGTTTGTATCAAATGTGGGTGTACTGAGAGCAGCAGAGTTAACATTTAGCTATTTCCTAAATGTTGAGGTTGAATACTCCACTAGAAACATTAGTTTTGAGTATCAAAAAGTAGAGAAGCATGCTTTGAAACCTTTTGTTTTAGTTGCTGCGTCATGCATAGTTTCAGATTACAGAAATACATCCCAGCTTCAATGAATACTAAGTTAGCATAGGTTGCTTGTTAGCTTAAGATGGGCATTACTTTGCCTTGCTGTTAGCTTGCTAAGCTAACTTCCCAAAGATGTCTTTTCAGGAATATTGTGATGCAAATGTTACTGTATTGTAAATGTTAAGCACATAATTGGACATATTAGTACAGCAATGTGACATAAGTGTATTTTAGAAGTATATATGTGTAATTTATAGATTATATTAAAGTTGCTGCTTCTCTCTGCTTCTGTTTTAGACTAGTTTGTTCAAGTTTGATACTCAAAACAAGTTTTTGGTTGAAGTATTTGATTTAACGACAGAATGAGCAGACAAGGAAAATAAAAAGATCCTGTTAAAGCTAAAATCCTCCCTCCTCTGACTGTATATTCTTACAACAACCTTTTTCCATTCTTGGAAATACTTCACGTTGTAATGTTGAAAAGGCCGTTGCTTGCTGATGTTTAATAATAATAAAAAGGGCCAGTTGTATTTCAGTATTGTATCTTGTCAGATTAAGTCTTATCATTAGTTAGTAATGTTTAATTGGGCCATGCACTGAGTAGTGTTGTGTATTTGCCATATGTTGCTGTTTTAGTGTCTTACTGTTGAAAGGTGACTTTTCTGACTGTGCTGTGGTGATACTTTTCCTTTAAACTGCCAATGTGAAGCCGCCGTGTTTGTGATGTCGTAGCTGTAGCTGTTAGTGGTTAACTGAGAAAAATATGAACATTTTCTTTGTCTGTTTCCTCTTCTGGTGCAATGTGAAACCCTCCAAAGGTGAATGGCTTTGCAAAGAAAAAAAAAACATAGATCCACATCACTTTTATTTCCTCCCACCTCAGCCTCTCTACTGGGCAAACAAAGATGTATTTTGCACTATAAAGCGTTCTCTGTGATGCAAATGCTTCAGTTTTTTATTTATAATTTGCTGTTGTATAGGGTTTGTCAAATCAATTGATTTATATTAAGATTATTTATCAAAGAAAAATAATGAAATATTAGTGTGTCCCACAACTGTCTCACTTATTGGGATTGTATGTTTGCGAGTGTTGAAGCACAAACAGTACTTCCATGTGTACCTAATAACTAAGGCTTCTAATAAATTGGCTTCCATTATATTTAAGTGTTTCCTTCTTGTTTCTCTTTCCACGCCAATATATAAATATCAATTTTCTATCTAAGGAGCTTTGCTGGAGATGGTGCATCACATGACCGTCTTAGATACATACAGAATTATAGCCCAAATTTTCATTTGTTTTCTTTATTTGGCTCATTAAGGACAAACTAAAAAAAATCCCCCAAATGTGTTAAAGTAACAAAAAATAAGATTCAAAAAAACACAGTGGATGTTTTAAACCTGTAAAAGCTTTACGACACAGCTGAAACTCACCTGTAAAACACAATGGACCTTTAAACTGATCACACAGAAAAGGCTCAACATGATTCCACAAATGATATTTACAAGATACAAAATGGTAAACAGGTGTTTGAGAGATCATTTAGTGGGCTCAGGACCAGTGCATCAAATTTACAGCATTAGATTTTAGTCTATTTAAAAAACAGAAAAAAACAAAAAAAAAAGTTGGAAATAAAAAAACTAGTTTTGAGATTTCTAAATAATAAAAAATGACAACATATATTTCAGAAGTTCACTACGTTATAACACCTACCAGCGGGTCATTTTCATGTCATATAAAGTAAATATACATCTCTACAGTACCCCACAAATATAAAAATCATTATTATCAACAGTAATTCATCAGGTGTTATTTTGCCAGGAAATATGTATTTATTACTAATCGATCCATGTTTGGCCACATGTCCATTAAAATTTTAAAAATTAGCAGTAAAAACTTGCAGAAAATAGCAGCAGAACAAATGAACAGGAAGGTTTTATGTCTTTATTCGCTCTCTGGCCTTTTTCTTTAATCCAGGCGGTGTTTGCTGGCTGACAGCAGATCAGGACTGAGTGAGCAGCTCCTGGTACTGCAATCCTTCAGCCAGAGAGCGCGCCATGTGTCTGGAGGTGTGTTTCATTTGTCGAGCCGCTCTGATGGCTCGGTCCAGAGAGCAGTGCTTGTCAACAGACAGCGAGCGTCTTGTCCTCCTCCTCCTCTCCACGGAGCCTCCGGTCACTAAAGACGTCTCTATGACGCTGCGAGGAGACACGATGACAGGTGATGGGTACAAACTGAGGAGAATAAAAACAGTGAAAACTGAAGGATTAATATCTCTGTGAGATCGTTGGCCATCTGCCTGCAATATATAGAAACATTTATCCATTTTTGCTTAGAGGCAAGTGAACATGTACTCATTTTAAAGCTCTAGCACTTTGATTTGCAACAGTAAAAAAAACACAACTTTGGATTCATTTCACAAATGTCCTCACAGAATAATATCTGGTCAACAGTAGTGATGGGAATTCTGACTCTTTTGAGGGAGCCGGCTCTTTTGGATCGGCTCTCATCAAAGAGCCGGCTCTTTTGGATTGGCTCTTTACAAAGAGCCGGTTCTTTTGGATTGGCTCTTTACAAAGAGCCGGTTCTTTTGAATGGCTCTCTACAAAGAGCCGGTTCTTTTGGATTGGCTCTTTACAAAGAGCCGGTTCTTTTGGAACGGCTCTCTACAAAGAGCCGGTTCTTTTGAATGGCTCTCTACAAAGAGCCGGTTCTTTTGAATGGCTCTCTACAAAGAGCCGGTTCTTTTGAATGGCTCTTTACAAAGAGCCGGTTCTTTTGGAACGGCTCTCTACAAAGAGCCGGCTCCTTTTGATCGGCTCTCTTCAAAGAGCCGGTTCTTTTGGATCCCAAACAGCTCTCTATTTTATCACATATGGAGAAAGAACTAGTGATGGGAATTCTGGCTCTTTTTAAAGACTCTGTTCTTTTTTGGTTTGGGTCTTTCGACTCCCAAATGGCTCCTGAGTTTTTTGTGCTTAAATACATTTATCCCTGAATAAAGTGTTATGTGAATTACAAATACAAAAAGCAAAACTAAAATACAATAATACTTACGTTGTTTTTTTATTTTAATACTCAAAATGCTGCACAATAAACTTAAACTCAAAGAACCATAAATAACAATAATTGTTTTGCATTCAACTATTTACAATAAAATAACACAAACAAAACTACATAAACTGAAGCACCATGGGTAAAAAAAACAGAAATAAAGACCCTGAATGAAATCCCCGCACATGGCATCATCATCCAGACAGAGTGTACTTACAGCAGCTGAGCTGGACACACTTTCATACCCTGCAGAGATGGAGGAGCCTCTTCTGCTGCAGAGTATCTGCTACCAGCTCCGTCAGGAGACCTGGTTGCTCGGCAACTGGGGTGTTTGCGGGGGTATTGTTTGCAAAGGTCTGTGAACATCGAAGCATGTCAGAGCTGTTATGTGTGGAACGGTGAGATTCTACTCCCACTCAACATCTCTCCTGGAGGTTTTAACTTGCTTACCTGCTTCAGTGCATCCACAGTGAGGGCAGCAATGGGAGGAGTGGACTGGACTGGTATTGCTGCAAACTGGTTTTAACAAAGACCAAAGACAAACTTTATTAACGCTGGTGAATAACTTAAGAGACAGACAAAGAAAATGGATTTTACACTCTTACGGTTTGTCCTCTTTGATGGAACACTTGTCAAAATAAATACTATTGTGTTTTTCCACCACGTCATACTGGTCTGATATTTATTTCCACTCCATACAGTCTCACTGTGGCTGGACCAGCTGGTTTTTATATACCGCATGATACCATGAAACATAACAATCACTAAAGAAAATCTAACTTTTATCTTCCCTGCAACACAAACACACACACACACACACACACACTGTTTCCCTGATTTCATTTAAAAGAAAAAACTGCAACAAAAGTATTTTTTTCACTAGAAGGTGAATTACACGACAGAATGTGATGTTTTGTGCAGGGAGTGATGATCTTACGGGTCTGTGTTCTCCTGCTGTGGACGGTGGTTGTTTGGGAACAGCAGCTGTCTGGTGCTGCAGATGTTTGTGTAAAGATGTCCACCTGAAACCGAGGCTGAGGTCGAGGAGGTGAAGTTTCCATCTTTAGTCCTGGCACTAAAGATAAGACCAGATACAGACTTTATACACGATCCGACCAGATACAGACTTTATACACG
>JBAMHX010000021.1:20836881-20849405 GCA_037177515.1 Pseudomugil tenellus
ATGCTAGCTGAAATGAGCTACATGCTAGCTGAAATGAGCTACATGTTAGCTGAAATGAGCTACATGCTAGCTGAAATTAGCTACATGCTAGCTGAAATGAGCTACATGTTAGCTGAAATCAGCTACATGCTAGCTGAAATGAGCTACATGTTAGCTGAAATGAGCTACATGCTAGCTGAAATGAGCTACGTGTTAGCTGAAATGAGCTACATGCTAGCTGAAATGAGCTACATGCTAGCTGAAATGAGCTACATGCTAGCTGAAATTAGCTACATGCTAACTGAAATGAGCTACATGCTAACTGAAATGAGCTACATGCTAACTGAAATGAGCTACATGCTGGCTAAAATGAGCTACATGCTGGCTAAAATGAGCTACATGCTAGCTCCATGAACTTACAGCTTTCCTGTCACACCTCCACTCTGTCACCCTGCAGCTCAGTCATGGACCTGAACACAACCTCATCTCCCTCCACATCTCCTGGTATCAAGTCCAGATGGTGTCAGTCCCAGAGTTCCCAGCTCAAGACAACTATGTCCGATTCTCCAGCACCAGTTAAATACCAGTCTGAGTCAGAAAAGAAAAAGCCTCCTCAGGAACCCTTCTTCACCGGTAGAGGATGAGACTGAGGACACACCCCTGTGATACTGGCTGAGGTCCTGATCGCTACTGTAACAAAGCAGTGGCCCATTACTCGGATATGGACTTTAACTTTATTTACTTTCACAAATGTCTGAATGCGCATTGATTTTGTGAGCTTCTCTTTTAGATGGAGAAAGAGAAAAAATGAGTTTTTTATATATATGAGATTCATTTATGGAGTTTTAAAATGTGTATATAGTTGGTTTTTATGGGAAACACCCCTGTTGAGTAGAAAATGGTTCAGTCCACTCAGCAACTGAGGAGGTTAAAAGAGGACCAGTAGGCCCATTAAAGCAGCTGCTGGTCCCTGGTTTTTATCTCACCAAATAAAGATCTTGTATTGGAGGTATTTTGATCGGGTCCACTGTTTCCAGCTGCTCAAATACGTCAGCCATCTTACGTCTATTCTAACAGAATGAGGCCTGCTGGTCAGAAAGTCCAGAAGCCAGTCAGAGAGGTTGGGGTGTCGTCTGAGAGAGAGCAGTTTGTGGGGGTGACAGTGTTGAATGCAGAGCTGTAGTCAGTAAAGAGCATCCTGATGTAGGAGCCTTTATTGTGAAAGGCAGATGTGCAGATCTACATCTACACACATTAAGTCATTTTGATTGTTTTCTGCTGGAGCTGAAGCTTTATAAGCTCCGAGGCTAAAAGCTTAAAGCCAACCTGATGCGAGGCGTAGAGCTGCTGTACTGAGAGCCGCTGCTGTGAGCTGAAGGAGCGGCGCTCTTATTGCTGAGGCAGCGTTCCAGTTTCTCCTTCAGTGAGGTTATCTCTGCCTGCAGTGAACCGATTGCTTCACTGTAGAAAACAAAACCAAGTGTGTAAAGTTCCAGGTCAGTGCAAACAGGAAACTGCTCCACTGTGTGAGTGTATGCAGGTGTCGACACACACACACACACACACACACACTGTGAAAGGGTCATGCAGCAGCACACCATGCAGGGAAACAACAGAGTACCTGCTAATGTGTAAACTGATTCAACAGCAGCTGATTCTGTAATAAAATCCAAAACACAAACATGAAGAGCGGCTTTCAGTAACGTGTTGCTCCTTCTGAAAATGTGTGTTTTGCTGAGCTCTGTGAGTGTTTTCTGTCTGTTCATTTCAACTCCCATCCCACGGACTCTGCAGGAACACTGCCTTGCCTGTAGAGCCATTGCCACGACACCTCTACTCACTTGTAATTTACAACCCGCGCAGGGCTCAGAGCTCTGGGAGGATCGCCATGGTGATGGCGTGAGGCTGGCGAGGAGCGGGAGCAGGAACTGAGGAGAGAGTTGATGGAGTTGGCGTAGTCCACTTCAGACCCACTGAGAGCTGCCAAGAGGAGGAATATAAAAGAGTTCATAATTACAAACTTATAAAATGTCTAAAAAAAATACTTTTTAATCAAAAGAAAACAAACCGAATTAGAATGAAACTCACTGGCTTGACTATAAATGACGTTCTGTTCTGCCTCAGTGATCCATCCCTGCAGAGAGCAGGACAGACTGGGTCTCCTCTGCTCCTGTCTGGATCTGCTCGCCTGCTTGGAGCTGAGCTGGGAACCAACTCTGGGCTCCTGAACCATGTAGCTTGGTGATGATGAGGAGGAAGGACATCCTGCTGCAGCTGAACCTTCCCCAGGTCTCCTAGAGACTCCATCTGGAACCCCTGAAATGCTGTTGCACCACAGCAGAGCATGAGATCAGATTTATGGTGCGGAAAATGAAGGCAGAGCGGGTCTTCTCACCTCTCTGACGCCCTCTGGTGGACAACACTGGCAGCTGCAGGAGGAATCAGGTGGCTGCCCTCTGAACCGACAAACCCGCTGTCCGTCTCTGGAGAGATGATGCCGTCCTGGTCATCACAAAAAAAACCCCAACACACATTTACACACATCTACATTTTCACCACGCTAATATATAAGAGAAAAGCAGAAATAAACCACAATAAAGATTAGAAGCGTTATCTCTCATGATCAGCGTTAAGACATGTGACCGTTTGTGAACGTGTTACATGAATGGGAACAACATATTACAGAAAACAATTTCTACATAAAACCTAACAGATAAAGTTAAATATGAGAAACTAAAAATATATATAAATTATATGTAAACTATCTTTTACATGAAATGATTATATCACAGAAATTGATCATTTAAGGCGGCTATGACTGTTGTCAACTTGTTTGCAACTTTTACTGTAGATGATGTTTAACACTATTTCAGTGGGCTTCTGGGGGTTCACACACTTCAGTGAGACAAAACATATGACATTTAATCATTTGCAAATATGAAATTACATCAATACGCTTCTACAGTTTCCTGTGTGCAAAAGGGGGTGAAAGGCTCCATAAACGGTTAAATGTGTCGTTTTCCTTTCACAGCCTTAAAAATCATCATGAATAATTTCAGTTAGAATAGGATCAATATTTGCATTTCCATGTCTGCACAAGCTTTCGCTGGATGGAAACAGAACATTTAAAAAAAAAAGCTTCATGTTTTTGCAGCAGGCAGAACTTAACTTGTCTTTCTGGACTTTTCCAGATAAATAATTCCCCGTTTGTCTTCCTCAGTTTGAGATTTGACTATTTCTTAATAACGACCAACTGCCAGCATTTCCTTTCCTTCAGTTCTGATTGCAGGAGCAGCATAAACCAATTCTCAGTTCGCTAGTATTTAATAACAGCTTGTGTCCGCAGAGCTTCTTTTTTTATTACCATCATTTTTAATATGAAAAACACCCCCCGCCCCCGCCCGACCTGCAGTCTGTGTCAATAATCGGTGCACGTAGCCATTTTAACGCAGCTGCTTTGATGGTGTGCTCAGTCTTAGGAGATGCATTTCGTTTCATTTTGCAGAACAGAGAAAACTGTAAAAACGTTTTGCACCAAACAACATGGTAGAAACAGAAAAACAGGGTCTGAAACTAATCTGTGCAGCCTGACACACATGTGGATGCAAGAGGAAATGTGCCAGTCAGCTTGGTGGTTAAACGTTCAGTGTTTTACACGAGGCTCTTGGAGCCGTTTCTGGTGACTAGAATTACACGACTCAGGAAACATTATGATGTCACAATGAGCCTAAAAGGACTTTTAGAGGTGAAATTTAGGAGATGTACGTTTGAATGCAGATGTGCGAATGTTTACTGGACAACTCTCTAACGATGACTTTTCACATTTGCACTAAATCATTTTTGTGTGCATGTAGGAGAAACGGTGACAATAAATGTCATATGAACACACTGACAGCAGTGCATGGAAACGCATGCTTTTTACATTTAAAACGGCTTCTTTTTTCCTCCAAATCTACTGAATCTGAATTAGTATTTGAACAGAAACCCTGCTAGCAACGCAGTGTATGCCGTGTAGGAGTTCACAGCTGACCTGTGAGGAAACTCTCCTGGTCTCTGCTGTAGCAACATCTGCCGAGCTGCTCAGACTGCTGCTGTTGCACTTTCCTTTCCCTGAGCTCCTTCTGCTGCGTCGGAGAACAGGCAGCATGGCGGACTGGCTGCGTAGAGGAGGACTGGACCTGGTGTTGCGCTGTTTCTTGGTGCCTGCCGGAGGGACCTGATGTGCTGATTTGGCTGTTCTGTCAACAAAGAAGCACCAAGAATTTATTTTTGGAAAAAACCTTCAAACTTCTAATCTATATTTGATCAAAATGACACTTTATTTTACTAATAAATAAATTTCATTCATCTTCTGACACTTTCTTGATATTTTGCACTCAGTAGTTTCCAGAGTTCCTGTGTTTTCCTGCAGATTTATTGGCCAATAGTTAAAGTATTGTTTTATTTACTAATTGCTGTTTTTTTTCAACAGTTTGCCTTTTTAATGGTGCTCCTCATGATTATCTGCTTTGACTTTTTTATAGTTTGGTTTCTTTTATAGTGCAGCAGCTCTTGGTCATCAGTTTTCTCTGTTTTGATTGGACAGTTGCTGATGCTGCTTTCTTGTCTTTTGTATCTTTCTTTTCGTTTCTTGCTCTTTCCATCTACGAAGCTTCATTTCCTTCATCTCCACTAATCTCTAACAAGATATTTGGCTCGTTGTGATGCAAGACAGAGTTAAATGAATGAATAAATGGTGTGCATGTGAGATAGGTTCAACTTTTCGTCGCTTCCTGCTAAGTTCTTTTCGAGCTGGATGAGTATCACATCTTACAATAGTTTTTGAGGGGTTTCATCGTATTTAGAGACTTTCCATCATCAGACACCTGCATTGTTTTACTTCCTTCTCATTTGTTTGTCTCAAACTAAAATTGTTATCAATTCTGAAGCATGTCTGAATTTCCCTGAATATTAAATATCCAGAAACGGTAAACGTATCGCTCTGTGTGATGTTTGCATACAGAGACCTAATTAAATACCACTATTAACAGATCTCATCATCAGATCCACCAAAACGTTATTTATTCACTTGAACAAAGTTTTAATGCTAAACCCGCAGCCAGAGTTTGTGCTGTTATGCCACGTGCAACACGTTTGAACAGGATATTTCTGCAGCTGATCACAACGATGGAAGAGTTTTATTTGGGTTTATTTCCTTGCAAACCAAAGTCTTTGTATCTCCAGAAAAAGGCCATATTTAAATCTAAACCAGCGTTTCTGAATATGGATCCGTATTTATGACGAGTTCTGTCGGCAGCATAAAAACAGGAACTGTCTGGACCGTTAGCGGCTTGTCTCCCCAGCTTCTCTGAGAACTGACCTCTTTGGAAACGTTTCCCTGACTTCATCCATTCTTCTTCTTTGACCTTGCCACTCTTCTTCCTCGCCACCTTGCATATGGGTTTTTGAAGCTGCAGAGGGGGGGTCTTTCTGACCCTTCTTGGTGCTTCGATGTTTAATCAGAAGGAAGAAGACTTCACTAAAGAGTGTTGAAATGTGGGGCCAAACGTGGGCATCGGCACTCACTGATCCACCGTGACACATCCGTGTTTGATCATCTGGAGCCTGGAATGGATGGAAGGAAGAGGCTCTTCATCCTCTGCTTCCTCTTCACTGCTCCCTTTCCTCGCTGAGCCCATCTCCTCATCGCCACCAGGACTGACCAGCGACGGCACAGCTGGGCGCTGTGAGGAATTGAAGGTGAATAACTGAGAAAGAAATGCTCCCACTATGTGTTCATAAACTTTCTGTTGACTTCAGGGACACACAGTAAGAAGCATCTTTAAAAGATGGATGTGGACCTGTGTGTAAGTAGGTGTCTCTCCTTCATCAGATGGGTTGGAGGAAGAGGAGCGATGAGCTGCAGGAGAAGCTTCACAGATGAGGTTCTCCTGTTGCACATGTTCCATCTGCTCTTTCAGCTCATCCACACGAAGCCCGCACTGAAAGATGAGCCCCTCCAACTCCCTGATGCGTAAACACGAAGAACAGCTGCATCAGTCATACATCATTTTCAACCCTTTGTTTGAGCTCATTATTCCTACCGTTCCGGATCAAAGTGGCAAATCTCTGCTCCTCTCTGCTGCAGGAGTCTGTGCTCATCTTGTGCTAATAGGTAGCCCCTCTCTAATGAGTTAAGCCCTTCAACCAGCTGAGAGAGACCCTGGAGATGAGCATCAGTTTATTCATTTCCAACACAAGGCAGACATCAGAAGGAATCATTAGAAAAACATCTCATCGAACCGGCTTTATTACCTTCACTTTCTCAACAGGTTTAAGCTTCTCACTCTTGATAAGATCCTCAAAAGTCTGCAGCTAAATGAAAATCAAAATGTTTCTGTCATGGGGAAAAATCCAGGAAGAGTTTTTATTCTGTGATCAGTTTGTTAGGTACCTGCTGGAGGAACTTGTCAGTCTGACTGAAGAGGATACTGGTTAGCTGCTGTCCCAACAGAGGGCCAGGGCTTCTGCCGGTAGCACCAACGTCTGTGCCGTCTGTTCGTTGGACAGCAGGTTAAAGCAGAAACAATGATGCGACACAGAAAGTAGGTGAAAATCAAAGCAAAAGCTATACCCTGATGAGGACTGTGCCCATCTGGACTAGAAGTAGAGATGATCTCAGCTCTCTGACACTGAGAAAAATCCAGCTTCAGGTACTTTGAAGGATTATGGTTAAGTCCTAAATGTACGGAGTGGCCGGCCACTGGAGGGTCAGAGTACAGGCTTACCTGACGGAAACATCAAAACACAGGCATTTATTTCAAGGAATGAAACCATCTGACTGCTTATGGTTGAACATTTGATTTGACTTTTAACACCAGGTGTCATAAAAAACTTCTCATTTTGTTCTGTTCCACTTTATCAGAGCAAAGATAAAGCTCACATGGTTACAGAGCTTTAGAAGTAAAGCTGCATCATTTTTAAAGAAATTCATATTAATCCTGGAAGGTTTTTTCTTTTTCAGCAAATCTGAACTCTTTCTTTATTTGTGTTGTGTGCCATCTTCATCTCACACGTTTGACTCAAAGTTTACGAAAAGAGCTTGTGGTTGTAGAGATAGATTTATAATTTTATACAAATATCTTTTTTAAGCAAAGACTTTAATACTTTGATAACAACGTACAGAAGTTTTAAGCTGGTAACTTGAACATTATTAGTAGGAAACATTTAAATCCTATGAACTTTAGTCCTTATAAACCACTTGTGTCTTATTTTTAATATCTACAACAATATCTGAGGATTCAGAGAGCATCTGGAAACAACTGCAGAAGAAAACAGGACTAACATCCAGATGTGCTGGTCCACTGCTTCTTATTGCCGAATTAAAAAACAACAATGAATATTTGTATTTAGTGTTTAACAGGCAGCAGCAGCAGCATGGATGTTTCTCTCCTGCAGCCAGGAGAGAAACAAGCTTCTGATTCAGACTAAGTTTTCAATTTTTTGGTGTATTGTCATCCAGTAAATCAATACAGAAATGTCTCATACTTATGATTTACACCAATAGTCCAGATATTCATTTAAGATCCATTTTCTTAACCCTTTCATCCAATTCAGGGTCAGAGGTAGCCGGAGTCTATCCCAGCAGTCATCAGGCGAGAGGACCGGTCGGCATCCATCACAGGGAGACACAGAGAGACAAACAAGCAGACACACCGACTCCGAAGGGAAATTTAGAATAAACGAATAGTATAACATGCTTGTTTTTGGACGATGTGGGCGTTAATTAAAAATTAGGCAGACGAGATATCGCTACACTCCGACTCAAACCATCCACTGGAACGAAGTACCGTCACAGCTCGACACCATCAGGCTGAAAATGAGCATTTCAAACCTGCGGACACCACAACGGAGTTGAATTAAGAATCTCCACATATCCTGGGATGCGTTTAATCCGTGTTCTGAGGCTGCGATGCTACCACGCCACCATGCCGCCCATCGCAGCCTCATTCAGGGAAATGATCACCTTTATTTACAGCACACGTTGCCGTACTGTCTATGTAACGTACATTTCAATAAGCCCCCATTTATCCGTGCAGAGTTTGAACACTGATCATTTAACATGTTGGGCCAATGCTTCGTTGTTTAATCTGACTCTCTTTGGTCAAAATAAAACACAGAAACATCCAGCAGCCGCATGTTCACTCGATTATTAAGCGATAAAGAAACAGAATGGATGAGAAAAATCGATAATCCGTGTCAATAATCTCCGGTCGGATCAGGAATCTCATCACATTTCCTGTTAGCGGGATGTGGATCAGCTGCAAGATGAACATTTACCATAAGTTTGTGATCAGGGAGCCGACGGTAAACAGTTCAGTCCTACCTCACTCGTGTAAGGTTAAGCATGCGGGAGGAGACAGAGGGGGGTGGAGTGGACGGAGGGCAGGTGGGAAACTCACTAAGCTGATTTTAATCGCTGTTGCTGATTGAGCTTTGTTGCTTAAACAGAAATAGGCCAATGATTCATTGAAGAGTTGTTGCTTTGGAGACCCCTCCTGCTCTTTTTCCCCGATCACACTTCAATCAGCTTCTAATCACTTAATCTGGAATCTTTCTCTGCCTGCAATCCGGACTTTTGCTTCTTATGGAAGCGACTAGAACATCCAACGGAAGCCAAACAGAAAGTCTGAATAAAATGGGAGAAAATAAAACATCCATTTTGTTTTAGTGTCTTAAAAACGAGATAAATCTGTCTGAGACATTTTTCTAATATTTGTATTTAAGCCTTGCACCAGCTCGCGGCATTAAAAAGTGATAAATTATGTCTCTAGATTAACTACCTTGGCTTCCAGACGCAGACGATCAATGGTGTTCTCTGCCTCCGCGTACTTAGTCAGCAGTCTGTTGTAGTCTTCCTGCAGGGAGAGGAAATAAGGAAATATGATGAAGAGTATGTGGACATGCAGTGAATTTACACAGCATCTCTGTGTACCCTTCTTCTAAACGTTTTCTTTAGCACTGCGGATGAATGCAGGAACATACTGATCACCTGTTTTTTTTTGCGGATTATTATAATTGTCTTCTAAAAACCAGTCTGCTGCGTTTCCCATGTCCTTAAACACGTCCACGCAAACCTGGAAAGGCCTCCGCAGTAAGCATCGGCTTCGAGCATTGCTTCAGAAACATAGATGGTGTCTAATCTTTAATGCACTTCCTGCCTGTGGGGAAATCCATCCTCCTGTAAAACCCTCTCAGACTGACTCAGATGGTAGTTTTAACGCATACCTGAAGCTGTTCGAGCAGCACGGTGGCCTGCTCCCGGCACCGGAACTCCTGGGGCACAGCAGACTTCACGCCGTCTGTACGTGCTGTGTTGCAATCCGATGGAAGGGAAGTTTCCGCCGAGTTGTTCAGAAGCACTTCTTTCACAATCTCGGCTGGAGATTTGAAGACTAGCGGGGGCTCGGGCGACAGGGACTTCCTCGTGGGTGCATGTCTGCTTTTGGGAGGCGAGTAAGCGTCTTTGGGGAAATGAACTTTGGGCTCCACCTTGGAGAAATCTGGCGTGTGATAACTCAGAGATCCTTTCCTGGAAAAGGGGAATATTGGTGTGAAAGAGGAAAGGAAGCAACAAGAACAATGAACGCTGAAGGCAGTGATGCTCACCTGTAGCCATCCTCTTCCGCAGCAGAAATGCTCGGCTCTCTGTCCCACCTCCTGTTCTGCTTTTTGGATTTGGAGGAGTCTGTCCTTGAACATGCAGATTTGGGAGACTGCGGCTTTGTCTTCCTTGGCAGAGCAACAGGCAGCTTGTGATGCTTGTTCACCTTTGCTGATGCTTCTGTGGGCCTCTTACTAAACCTGCTGTTACGATCTGATGCAGCACCTTCAGAAAAGGACGCTGCAGATTGTGGGGAAGCCCTGAGGTTCACCTCGGCGAGAGGAGGGCTGCACACGAGGCCTGCGTGGCTACAGCAGGAGTTAGAAACACTTTCTGTGAAGTCCATGTTTGGAAAAGTTTCTGCTTCTATTCCTGGAGCAGAAGCGATTTCCTCCGCAGTGAGATGAAGGTGCGACCAGATGGAAGCTGAGGCGGACTGCGCTTCTGGGTGATGATGGTTGGAGACGCCAGCAGATCTGATAGCGCTGATATGCTTGCTACATCCAGTGTGTTCAGATGTGAAGGACTTCTCTTCCTCTCCCATGTCCAGGTATTTGACCCCCTCGGGGAGGGCCTCCTGTCTCTGCTCACCCTCTGTCAATGCTTTTAAGCCACTTATTGTGTCAAAACCTGCAAAATATACAAAGATTTTTAGAAAAAAAGAGACAATTGTGCAACTAAGGCAGCAAACTACAATTTATTCCTAATCACAGTCTGAACACACAGACGAGCTTCATCATTTATCATTTCAATAAGCTGAAGAAAGAAGGATTTTCTGGAGCTCCAGGTTGTCGGGGGGGGTGGATTCCCCCACAGATTGCTGTGGCGTTTCATTCCTAATGGGGCTTCACTGAACAGCACACCGATCAACTAACCTCCCAGTCCTGTGTCAGGTCTCTGCTGGATTCGTCCCCATTTCATTGCGATAATGTGAAATACTAATCAGAATAAATACAACAGGCTAAAAGGAGAAATATAAATAATTTGGAGTGTGGCTGTTTGGAATAAAAGGTATAAATAACGTACATTTTACTCATTCAGGCCAGCACACAAACACTTTCTTACTTCGCTATGAAGAATCACACTGAGTACCTATGTGTAGCTTTACAGCGGCTACGATGACTTTTTCTTTGTTTGAGAGTCATTTGACAAAAAGAAGGAAACAGAAAGACAAAGAGGAGTTTTAGCTTCTGTTAATGGGGCCCCAGCTACATCTGTTCAAGAAAACCTCTACTTAAATAGTGTGAATTGATCTATAAAGAGAAAAAAAGACAAAACATTTAGAAAAAAATGTCTTTTTGTCTCATCTGAAAGAACAAAAAGGAAATTCCAGCTAAGATGGGAGATATTTTCTTACAGTCCTCGTTCTGGTTTATGAAATGCTTCAAGTTTGCAAAATCATGAGTCATTTTAACCATTTTCTTAGAATCAACTTAAGAAAATCAATAATGCAAATGAAATAATGTATGATGGGGCACCACATAGATAAAAAGTGAACAAACTGCCCCATGAAGCATCCTCTTGCTGTCCATCTACAGCCAAACGCAACAAGATTAACAGAAAACGAGCGTTTCTGTCACAAAGCAAACTGCTTTACTCCCAAACATGAGTTTCATGAATATATGTAGAGTCAGAGGTGGAAAAACCTACTCACAGGGCGGGAGCGGTGGTGAAACCTCTCCATGACCAGGTGGGCTTTCCCTCACACATCCAGCGCACTCTGCTTCCTCTGGGGTCAAAGGTCGTCTCCGTTCAGAACGATCATCACAAGCCTCACCCAGCACTGCGTGTCCCAGTGCCTCCGACAGTCCGATGATGCCGTTTTCATCCATGTCGGTAACAAAGTCTCCGTCTGCGCACTCTTCATCATCATCGTCTTCCTCCTCCGGCGTCACAGTGTCCGTGGATGAGGTACGGTCCGGAGCAGGGGTCCAGAAAAGAATCCCTGCTGTGGTGTATCTCCTTCTTTCCATCCACCTTTTCCGTTACCTCCTCAAGCTGGGGGGGGGACTCTCGGCATGTTTTCTAGTTTCTCTGAAGCGAGGAGCGCTGTGACAGCCAGCCGGCCAGACGTCACAGAGCGGCATTAAGATGGCGACCGCCACACATCTGTACAGGAACAGAAGTCTCTGCTGGAAACGAGAAGAAAAGCGAGATATAATTACATCTGCTGGATAAACGTCACTATCAAATCAAACTGATGGAAGGTTCGGAAAAGCAGATAAAAATCTGTTTGGCCAGGAGCAGCATGATAAAGAAGAAAAGTCTCAGAGTCACATTAAAGCCGGAGAAGCGAAGACCATTTCATCCAGAAACCTGGAAATATCACATTAACTTTAATGTTTGATGCAGAAATAAATAAAATGAAACAACTTTCTTATTCACTATTCTCGCTCATTCCTACGTTACTACTTTGGAAAAGATGAAGGACGTCAGTGAGAATTAAGGGCCTATAAAGTCACTTTGCTGGTTCTTAGTGCATCAGCGGAGAATCCGGATACTTTTATCTTGTTAACTCTTCGGTTGCTCTGATGAAACATGTTTCAACGAGACAAACCTGTTGAATGTTAGTCTGACACTGGAATCAGGCGGTTAACGGTGGCTTCATCTGTGAGGAAGATGATGATAACAGATAAAGTTGTAGTTAAGGTTTCAGTCACTGAATGAAAAAAAACAAGGAAATAGTTCCTGATTTTAACTTCGGTATTCCCTCTTTGCTAATTTTAATAAAAGAGATTTTTTGTTATCTTGTTTCAGGAAAAAGTCTTTGCTAAAAGTGTTTCAGCAAACAATTCATATATAAATAAATATATATATATATATTTATTTCATATAGAATTGAGGTACTTTAGGGCTTAAAATACTACACACACACACATATATATATATATATATATATATA
>JBAMHX010000021.1:20896725-20908235 GCA_037177515.1 Pseudomugil tenellus
ATATACACACCTGTCCATGAGAGTGACTCTGAAATCCAATGCTTTATTGATTGAAAACCAAACCAGGTCTCTAATCTGCTTTACACAGCTGAGGCAGCTGTCACCCATGAGTCCAAAGCAGCACAAATAGATACACGTGTGAAAGCAAAGCAGCACACACAGTAGCTCATATGTAAATGTTGCAACTCAGAGGGGAAAGTGAAAAGGCGGGCAAAATCCATCAGAAGCGTTTGGAGAGAGAAGGACTGCTTGGCGGATAAATCTGCAGACAGTTAACAGCTTATCTCTGCTGTCAGCTTAGATACACTATTTATGATTGTGCATGTGTGTGTGTTCATATGTACAATCACTGGTATGAATCCAACCAAATATTCACGTGCTGATGTATTTACCACAAACTGACATGTTTGTGTTTGAGCTGCTGGCCTGAATGTAACCTCAGCTGAATGAAAAGCTCTCGGACAAACACAGCAACAGTGATACACATACACAAACAAATAGGAAAGAGTGTCTGAATTATCATGAACTGCAGCTACTGGGAGTTGGCTCTGAAGGGGGAACCAGTCCCAAAAGTCCTTCAGATTAAAATGTTTAACTTCACAGGAGAAACAAGGCCTATGCTGTGGGAAGCGACAGCTAGGTGTATATCAAACGTCCCATTCCTCCCATTCTCCAATCCTCGAATAGACACAATACAATTATAAAGGCACACATGTTCAATCACAAAACTTCACCTGGTGGAGAAACCATAAAGATTCTTCGAGTTATCACATTTAATCACAAATTAAATAATTTCTATATCATGTAAACCTTAATTCTGCTCTGAGTTCATTTTGTTTGTTCTGCGCATGCTTACCGTCTCCCACTGCAATAAAGTACATGCGCAGTCTTGCTGTTTTGTAAATGAAGAACTATGCAATAAAGTTAAAAAAGTTTGTCTCCCGTCTTCAATATTTTCTGTCCAGTCTATTTTTCTTCTCCTCAGATGCTTAAAAAAGTGATGTAATATACTTGTGACGAGCTAGTACTTCAAATATTTTAATTAAAATGGAAACAAAAACGTTTTTAGTGGATTGTTTTCTACGTAGTCAATAAGGTTAAAAACAGGAAGTGGTTTGTATTTCTGTGAGTGTGTCACGCTCGGCATCACATCAGAATTAAGAGAAGGCAAATAAATACGTTTCCATGTAAACCTCAATTCAGAATTAATTTCTTCATGTGAACTTGAAGAATTATTTAATTCGGAATCATTTGATTTGGAATTTATAATCTGAATGAAAAAACATCATGTGACCATTGAGTCCCAGTGGAACATACCTAACAGGAAGTGGAAGGAGCAGCAACCCATTTGTGAGGTCCTAACATGTTGGCTACAGAGGAAGTAAGTCTTGGCTACTTGTATTTCGGGTCTCCTTCTTTTTGTCACTATGAGGAGTTCACGGCATTAGCAAAGAGGTGAAACATAAATCGACCGGCAAAGCTTCTCCTTTTGACTCAGCTGTCTCATCACAGGGACAGATTATGCAGTTTGCTCATTAAAGATACTTTAACTTCCCCACTTGAGGAGTGACTCACCTCTAACCCTGAGTGGGCAATCAACCCCTTTCTGACTGAGGTCCATTGGCTCAGACTTGGCGCTGCTGACTAAGGATAAATGTAAACAGTCAGACTGTGAGTCTTGTCAGCAGTAATGGCCCTTATTTATACCAAGTGGAGGTAATCAAACTTCATGTTGTATTGGTTTGTAACTTTTTGTAATCTTTTCTTTGATTATGTCCCAAGAACCAGAAGAGCTTTAGAAAATGTATACAATCTGATTTATGTTTGCTTTGTTACTGTCTTGTTGAGCTATCTGACCATAAGTGCGTCCAAGAACGTTTCTCTCTTAATTAAAACTTCTGTATCAATGTATTAATACTTGTGTATCAATGTATCGTCATTGAAAGGCTTTGTATGTAAGGTTTTAAGCTTGCTGTAATTAAACCTCAATTTAAAATAATAATAAAAAAAACATCCTGAAAAAATTATTTTAACTCATTTATGTGCCAATTTACAAGTAAATAAACTGAAACATTTTGGAAAATCAGGGTTCAGAGAACAGAAAACTTATCAATGATCTTCTCTCAGATGACAGACTTCGGTATATACGTGTCCTGCTGGAATACTATATTCTTCTACAGAGGATTGAACATGTTATTGGGATTGAAGAAACCACATTTGGCTGGTTTAAGTTATATTTATGATAAATTTCAATGTGTTATATACATACAGGAGTTCCTCAGAGTATAGTACTTAGACCAACATGCTTCACAATGTACAAGCTTCCATTAAGCAATATTATAAAACAGCATGGGGTGTTCTTATACAGGTAATACTCAGCTACACTTGACACAGGGCCTGGTGAAACCAATCAATTGCTTAAATTAAAAAGTTGCTCTAAGTCTGCACTACTGAACTTTAGTAGTTTTTTCTCACTCTAGTGAATAAAAGTCAGTTTGATGTAGACTCTTGTTTTATCTCCTCTTCTACTCATTTCTTTATCATTCCTTCACTTCCACTGATAAAGTTTTCTTGGGTGTTTTTGCTGAATTAGCGATGGAGAACATTCAGAATAGTCAACATTACTGACAGTTACTCCAGTTGATATAAAATCAGCCCAATCAAAGTCAAGAGCTTTAAAAAAGTTTTTAAGTCAGAATGTTATCTGGTTCTACTTTATTGCTGTTGCTTTGTGTTTCTCTTTTTCTTTCTCAGCAGGTATACCAGTTTAAATTGATAGTACTTGTTGACCAGTCGAATCAGTTGAAGCAGATGGCTTGATGACAGATGGCTTCCTACTAAAAACTAAATTAATGGGCAGATTCATTGCCATCTATTGGTTTCTTTACCTATTATATGAACATGATTATTATAAACTAAACTACAATGGATCATATGGATCATTTTAAATGGATTACAATTAGACTGAACAGTCTTTAATTTATTTTTCTCACAATTTGTCACTATACAAACAAAGCTGAACAGAATAGAAACCAGTAGTTTCCAAACCAATGGTCGGTACCACAATGGCCACATTCATCTTTTCTAGTCTCTCTATGGTAAACCTCCTTAGGAGAAAAAACAAACCTATTCTCATGTAATCTTTTTTCTTCATCAAAAGGATTTCATTTACATAAAGTCAACTATACAAAAGCAGATACTAGTGGTTGTCGACTCTTTCTCTCAGACAAGCCATACAAAGAGAAAAGCAACAAGATTAAAGACACAGCAAACAAAGTCACTGCAAAACACAAACCTTTTCTAGAGTTTTGCTCAAAATAGCCAACAAGGCACTTAACATCTCTTTGTTCTTGTATTTATTCTGTGCATGCGTGTTTCAAGTAGAAATCATCATGTTCTGCTGGAAATCCTACCTCCATCATATCTATCAGCCAAAGCAGCCTCTCCTACAACAGAGTGAGAAAAGGAGGTAGGAGTAGGAGATAAAACATAGTTTATCAGATATAAAAGGACCTTTAACTCACAACAAGTGGCTGGTGAAATATGTCAAAATGTCACGACATAACAGGATCTTACTACCAGAAATCTATCAAATTAAATCACAATGCAGTCTCTAGCGCTGTCTCACGTTCACAGACAGGAGAGACAGGAAAAGAGGAACAAGTAGAACAGATACTGCACATGTAGGTTACTGACAGTAACAGTTTTTTTTCCTATAAGGAGAAAATGTTGGTTCAAACAGACCTCAACACATAATCCATGTTATTAATCTAAACCAATTCCAAAGTAAAATGTAATCAGAAGCAGCGGATAATTACTCAGCTAATGCAGCTAGCTTACCCGCGCAGAGCTGAGGGTGGTGTTGGTCATGAAGCTGGCTGAAGATGATGTCAGGGTGTCTGGAAATGACACCATGGATAGAGAGTCTGGCTGCACGGCTGCTGCACTGGCCACCCCCTGCCGCGCTTTGAGAGCCTGAATTTCACGCCGAAGCACCAGCCCATCGAAGCGCTCCAGGTCCTGCGGGGTGACCAGGCCTCGAACCTCTGACAGCAGGGAGAACTGCGACAAGGACGAAGTAGAGTGGAAAAGAAAAAAATAACAAATAAAAATGGTGGCATGAACAAAAAGTTAAGCTTAAGCAGAACAGAACAGAATTTATTATCACCTCTGTTTGATTTTTGGCTTTCAAGGTGCAAAACATTATGAGCAATATTTAGAATTTAATCATCATCTACTATGCAGCTTACACAAGTATGAAAAAGCATCTTGAAGTGTTCAAACCACAAAGTGTAAACTGTAAATGGACTTTTCAGCCAAGCGAGCCATCTTTTTACAAGCAGTTAGTTTTTATTGCCAGTGGTAAACAGCACCTGATTCAGTCATGGCTCCATTCCCATGGAGTCTGATAGTCAATGCTCCCACAGAACAATGAAAAAGCCTCTTCTTCGCAAATCAAATTTCTAAGATAGTTTCTGATTTTACTAAGTAATAGGTGGTTTGGGTCAATGCTGAACACTCATATTGATTTCGAAGTCTGACCAAGTTGTAAATATAAAAACCCAAGAAGAAAACAAGTCTCCCCATCCCCCCACAGGGAATTTGCTACAATCCATGTTTGAAAAATGATGAGGATGAAGAATCCAAACAGAGAACAGGTAGACTTAATGAATCTCTTAAACCTAACATGCAGAAAACCCTGACAATGAGTAACTGACTAAGAATGTGGTATTGAACAAAAGGAAAGGTAAAAACTAAATACACAGTAGATGTGGAAATTAAAACAAGATATCTGGTATAAGCCAATGAGATTCATTGGAAACAAAAGATAAATGGACTAAATAAATCAGAAAGAAAGCCAGCTGGAATACAGTACATGGAAAAAGCCAGATATTTACCACAAAAGAGTCCAACACAAAGCAAGTATAAGACCATGATTACCTTAATAAAACCAAAGGACAAGAGGTCATTAAGCAACATCTAAAAGTGGAGGCTGTTGGAGTGCAATGAACTCATTGACATGTTGAAGAAAGCAGCTGGAGATGATGTGATCTTTGTGACATGGTGCATTATCCTGTTGGAAGTATCCATCAGAAGATGCTATACTGTGGTCATGAAAGGATAGATATTACCAGCAACCAGTCTGAACAGATCAGGCCACTGTTTCCAATCTTCTGTTGGTCAATTTTTATTATCCTTTGTGAATTGTAGTCTCACTTTCCTGTTCTTAGCTGATAGGACTTACACTGCTTCAAGGCTGGATGCGTTATGTGTTCAGAAATGATATTCAGCATATCTTGGTTGGAACCAGTGGTTATTTGACTTCCTGTTGTCGTTCCATCATCTCCAACCATCATCTCTTCTGACATCAAGGCCTTTTCATCCGAACAGCTGCTGTATTATGGACATTTTCTCTTCTTCAGATCGTTCTCTGTAAACCTCAGAGATGGTTGTGTGTGTGTCCCAGTAGATCAGCAGTAGTTCACAGGAGATTGTTGGAATAAATGAAACCATAAATCCCAAACCACTGGGAACAAAAACCCGTGCCTCTAGCACTGCAGGCAACACCTGCGCCCAACTGGCTTACAGCAGGCAGGCTGCACTTATCTGGGATGTCCTCTACTGTTTGGTTTAGTGCTTGTGTTGTTCTTATTCTCAGATGTAAGTCACTTTGGAGAAAAGCAACTGCTAAATGACTGTAATGTAATAATAAATGACTGGTATGGCCGCATCAATTGGAGGACTTGTTGGTATTCTGTTACATCTCTCTGTATTGCAGATAATTCCAGGGAGATAATCGTGTTATTCCAGCAGAGCAGCAGCAATTTCTTTCCCTATGATCATTTATACCTTCTCTGATAAGATTGTAAACTAACAACCTAAACTCCAGATGAACAGATTATTATTGGTTGCTTCACAACGTATTCATGAATGCTTTTAGGCTACACGCTCGAATTATTGTCTGAATGCATAAATGGATGAATCAATGCAAATTAAAAAAGAGCTCCCGATTCAAATTCATTTAAGCTCACCTACAACTTCTACACAAGCCTGTAAATGAGTCATTAATTTGAATCAGGTGTGTTAAAACAAAGAGGCCTCTAACACCTGCAGCGCAGTGGCGCCTGAGGACCAGAGACCGGTGTATGCATCAAAATGTTCCATACGTCATGATCCAGATGTGTCTGTGCTTAACCCATGCAAAGATTTACTTAAGATGGCCTTGAAAGAAAGATGTTGTTAGGTTGATTTTGTGGAGACCCGAGGAAGAGTAACTGCTGTGAAATGACAGCAGCTAATAAACAAACACACAAAGTGTGTGCTTAGCTGGGACTCACACACATTAATTAAATGCAAAATAAATAAATGCAGTGTCTGATCATTACATTACAGTTATTTAGACACGATTTTATCCAAAGTGACATACATTTTTTTTGGGTCATAGGGTTCAGTGTCTTACACAAGGACACTTCAGCATGTAGTCAGGGGAAGCCTGGAATCAAACCGCCAACCTTCAGGTTGGCAGACAACTGCACTTACCCACTGAGCTACAGCCTCCCTCATCATGAATTAAGACTCCTGAGATCAACTCTTAAATGGATGATTCCGTCTTGTCTCTTCACATATCTACCTGATCGTTTCCCCAGCATCTCTCTAGACTTCCAGCTCAGTGTTGTTCAGATCGTGGTCAGACTGGCGTCCCTCACCGGCTGAGGTCTGGGGAGCCTCAGATGTGTGCGTGTCCTGTTGTACAGCTACAGCAGGGACACAACACCTGAGCCACAGCTGTAGATGGTAATTCCATGATGCTGTTCTCAGTTTCTGCGTTTTCTAAAATCTTCTGATGATAAAATCTCCATCTTGTTGAGCTTCCTCTGGTAGCTGCGTTACTCCACCGATTGCGGAACATCCCTTGTTTTTACATTAACGTTGTCAGAAGATTTCCTCGTTATTTCGGCCGCAGTGTGATGATCCAGCTCCGCTGCATTTGCATACATGTGACTGAGAAGTGATTCAGTAAGGATGTGAGCGAGTTATTGCAGCAGTTTGGGCTTTTAGACCACTGCAGTCTGTGTATTTATTCTAGAAAACTCATTACACTGAATCAGTCTATGCAATTTTTATATAGATAAAATATAGAGCATTATCAGCACTGGAAAAAAGATGATCAAATAAAACAGAGCAGAAATCTAAAGCATTAATCTGTGTACCCATCCTAGTAAACAACTCTTTGTATTTATGCATGAATTTACCTCACTGAAACAAACTGTGGCAGAAATAAAGACTCAGTATCTATAATCACCATCTGAACAACGGCTTCACGTCACTTTGCATAAAAAGCATCTGTAGTCAAACCAAATAAGCTCTACAACATTTATGCACAAACTATTGTATTTGAGTACATTACAACACATTTAAACATACTGACATGCTACCAGATTGTGAAGGCTTTTAATTTTCCTCCAGCTGACTCAACCACACGTTTCATATTTAATTGAAATTCTTTCTTTTTTTTGGGCATTTCTGATGTATTTGCAATTGTAATTTTGGTAAAAGCTAAATGCCACATATGAATATATTCATTTGCATATTTATTAGCGGGAAAACCAGGTGGGTCCAAGAGGTCCATTCAGGTGCACTCATTTCCGAATCAGTTGGGATGTATTGAGGAAAGACGTGCAGGAACACATAAACTCAAACCACTAAACATTTTTAACTGTACACATTCTTTACTATGAAAGCTGATACCATCTTTTGTACATAAGGCAACGCAACAGAATGTAATTTTTGGTGTATAGAGCGCTACCTGTTGAGGAAACCATAAATCCCAAAATCATGAAATTCAACCCAGGTTGTCCCCTTGGGGAACTAAACAGGAACACTGAGTATCAAAATCATATTTTAAAATTGTTGGAGTTATCGCGCCGACACAAGGGATATCCGGCAGCAGCGGTGGTTGGCCGAAACCATAATATCCCCGACACTCCGCGTTCGGGGATATAACTAACTGATATTTTTATGTTGTTTTGTCAATTAGAAGTTTCATCATGATGATATTATATTAATTCAATGGCCAATTAACTTTAATGACGGAAAGATTGAGATTTCATACATAAATAAGTGAATTAGTTTCCTCCCAGGGTATCTAGGTTACCCTCGGCCATGCAGAAGGTCGTTCATTTATATGGAGAGCGCCAATGAAGTGGCTCAGGTGTAGGATGAATCCCCAGTGTGGTGTTCTGTGCACATCTATACAGGAGGACTCAGGAAAAGCTAGAACCACCATGTCTCTCAGCTGGAAGGGTTCAAGATCCTCCCAAATGAGCTGAAGGAAGTGTCATTGGAGCTTCTAACTAAAAAATGAATGCCCACAATCACTGAGAAAAAAACAAAACCACATTAGCTTGGCTCTGTGCTCTCTGAGTGCTTTCAGTTTGTGTTCTTTCTTATGGATAGAAATCAAGACGAACCCTCTCAAAGCCAGCTCACCATTATGCTCGTAAGGGCCCAGAAATCTTCTCTTTAAGCCTCAAAGCAATCAGAGTATTTAACTTCAGACTCATGTTTTTGTTACCTTTCTTTGCCTCACACCTTTGTGTGCACCTCACCTTTGCGTGTGTGTTTAGAAGCTCAAAAAGAGCCATGACCAGCTGCTCCACACCGATGTGTCCATCCCGGTACTCCTCCACGTAGTAGCCCATGGTCTGCCGCTCCGCCTCCGTCAGCAGGTGACGCGCCTGCTCCTCCAGCATGGCACGGGACTGGTTGACCAGACTGGACAGTGTCACTTGTGAGCCGGCCACACCTTTATAAAACCCCGACTGAAACATACATACACACACAAAAAAGACATCACTCAATCTATCAGATAGATTATTGGTAATATATTTATTTTTCTGGGTGATAAAGTGAAGTAAAGGTGACTTAGTGGTAAAATAAGACAAATGGGTTTTTTTTTCTTTATTTAACTTCCTCTCAATCAGGTGATTCAGTCTCTTGCCCTCTAAAATGCAGTTTTGCAAGAGTGTTTATTTTAAACAGGCAGCTCAACATCAGTAAGCACACAACAGCAGAATATACAGTAAAAAGGAATATTATGTGTAAAAAGAGGGTTGAAATGAACTGAATTCGGCAGAAATGGAAAAGCAGGTTCAAGTTTGCCAAGTTTGACGCTGGGAAGACCAGGACAGGGAAAAAGATGCTGCAGATCGACTGGGATTTGGGGGATACATAAAAAACATGAGAAGGATCTTCAGGGATTTAGAAGGAAAGGAAACAGCAGAGGAAAACAGAAGTAGGACATGTAAATGTTTAAAATGAAATACAGAAAAGCTCCTGGCAGATGAAAGAAGAGGACCATAAACGAAGAGAATGAGCAGATTGATTGAGGGGGAAAAGGGCGATAACGGAGACAAGAGGAAGCAGATCAGAGTGAAGAGAAAACGAACAAGGACACAAACAGCACCCACATAGTATGACGCAGCCATCGATATCTTTGTCCCGAATGTATAAATTATCACCGTACTCCCTCTTTCCTGCCGTCCCTCAACCATCTATCATCTTAATGCTTTGCTGCAGGACAGAAACTGTGATGTTCACAATGTTTCTTTCTTTTCTAAATTTACAGATGTCACTGGTGAGCCGGCTGGAACTCCTGCCAATCACAAACTAGGCTCTCAACATCTCTTCTTAGCTCTATATCTGCTCCTTTCTTCCCCCTCACTTTCTCTCCCCTTTTTCCTTTCTCAGTTATGTGCCCGCCTGTGAGCAGCTCTTCCTTAATTAACTCCTTAATCAAAGACAGCACTTCAAAGTTTCAGCTGCGGGGTCGCTCCTGCACGAGGCAGAAACAAAAGAACGACAACAGTCCCGCTGCAGTCCTCCTCTCCTCTATCTTCTCCTTTTTTCACCTCATCCTCGACTCTTGCCCCTACTCCTGTGTCTGTATTATCAGCTGTAGTCATTGCAGCGTCCCAGTCTGAGCGGAGCCAACGAATCTTAAGTGGCCAAGGTGAATTGAGCCGCTACCCTGCCCGAATCTTAATAACTGTGGTGCTTACCATCAGAATTTCTTAAAGCATCCGCATCCCGCTTACTTAGCTCAAGGGCACGGTGGAGTGAAGCAACAGGACCACACAAGTCAGTCCGTCCACTTCTGTCGGATTAGAGAGCATACTGACATTTGAGGAACTTAATGAAACCGCTCGTCACTCAACCGGAGTGAAAACCTGCAGTCACCTGCTAATGAGGTGCGCTGACGGACAGGGCTTTTTCCCCTCATAACACTGTAGTTTTACATTTAGTGAACATCCAGTAGAGCTGATGTATTTGCTGAATTGTGTCTATCACTGTGGTCATTTATTGGCTGTGTTTATGAAATGCTGAATAAACTGATTTGTCTTTTTTTATTATAGTGAAAATGAGGCCCTTAACCACAGAATACTCAATCAATAAAAAGCACAGCCATGAAATGAAATAAGATCTCATGAAAAACTGACACAGGCTTTATCTTCACTTTTACTGATACAAAGCAAGGAAAATAATGCCTGAACAGAGAGTTTGTGAAGCTTTTCTGTGTTGTAGCAAAGTACAGCTGATGTTAAACTACTTTTCATTAGACAGAAGATCCTGCTACAGTTAGACTGCATGAGGTTTATGAGCAACGCTTATTCCAAAAAGTGGGATGCTGTGTAAAATGTAAATGAAAGCAAACCTCGATATTTAAAAAAAATGTAATACTTTAATCCCAGTAGAATTATATTTTGAATTTAATGGCAGAAACACATCTCAAAAACATGCAGGAGCAACAAAAAGCTGGAAATGCACAAAGAAAAAGACTGGAGGAGCATTTTGGAAGTTATCAGATTAAGTAGCAACAAGTTTGTAACATAACTGGGTATATAGGAGCATTTCAGAGAGGTGGAGCCTTTCAGGAGTAATGATGAGCAGAAGTTCAACAGGAGGAGAGACGATAACTAAAGGCTCATTTACGTTCTACCGTCCAGCTACAAGAGAACTGTAGTCCTGCAGGTTTGAAATGTTTTCCTGCTCCAACACACCTGAATCCAAGTTAACATCCCTCCTTAACAACATTTTGTAAAGTTCAGTCCAAGCATGTTGAGTCTGAATCAGGTGTTCTGCAGCAGGAAACATCCAAAGCAGGACATCTGCCCTCAAGGACTGACTTTGGAAATGCCTCCTCTACACTAATGACGGATACGAAGCCACCCGTTGAACTTCTGTGTCATTTATGTGCTGAATTTGCTTTGTTCATCTTGTGGATTTACCTCCCGGCACAGTAAATAGAGTACAACCACGAAACCATAGCCATATAAATATATATATATATATAGGGATGCACAATATATCGGTGCCGTTATCGGTATCGGCAGATATTTGTCAGTTTTTCTAATATCGGTATCGGTAAACTGCACCGATATTATCAACCGATATTTATTTAGTATGTTAGTACATATAATAGATAAGCTGTACATCTCTTACTGAATTTT
>JBAMHX010000021.1:20909871-20927849 GCA_037177515.1 Pseudomugil tenellus
TACAGAAAGATCCTCTTGACAGAGCAAAATTGCTCAGCACAACATAGCAGTCAGATCATCATTTTGCCTGCTTAGATTCTGGACAAGACACGTTAAAAAAAAAAAAAAAGATATAGGGTGAGAAGTTCAGTCATCCGGGAGGGGCTCAGACTAGAGCCACTGCTCTTTCATGTCAAGAGGAGCCAGATGAGGTGGCTCAGGCATCTGGTTAGGATGCCTCCCCGGTGAGATGTCTGGGTATGTCTCTGCAGGAAGACACCCCGAGAAAGACCCAGGATATGGTAAATGGATTATATCTCTCGGTTGGTCTGGAATCCTTCAGTATCCCCTTGGTGAGCTGGCAAATCTTACTGGGGAGAGGAAAATCTGGCCACCCTCCTTAGGCTGTTGTCCCCATGACACAACAATGGATAAGCAGCAGAAATTGGATGGATGAATGTAAAACTGAAAGGTAATTGCATATAAATAGTCACCCTCAGTGCTTCTGAGCTCATTATGATGTGGCACATAAGCGATTCCAATTACCAAAATTCAACATTATATTATTTTCACATTCTCTATATTCTGTCTGTAGTTCCTCATGGACCTTTCAATGAGGATCTCAGGACAAATTTCAATGGCTGTTTATTAGAAAAGCATCCAGCTAACTATCTTCCATCTGACTTTTTAATGTAAACCTCATGTTGGTCTTTGCAAAGCAGATATTTTTCCAAAAACATCCTATATGCATGCTACAGAGAGCTGCTGCATCAGCCAAAGTGTCTCATGCATCAAACATAAAATATTAGAAACCTAATCCATATCTGTGAGTGTTTACTCTCTAAGATGGCTGGCTGATTTATGAAAAGCAGCTGGAACATGTTTGACCTTTTTGATTACTTTATATAAATGACCCATCTCTGTTTCCAGTGACTGATGGCATTTATTTTACATTTTGCATTTAAACAACAAAAGCAGATATAATGTGAATGCAGTTCAGGTAACTCTGGGCAGATTGTATATGTTCACTCAAGTAATGTTTTGCAGCTTATTTAAATGAAATCATTAAAAGTCCTTTAGAAACAGTGATTTATGTGTGAGCTATTTTAATCTCTCATCTTTTGATAAAGTGCACTGGCACATTTCTGACAGTTCCATGACAAGTGATGGAGCTGGTGGATTAAAATACCAATCAGATATTTATGCAAAGTAACCAAGTAACATAACACAATGCTCACTGAATCAATCGCTCAATGTGAAAGTCTTTTGCAAGACAGCAACTGGGTGAAATCACTCAGTCCAAACAACTTTTCTATTTCCTCTTTCTTTCTTTAAGTAATCTTCAACATTTTTTGTAAGCTATGTCTGTCTAAACTCACATTTTGTCACAATGTTGAATTAAAAATCTGTGATCTGTTTTGATGATATTCATGAAGCAGCGTTTTATGTATGATGAGGGAGAAAATTCCTTATGTTTGAATTAGTTTTGGTTTTTCCAATCATTCAGATTGTGAAAATGACTCAGGTTACTTCAAGAACAGCAACGTGGAGTAAGAAAATGGAGCCAAAGCTAAGTTCGCCAAAGCTAAGAATTTCGTGAAAAAAAAACAACAAAAAAATAAGCTTCTGCTTGGTCCATAAAGAGCAGAATATAAAGCATGCCAGATTTTGAAAATCTTGGAGCCGCTGCTCCTCCACATTGAGAACAGCCAGTTGAGGTGGCTCGGGCATCTGGTTAGAATGCCTCCTGGATGCCTCCCTGGTGTGGTGTTTCAGGAACGTCTCTGTGGGAAGAGACCCTGGGGGAAACCCAGGATATACAGAGAGGTGTTATCTCACAGCTGGCCTGGGAACGCCTGGCCTGGGACTTCCTTAGCTAGGCTGCTGCAACCTGCGACCCCACTTCGGATAAGCAGAAGAAGTATGGTACGGTAGTGCTTGGCTAAATATTTGTGTGTAACTCACCCCCCTGAAACAGGCTGACCCCGCCCTCATACTAGTTTGAAAAACTCCACAGAAATGGGCGGGGAAGACACAGAGGGGAACGGCTAAGTGTGGGGGAATAAGCAGGAGGGGGCGTGTCTCTATGATGTAGCCATGTACCGGTGACATAGGCATGTATCACTTTCGGCTAATAGGAAAATTCAACTGCAGTAGCCACTGTTCAAACCAAAGAAGGCAGCACTAAGAAGGTTTTTGACCAAAGTTTGCCAAATTAAACAACTTTACAACACAATGGCAAAAAATGCACTGAAATAAGAAAACAACACTCTAAGACCCCAATTTAGCAAAAAAAAAAAAAGTTGTTTGGGGGTTACTTACACTTTAAGTTGTTTTGTGGGAAAAGTAAAACTTGCTGTAGCAGCTTTCTAGAGTTGATTACAATTTGAGATAATGTTTGCGATGGATCAACCTGAATGTCCCCGTAAACTTTGCGATGAACAGACCCGGCTCTGAAGTGGTGGCAGATCAAAACAGATGGTTGAAGTTTCATATTGACGATTCAAAGTGATTCATCATCTATCCATCCAGAAAAAAAGTTTCTGATGAAACTCTTTCTTGCTGTCTTCAAGCATCAAAATCAGTCAAATCAAATAAAAAATATTTTAATCATCCTGGAGGGAAATTCAATATTCAAGCACAGCCAATCCAAGGTTACACAAAAATAGACATGACCTCTAGCTGAACCAGCACTCCATTCATGCAGATTAGGGGGAAATACCACATGAAGTACATCTGAGGAGAGAAGAAAAGCTAAGCATTCTATTCAGCTTACCAGCAGATGCAGACTAGGGGATTTTGAAAAAAAACAACATCAAAGCATATATAAGAAACAATTCACATCACATAAGATAGGGGAGTGCGAGTCACCAGTAGAACCGCTAAACTGCACCCAGAGCGTGGTAAAGCAGTCCAGTCTAACGACCCACACTAGAGGGATTGGAGCAGATGCAGTGAACACAAGGAGGTGTCTAACTTATGACACGAGTGTGCGCATGCATGTAGAGTTAGATGTAAGGTCTCCCCCCATGCATTGCACAATCCATTTTTCACTATGGTAATAGTGTGCTAATCAGGATTCAACCATGACAAGTCACATTGAAGTAGGGGAAAGGTCGGGTCAGAGAAGTTTTCCTGCTTCCCTTTACAGGAAAAATTCCCAGACCATTCAGAGAAAATCAGATTGAATAAAGAAATGTTTTGGTGTCAGGCCATTATTTTGCGATCTTCAGTTCTGCAGCTGGGTTACTGGAGCCAAACAGCCGAATGAGATGGTTAATTTGCAGCACCATCCTTGCGACCCATGACTCTCTCAAAACGTTTGGAAAAAGCCCAAAAGAGTTCAGGTAATGCAAGCAGTTTAACACCCTTGGCATAGGTAGCATCCAGCGTGTGCCCTTGCTCCTCAATGGCTAGAGTCATAGTTTTTAGGGTAGCGAGAAATGCCTTTAAGGTCTACTGCAATTTTAGGCAGCAGCTTCAGGAATTTGGAACACACGAGGAATCCACTTACTCCAATTAGAAGAAATCCCATGATCATAAAGCCAAAGATGTACAGATCCTCTACATCCAGAGCATTCTGAGGCACACAGGATCCCAATGCGCCCATGGGTCCCGTGTGTATCCAGCGGGAAAAGTCCCGGTTGGGCAGGCGGTTTCTCCTCTCACCGCCTTGTGGGTGGAAAAAACTTGATCAATAGCGTTTAGACCCCGGTTGATCAGATCCATATTGTAGTTGAAGAAGTGCTCTTAAAAGACTAATGCACACAGACAGACAGAACAATCACACAAGAGGAGGAGAGCGGGTTGGAAGCTATCGCTGTGTCCAAGTGCCAGAAGAATATTAAATAAATTAAAAATAAGAAAAGAATACTAAAAGAAAAAAATACAAAAAGAGGCAATTTCAAAAGCAGTTTCCGAAGTTTTCTATATACATTATCATGCAGTTACAACAACTGCTCACTAGTGACAGCATTCCACAAAAAAACCACTGACCAAAAAGAAAGAAAGTAAAAAATTCAGCTCCATAAATGGTCAGAACCGAAACTATCTATCATGAGTAAATAATGATGCATTGACAACATGATGTAGTCTTAGGTTTTCTTATTTTCATTATGGTGCTCCAACCTAATGCACCTTTGATCAGAATCTGTCCAGTATGTGGAGCAGGGTAGGCAATGAGAAATGCTGGACTACGACACACCCTATGCTTCTTCTCTTTGGTTCACTAGATGGTCCACTTGAGCCCTATTTCCATCAACAGGATTTGGGCAAGTTGGAACAGGACTGGTCATATTTAGTTGCATTTCCACACTCAAAAACTGGGACAGGTACCTTAATATCTGACCTGTCCTGTTTGTTATTTTCTTTTTTATTTGGGCAACAACCTAACCAATCTGACCTGAAAGGGTAAGGCTTGAAACATTGCAATTTGTTGATTTGTTACAAAAAAACCTAAACAACCTAGCATTAAACAACGCAGGAATGGCTTATATTTTAGTGCAAAACACTGTGGCCTCTATCATCAACTGGCTGATGATCCACCTCTCAGATAAAGTTATGGTTGTCTGTGGAAACAACATTACAGCTTACCGACCATATCGGCACCCTACCCATCCCACACCCTTTGATGGAGACGAAGCTTTACTTCATACTGCAAGCGAAATGAGACCAACCATTTTCAAACAGACCATAATTTACTTCTTTAATCCATGCCAGAGTTTAAAAGCGCATTCACACGACTCCAAAAAAACTTCCACTTCCACACTAACTGTGGAAGTGTACCAGGGTTTGTTTGAAATGGACCAAGTTTGCATGTTCTCCCCGTGATTTGCGTTCTTCCCACAGTCCAAAGACATGCACCTTGGGGATAGGCCAATTGGAGTCTCTAAATTTTCCCTAGGAGTGAGCGTGAGTGGTTGTTTGTCTATGTCTGTTGGACCTGTGATGGACTGGCGACCTGTCCAGGGTGTACTCCACCTCTTGCCTTATGTCAGTAGCCCCCCCCCCCAATCTGTTGGACAATGTCAAAGGATCTATGCAATCACAGAACTAAACTTTTATTTGTTGGAATCTATTGCTTTACCTCACATCCTTCCATTTTCCTTCCACAACATGAATCATTTTAGTTTCTTTGACCACTACTGTGTTTGCTGCAAAGGTCACATGATTTAATAGAAGCAATTGTGCCCCATTTCCTGTTCTTTGTAACAGCACAGGAAAAAAAAACAACCAGTACACAAAATGATAAAACTGGGGAATGTCACCTAAAACCAGAGGTAATTTTGTGATTGAATGTATGAATGTGTACAGATGGTTTGCAGAGTTGAGTCATCTTTTTCTGCAGCTACACTGTTTGAGTCACAAGCAAAGCAAAAAAGGCTTTTGTTTAAGGTTTTTATGGTTTTCTCTTTCTGTTTTTCTCTACGGTGTTCAGTATTGGCAAGTCAACATTTAGAGTAAGACACAAAAGTAAAAAGGTTGAAGGTTAAAGAACTGTCAGCTGCTACTGACAAAATGCAAATGCATGAGTGACACATTGCTGGTTTGATATATAAACACACTTGACAGTCTTTGAAACTGGGGAACATAAACAGCAGACCAGGTTCTTCATAGATAAAAGCCAACTTAGAAAATGATGGATGAAGCTGCCCTTAACTGTCCTATTGTTTTGCAAATTACAGATATTTCAGCTCGAGTTCAAGCATTTCGATCAGCTCCGATTTGGCCTTTTCTGGAGGAAGAGGTGCAAGTTAGAGAAGTGAGTAGAGGTGGAGGGTACTGCTTAAAGCTGCTTAAATTAAAGTCTGTTTCTGTAAAGAAGCATAAATATTAAATCAAGACGGGACTATCAGAAGGACCACGAGCAAGCCAGCTCATGATATGTAACTGTGGCAAATAGTGTTATAATTAGTTATAAAATCCATTTATTTGCCATTTCATGAGGGGATTTAATGGTGTTTAAATGTTAGATGTTTTGGTCAGTGTAAATACCCTTTAGGGCACTGATGCATTGTCTTCACATCTGACGGTGAATAGCTACATTTTTTTCAACAGTCGATATGAAAACACACTAGTGGAACATTAGCTGCAGGTAGTTTATTGATTATCAAGGAAGCACAGTGTTTACTACACAAACAAGCATATTAAAGCCACATTGCTGAACTGGCTCAAACCTTTCAGATTTTTTATATTTTATCAGAATTATGTGACTTCTCTGTAGAAGAAGAAGTCCAGAAAACTTAAATTAAATATCAACCGACATCTACTTGTACAGATGGGTATAGAAATAACTTTAAAAACCAAGTTGTCAACGGATGGTGGCTGTCAAAACCAAAATTATTCCAGACATAATGATATGTTTTATCTATGAGAGGATCTAGTGGCTTCAGGTGCACCGATGACTACAGGTAAGTACTTCAACACTGGCTCAATCCCAAACCATGCCACTACTGAGTGTCCTTCCTCATATCACTACAGCTTTGAGGTGCACTTTGATTAGAACAGAACGGTATGAATAAGATGGGCAGAAATGCAACACCATTTTAGCCCCACTGGAAAAGTAAATTTGTTGCCATGGCAACAAAACAATGTATGTATGTCCTGTTTTTGAGAAATTGTTTTCAGTGAAATGGCTATTCTATAAATGTATAAAGTGTGTGTTTGAAGGTTGTTTCATTCTCCATTTTGCGGGTGTACAAGCTGCAGCTGAATTGCTCATGCACCCTTCAAACAACATGGTTTGGGATGGTCCTTAATATGGAGGAGCCTCATGTTGTCATCTGAACTTCCTTCTCAAAGGTCATTTTAAAGTATTTCTTATCCCAAACGATGCCCCCGCACCTATCAGGCAAAGCTGGTGCTTCAGGTTTAAAACACAGAGAATTCTTAATTCCCTTCAGAACACCATAGTAAAAATGGTGGCACAAATATGGCAGCAGCCTTGTATTAAGACCAACTCCAATTAGATATAAATAGCCCATATTATGTAAGCAAACTATTCATTTAAAAGTTATTTAAAACAAATAACAGTTTTAATTTATATGAACATTTCTGTCATTGACTTTTGTGATTGTGTCAGACTGCATCTTTGCGATAAGACATTACAGGTGAATAGTGATAACTAACTAGACATCATGAAGATTTACTGCATTATTTCTTACATTAAGCTAATTGATTTTTAGTTTTAGTTTTTAGACATTTTAATGATTAGATATATGCCAAGGAGTTACAACTGATCCAAAACATATGCTGATTTGCATGCATCTCTAGGAGACATCTAAATACTGGGCGGAGTTAGTTTGAAGCTCTTGTTGCATTATGTTGACATCTTAGAATTGAAAAATTTTATTCAATACATTTTGGAGATATGTACCTCTTCACAAATCAGAAAATATGGTCAAAACCAAAACAAAACTACATTTTTTCCATGGGATGCCATTTTTGGCAGGAAACGTTCCATAAATCAGCGTATGGATGAGCTATTAAAAAGCTCCACTGGATAAACGTAGCGTAAAATGTTTTCCTGTATTATCAGAATCATGGAGTTTGGAGGAGATTGTTGACAATGAAAACATATGAGAGAATAGGACATGGTACTGAGAACCATCACTGCACTGTGTTCTGAGTAAAACGCCAAACTTTAAGAGAATCTTAAAAAGATTTGGATGCACATTTACACAATGTAGCTTGAAATGATCACAAATATATTTTTGCGATTTTCTTTTTGTTACTCTCAAATAAGATCTTTTCAAGGAAAACAATCTCCAAATGAATCAGGTTGTTAATGGTGAAAATAGTTTTCTTACCTGTTGTGTCTAATATGAATACCATGACCTATGTTTTCTATAGTGACACGATAAAATGAAATGAATGACATGTTAGATAATCCCATACCCACCAACTCCTTTGTAAAAGACATGTTACAGTCAACTCCCTCCTTGGGGAGATACTTTGATGGCACCCTGTTCAGCTCACATTTAGAAATGTTACTTTTACAAGCTCTATAAAACCTCTGATATTACTGGTATCGCCCCGGTGTCTTGTTTAACATGTAAACCTGCTGACAGGCTGGATCTGCTGGTTTTCACACTCAAAACATGAGTCCTCTCAACATGATGGTGCAGCTCACAATACTGTTTATCACACTAAAAATTTGCATTGCACAGACACATTGAGCCACGTTTGCTTCTTCAGCAGTCTATTAGCTACTTCATTTTTATCTTTTTGTGGGGACACGTGTCATTATACATTCATATTTTGATAATCACTTTGTTATAAGCGAGACATTTCTAATAATATTTAAGCAGAATGAGCTCATCTACCTACATTTGCGATGTGGAATTGAGAGTTTATCATTTTAAACTTTCGACTTGTCTTAATTTCTCAGCTCCCATTAAATCAAAATAATTTATAATAACAAATAATAAATAACAAATAATAATAACAAATATAGGAACAATCTGAGCTTCAAATTATATTTTATCCATATTTTGATTGTTAGCAGCTGGATAAGGTTCTGTTTCATGTCTCACTTGTTCTTCACAAGTCTTATTCATCGTTACTTTGTCCTTCCAATAAGACAAAAATCGGACAGAATTTGGTTATTTGTGCACAAATATAAGTAATTCAATATGAAAAGGTTGGCTGTGAATGGGTCTTTGCTGCAGACAGAAGAGCTGAAGTATCTCTGGATCTTGTTGGTGAAATAAAGGTATGATGGAGTGAGAGACTGATGGATTGAGACCTCATCAGCAGTAATGAGGATGGTGTTGTGGTGAAAAGACAGTTGAATCAAAAGGAAATGCTTTTGACTGTTCTGTTCTGTCTTTATTATAACCTTATGGAACCTCTCTGAACATCTGTTCACAAATGTGGGTTAAAATTGAATTTAGCTAGCTAAATGGGTACTGGATTGGTAAAACGTATCTGTAGCTAATGGAGAAAGAAAAGCCTAATGTCATCAAAACTTTGAGAGAACTCTGTGAATGTTGGATAGATTCTCCAAGTGTTGCCTTATCTGCAACAGTCTCCTTAAACTGTTTGAATATTGGCATCTGTGCTGTAAACAAGCTGCTAGCGAACCGTCATTTCATCAAATCTGAGTGTGGCTGTCTAACCAATGATCGAGAGGCAGCTGTCTACCAGTAGTTTGTTTAATGTTTCATATTCCTTCATTGCAAACAGGAAAATATGATCAAACATTTATTGTCTGCTTCACTTTCGCTGTTCATCCACCCTGGTACCAGCTGCTTCTATAGCTGACACCATATTTTAATAATTTATTAATTTGCTAAAAAAATGAAGGGACTTATCTAAGTAACAAAAAATAACCTGAACTAAACTAAATCTGTCAAACAAATAGGGACAAATAGCTCCTACATACCTCAACAATGAAATCTGTAACTTTGTAACTTTTGTAACAGATGGAAGATCAAAATTCTAATTTCCCTTTAATGCACCATCAAGCAGCATCTGTTTAGAGAACAAACATATTTTTCCCAGGAACAAGAGTTCATGGAGCTCATATGCAAAGGAGGAATTACAATGTAAGCTTACAATGATGTCATTAATAGGACATGATTATATCTGGTGCCCTTAGGGTTGCCACCTTGGATTTGTGGGAAAAAGGGACACTGGACAAAAAGTTTGGGGCAGAGGAATCGGGGATTATTATCAGTTCAAACTAAATTAACGTGAAATTCAGACATAGGAGACAGAGACAAAGTCCTGTTAATATTTTTAATTTTTTACGGATCAAAATCTCTCATGCACAATGTTGACTGCTAGGCTAGGCAAAACAGAGTAGATATCAGCTGATAATTTGGATGAGTCACCCAATATTTGAGACATCCGAGTTGAGCAGCCATGCCAACACACTATAACACAGAGAGAGACATGACAGGAGAGATATTCAGTGGAAGATCTAACAGAAGCATATTTGCTTCGACAATGATAGGTAACCTATACTACATCGATTTAGTAATCTAGGCTATTCAAAGTTGTAAGACTCCTTGTTGCCCCTTATTGTACCTTTGCTTTTTTCTCTCTGTACTGTTTGATACCACAACTTGATGCTTTTTTGTTTTTGCGTGGATTTCCAAAGCGTTTTTCCCTTCATATTTTATGGATATTTTTGCCGGACACAAAACACAAGTAGCTGAAAAATGGTCTTCCTGGGTCGACCGTACCCATTCAAACTCCGAAAGTGTTGCCCAGTGAGGATTGTAACGAGTATACCGTTTTTTTCTTGCCGGCGGCTTACATGAATTTGCTCCTTCTCCTTCCTCGTCTGTTGTCTCTCCTCCCATTTTAATTAAAGACTAAAAAACTTGGCGAAAATAAGACGGACGCCTGATTCAGCTTACTGTCTGTCATCCATCAAGTTTCCCTCCCTGGCCTGCTTGGCTTGCGCGGGCCACTTTCAGCGCTTGGGCACGTCACGTGCGTGTGACGTACAGCCTTATTAACACAGAGGACATCTGTAGACTACACAACGAAGGAAATCAAATAAGGTTTTTGCATTTTCCCCGAAAAACTGGGACAAATTGTGTCCCGGGAGAGATTATATTTTTCCCGGGACAGCTTGTAAAAAAAGAGAACAATTCTTGGAAAAATGGGACTGGTGGCAACTCTAGGTGCCCTTTCTACTTGGACCAGCGCAACATGACTCACAATTGCATTGTGGGATAAAGAGGGATATGTAGCAGCTAGCATAGATCCAGCTGTACAAAAGAACAATTTAATCTTTGAGAATAAAGTTATCTGTTTAAGATGCAGGTGGATGGGCAGTTTTTTCTGTGTCTTCAGTCAGTTACATGCAGAATTAGTTTTTTTTTCATGGCGCTCAGATATCTGTGTTTCGATGCAGAAATTAGCAGGAAACCTCTAAATACAAAGCACCTGAAGAAGAAGCAGAGGGACTTGAGAGCAGCAAAAAACTTTAGCTGTGTCTCAGTTCAGGGTCTGGGGATTTGAAGTGTGCATATGTCATACTGGTGCGCTAAGTGCTGTCCCAATTCGAATGGTACTCCAGATCCACACTTCAAATGCGCACTTCGTTTGGGACCAAATAGCTGGTGAACGGTTCATGCTATGTATTCTTTGCAATGGATAAACAACATATAAAGTTGCTCGGCAACAGAAGTCTGGACCACATCTGTAATGCTCATAATCATGCATACTTCAAATTATCCAGACCCTGAATTCAACGCACGGCCTTTATGGTTTTCTTCTTCTGGTGTTTTCAGTTGGTTATAAACAACTTTACAGTGGTGCATAGTGGTGTGTCCAAATGCGGAAGGAACCCTAAACTCAGCACTGCCCACTAGTGGATTAACTGCCTTAACAACTGTAGGAACATAAAAGATTAATGAACGTATGAGGGTGGCGACGTGTGGCAGCATTTGAAATGGACGTTGTTATTTACATACGTAAGGGAGCCTTCAATTTGGTGTGTGGTCTGAGCACTTTTATTGCCCCCATGTCATAGCATCGTAATACAGGGGTTGTTGATTCCAAACAAATAATCTAAAGAGGTTGAAGGGAAGCAGTATCACAGCGAAGACAGGGGTCAGAAAGATCCACTTTCTGCATGTTATCTGCACCACAACATGTCACATACATTTCATTAAGCCACCAGGAAACTGTGTGATCCTGTGAATAAGGAAATAATACGTCTACTTTAAAACACATTTTTATTTTCATGTTGATTTCTACTCTGAACTCATCTCCTGCTATTTGTTTAGCTCAACACTGTGTATTTCCAACCGTTACCATTTTCAGCTTCTCATATCATCACGAGGCATCTTATGTTATTCTACTGTGCTGTTTATTTTTCTAGTCATCTACTGAGAAAATAATTTCGTAGTTGAAAAATAATTTATAAAGATATGCTTTTTTATAAATGCTGAGTCTGATCACAAAATGTTTCAGAAGGCCAGATAAGCCAGATAAATATCCCTCCTCGACACAAACTCATGTTTGTAGATAAAAACGGTTGCACTGCTGCTGTAGTTACGAGATCAATTCCTTTTTCACCTCCTCCAACCTCAACTGCTCCACTTCACTGCTTAGATGAGAAAAATTGATAGAATAGTTAAAGAAAAGAACAACATAATACAACTGAGTGACGACTAACCACATTAAGGTACTAATGCTTTAAACAGAGTGATAGCAGGAGAAAGACAAACTATGGTGCCAGGTGGTTTAAAGCAGAACATTTTGCACAGTGGCTCTACTTTCCATCTTTATTAGAGATCTTGGAGAAAAATAAATGCAACTCTGGAAAGAAATAAATGTTGTTGACATCAGCATTTTCAAAGCTGAAGGCGATCCAAAGAAATATTAGAAAATATTAAGAAAGTGTGACTTTTTGTTGGTTTTTGGGATGGTCAGTGTACATCTGTCACACTATATTTGTATCAAACTGCAACAGTGACCATAGGGGGTTCACCTAAAGGACAGAAGAGAAGATAAAAACTCAGACTTTATGAATAGTGACAGCCTTCAGTGTCTACTATAACAACAAGAAGAGACAGCTGCTTTAAAACCAGGTCACCCATCTTTGTCATGATACCTGCCAAGATGTGTGCAAACAGATTTCTTATAAACAAGAGTGCAAAGAGCTCCTCAGCAATATGGGATATTCAATATAACAAGTGTTAAATAATAATTAATTATTGAATATATACACGTTTATTTTGCAAATTTTGATGTTCTAAAACTTGCTGCGAACATCAGACATGCTGTAGTTCCTGTAAGTATCGCTAGTGTGCACAATGTTGTGATACCAAACCAACCATGACCACCACTGCGTCCTTTGTCCTAAAAGGGTTAATACAGCCTACAATAACCTTTCAAAGTATGATTTGTTTAAGGTAAAACTAACTGAATCTGGATGAGCCAGTAGCCAGCATGTAAAGAGCTCATCAGGTAGTTGAGTTCATCCTATGCTGACAGAGACGTATGTAATGTACACTTTCTCAAATGGTAGACTACTGTTATTATTGAATTATTTAAACGCTTGACTTTACTTTTATGCCAAGTTCACACACTTATACCCTTCTCAGTAAAACATAGCTATAGCCATACATTTATTTTAGTGATAACTTACAATGTTAGTTTCTTGCACTTTTTGGTGAGATGCTTAAGCCTTAGCATTAGCACATCAGCACATTAGCATTTCTATTTGGTACATATTGGCATCCTAATGTGAACATTTAGTGTTTGTGTGAGAAGGGTTTCCGAGAACAATCCCACTGCTGTTTCACTCACTAACCATGAAACTAACAATGAAATACTCCTTCTGACATAAACAAAGCTATACTACTACACTGGAAGCTGCGCTAAAAATAAGACACAAAGCTGCTTCTGTATAAATATCTTGAAGGAAACTATTTATCTGCTGCCATTTGTGGAATTCAAAGAACAGCATGTGTTGTTCACTTTATAGGGTACACCTTGCTAGCACCAACTTGGAACTCCATTTCCTTCAAAACTGCCCTCATTCTGGGTGGCATAGATTCAAGAAGGTGTTTGAAACAATCGTCAGAGATGTTGCTCCATATTGAGATGAAGCTTCACACATTTGCTGGACATCCATGATGAGAATATCCCGTTCCATCACATCCCAAAGCTGCTCTGTTGGATGTAGATCAGGGGCCTCATTTATAAAGCTTGCTTACGCAAAAAACGGGCCTGAAATTTGTTTAGGAATGTTACCAAACTTTGGGATTTATAAAAATAAACTAGACGCAGAAGCTAGCGTACCGCTGCGCCAACTTTAGACCAGGATCATCCATCAGAAAATGCTAAACTGTGCCCATAAAGGGATGGACATGGTCAGTAACAATACTCAGGTAGGTCAGTAGATATTACATTACACTACAGTCATTTAGCAGACGCTTTTCTCCAAAGCGACTTAAATCTGATAATAAGAAAGGACATCATAGATAAGTGCAGTCGAACTTCTGTAGTGTAGTTGGGCACAGGTGTTGCCTGCATTGCTAGGTGCACTAATTTTTTTTTCTTTTCCCTATGTTAATTAGATCTGAATTTCTACACAAACACACAAATGAGTGAAACAAAAGTAAAGTGGTAGCCTCCAACAGCTATGTTCTGTTGTATTATTGGAAAATAGATGGAAAGCGTTATCAGAAATGTCCATAATGTCTTCAGAGTTACTATTTGTTTTCATTCATACTCTGCATTAGCAAAACACATTAACTTTCTACTGTAGCTCATCTGAGTGTCTATTTGAGCTCGACTTCCCTGTGGGAAGATGGAATAAAGCTGTAAATGAACACAGTTGTTTTGTCAGATCAGTTTGCAGAAACACCAGTCATACAGCCGCATCATCACAGGCTACAATCCAGCCTCGGACTTTTGTCCCATCGTATCAGTTTAACAGCAAACAGCAAAACCCAGCAAACACGTTTCCACTGGAGTGAATCAGGCAACCATGAAAAATGAGTTTGAAAAATACACATTGATAAAGTTTCAGTCTTGTTCAGTTCCATCTCACGAGTCACAGCATGGCACATGCAAACCCTAACACAGTTAGCTGATGCAAACTGTGTTGTGTAAAAATTCTCTGACACCGAAGAAAAAAAAAACAAGGCAAAATGTTTCTAATAAGAAAAAACCCTCATCAGTCAGGCAACGTAAATATGTTCTTCTTTTCCTCAAAACACCTCTCAATCGCCACCATCCCTTCACCTGTTCAAACTCTCTCTGCACTGTCATGATGGACTGTCCATCAGAGCATCTTAATGAAAAGTGAACTCTCACTTTCCTCTCCTTCCTCTTTCGCTGCCGTCAGCTGCTGTCTCTTCCAACTTTCCTTTTATTCCGACATTCCCACACACGCTCTCTTTCTTTGCAAAGTCACAATCAAGGTCAATGTTAGAGACAGCAGTGCTTCACTTTATAGTGAGTGAATGAATGGCAGCTTTATGGAAGGTAATAAAGTAGCACCAGCATTGATTTGAGATTTTATCCTGCAACTATCATCATTGTACCCTTCACATTAGCCTGAGAGTAAAGAGGCTCCCCTTAAACCTTAAATCTAAAGTGTACTTATTAACTCAGATCTGAGAAAGAAGTGGTGTTAACCAAGAAGTGATGATAACCAATAAACTTCACTTTTCTTATTATTGGAAGGACGGCGGATATGCTCTCTCCTCTTCTTTGTAGAAAAAGGTTTTTTAGGAGTCAAAAACCTGTTCTGAAATGCCAACGTACCTTCCTATACCTGTTTAAGCACCCACTTTCTATATGAGCTACTTTTAAAAGCACATTGACGACAACAGCTAAGGCTCCGCAAGGCAATTTTGATTTAAAAAACTTATCATTTCTTCTTTCAACACCATTATATAATGAAAATATGATAACAGATCATTTTAAAAATGGCACATCACACTTTTCTGACTTTGAGCCTTAGATGGTACAACTTTAATGGTACATTGTATATGTACATTCCTGGAGCTGACGTTACCCTGTAGTGCTCCACATCACGCACGAGCAACTCAATATCAACACATCTGCCGTGTTGAATTGGAATCATTGTTGATTCAGGAAAAAAAGCAAGAGGGCATCATTTGAGGAGGAGACAAAAAGAAAGAAAAACGTGTTTTGAGCTAAATGTGGGCTAAAAAAACTAATGAAACTTAAATCTCCCCTTGAAGATCAAAAAGAGTCAACATTTTTACTATTCATGTAAAGCAAAAAAAAGATCATTGCTTGATGTGAAAGATTTTTTTAAAGCTGTGAAACTATTTTCATGCCTGCAATAAAGGTTAGCATGCTAATGTTGAATCATAAGCTATGGGTGCTTTTTTAATTGTTTTTCTTAATGATTTTAATTTAATTTATTATTTTATTATGATTCTTGCTCCGTTTTTATTTTCTTTTTTATTTCTGTTTCAACACCTGTAATGCTTTTAATGTTTTTATGTAAAGCACTTTGAACTGTTGTGTACATGAAAGGTGCTGTACAAATAAACTTGCCTTGCCTTGCCTTTGGCCACTATGAGTTTAAATTAATGCCATGTTAATATCAAGAGATAGAAACGTTAGAAATATAAATGTCCAGTGCAGTTATTTATTACTTACTGGCACAAAATGAAGAAACATAGGAAACTAAGTGTTAATTGAAAAACAATGAAAAAAAAAAACTTTCTCAACATCTGTTCCCAGATGTGTCATTTCACCCAAATACAATTACTTCAGAAGTATGTAGATTATAATTTAAATCTGCTAATCAATAACATTATTTGCTTAGTTAATTAAAATAGGACAACACTTTGAATAAACTTAATCAGACATATCTGTTTAAGCAAAAACAAGATGAGTTACTCTTAAGTTTGGTGACCAACGAAACATTTTTATCACACAACCTCAAAGTATGTGCCGTCATCCAAAAATATCACCATTAGTTTAAAATACTAAATCCCAGAATACTAAGCGATTATCTGTCAGTGACTGACCCTGCTTTGTTAGACGTGATCCAGAGGTCATGCTGCAGCAGAAAGATCGTTTTGTCTGAGACCGAGAACACCTTGTTCATCTCCAAACAGCCAGAATGAGCCGTCAGATCAATACACCAGAAAACTGGAGAGCCAAAGCGATAATCATGCCCCTTGAGAAACACTCACAAACAAACACACAGTCCTGAAGTTTGTGCACATCCAGAGATTTAATTACTCGTGAATCTCACCTTTCCTGCTGCGGAGGCTCCTTGGTCCACAGAGAAGCTGCAGACACACAGATGAGAAAGATAGATTAATCAGTTCACCCCCCCAAAAACACTCATGGACAGCCCCGATTTGAATAAACTTAACTTCTTAGCAAAACAAACTGACCTGTGATGATTACACAGTTCAGATAAACTTTAATATATTTGGATAAAAAAGATCAAAATACGGAAGATTATCGGAAAAAACCAACAACAACAGAGCTTTGGCTCTATAACGACATTTAGGAGCTTGAAAAGAAGAGAGGCTTTCATGTGACTGACAGCTGTTCTCATCTATCCCTGATAACTGAACACCAGGCTTTTGAGTCATCCTCTGGATTTCTGTGTTCCCGTGTTACAAACTGTGACTCAGACAAGCACAGGAAATGGAAAGCTTGTATATCTTCCAGTCATCCTTTCCAACCCCGCCGTAACACCAGCTTTCAGATGCATGTAGTAAAACCCAACACAGCAAATACCCAAAATGCATAATAGTCACTTTTTACACCTCCTGCCTGAATGAAATAAGTTAAGTTAGAAAACTTAAGTTAGACTTGTTTCTTTTTCTCTGAAATATGCTACAGTCTGTCACGCTGCAATGCCGAGTCTCACATCTCACCTAGTTAAAATCTTACCAAGAAGATAAACTTTTGACGTAATTTCTTGCCCTTGATGCAACTTTTACTATTTAAAAGAAAGATATAAGCAGGGTCAATACAAGGAATTATGCATATGCTGCTCTGCTTATGAATCCAGCATGAGAAGCTCAAAATATAATCACTGAAAAGTTCAACTTGGTGCCTCTGGACCTTGTTTAGTATTCATTGTGTGAAAAAAGCTAAACCAGTACAGATAAACATATGGAAATGTTGTTACGCAGTCTATAAAAATGTGTGCATCCATATTAAAGAGATGCAAAATGAAAAGAAAATCTTTTCTTTTACCGCCTCCAGGTACTTATCTCAGTTTTTATTCTTTATACTGCTTAAAATAATATTATGCTAATATATTTATGATAATTACAGAAGGAGTAGTTTGAAAAAAATCTTTACTGAAATTAATCAATAAAACTACCCATCTGCTGCCTTGTTTTGTGGGAACAGTCTAAGCACTGTGAAAGAACACAGCTGTGTGGGAGATTTGACCAGGAAGTCATTACAGATATAAACTTTAGATCATTAGCATTCGGTTGATTATTTCTCCTCTTTAACAATATCATCTGGTGTTGTATTACGCATCACTGGAAAGTCAGATTAGTCGTCTT
>JBAMHX010000021.1:20949147-20965350 GCA_037177515.1 Pseudomugil tenellus
AAAACATTGTAAAGTCACCATTCGTAACTAATGCACTTTCAGTAAAGTATATGCGAAAAAAAATCAATTGCAATTTTTTTGTTTGGGGGGGGGGTTTAACTAATAAAGTAACTAGTAATCTAACTTAGTTACTTCTACACCTTAGTAATCAGTAAAGTAACTAGATTACTTTTTAAGAAGTAATCAGTAATCAGTAGTCAGATTACTTTTTAAGTAATCTGTGGCATCACTGTTGGCCAGCCATCTTGCTCTCTTCTTCAAGGCTTTTGCCTTATTTCTCTTCCCCTCCCTTGGAGACATTTCACTGCACATGTCCATTTACTTTTGAAATGCAGCAGTTGCTATGAAGATAAGTGCATTAGATATAATGCACTGGGACGTTTCCCACAACTGTTCAACTTAAGTCAAAGAGACAAAGGCACATTTTTGCTTATGACCTCCTGATCTATTCTTAGAAACATGTTTTTCTGGATGCTTATCAATGTTTCAGGTAAGTATTGTAATTCTACACTTCATCAGCCTACAACAGGTTAATTATATATTTTTGGGTGGGGTTTGACTTTGTTCTTTCAAATGGCATGAAGTAAGAGAAAGATAAAGGTTTTTGTATTACTGGCATAATTATAAATACTTTCACCTCTGACCCCAACAGAAGGATCCCAAAAAGTAGAACAGGTCAGGTCAGTTATTATTGCTTCTTGGCCCACCCAACCCACACCAACTGGCTGTACTGTTCTTGTGTTTTCTTTAAAGTTTTCCTGCTGTTTTATCCATCACAGTGTTAATCCATGCATACTATTCTGGAGTATCTCCAGCAGACAATTATATTTGAAAACTATTTATTTGATTTATTCAGTTTATATTGCTCTTACAATGTTGCATTGGTAGATGGCGTCCACAATAACTGTCATGTGTAACACGTGTTTAAATCCTGTGAGGGTCAAAAAATGATGAGCAGGTGTGCAAATAAGTGATTAATTAAAATATTTAGGGTCAGCATCCTTAATATTTATTAATGTACTGCTAGCCGTAATAGCTCATGCTTTCTTGTTGTTGTCTTAAAAAATATCATAAGCCCCTTTCAGACCTGCTGTTACCCGGACATTGCGCGGACATTGACTTTTCGATCCTTATGTCTGAAAGGGACGGTTTGGACATTTAGCTGGTAGAACGACAAGGACTTTACCCACTTGAAGACCTAGTACAATGTCCGACCTAATTACTGGACATTAACTTGACTATCTTCAAGTCAAGGGGTGGGGGGTGGGGTAAATGGTAGGTCCGATGCTAATGCGCAAAGCAATGACGTGATTTACTACAAAACATAAACACGGAAGACTAGAACCTAACGTGAGTAACTGAGAGATAAGAAAATAGCAAGAGACTGGGAAGACAACAGTGGCTTTCTGGTTGCCCCCCTCCCATAAAGCTTTGTCTGATAAAGAACCCGGGCAACAGCAAAGTCTCTGCAGTCTCAGTTGTTGAAGCTTGTAACTCCTTTAGAGTAATCATAAGCCCTTTCAGACTTGCTATGTTACCTGGACATTACGCGGACATTGCCGTTTTGACTCTCATGTCTGAAAGGTACAGTCCGGATATTAAGTGAGCAGATCTACGCAGACTTTACCTGTTTCAAGACCTAGTACAATGTCCGCTTAATTACCGGGTAGACTAATCCTGTTCAGACACGCAGGTTAATGTGCGGGGGGGAATGGGAGGGCAGATTTGTACAGCGCGAAGCAATGACGTCATTTGCTACAAAATGTAAACACAGAAGACTAGAACCAAACTGGAGTAACCAAAAGATAAGAAAATAGCAAGAAATTCACGAGGCCAAAAGTCAAAGAACTGAAAGTATAAGAAAATGTGTGCAGGGAACAGCGCAGGATTCTGTTGTATATAGCTGCATCAAAGCCAAGTTGGAGGAGCACCAGATAAATAAAACCAAACAGCAAGTGATTAACAAGTTCAAAACTTTGAATCAGCAATACCCCGAGGTGAGGGGCCATAAAAGATGATGAAGTTAGCGTGGAACTAGACATCAACACTCAAAGACAGTAAATGAGCCATTCTGAACGCAATTTAGCATGTAATATCCATGTAATGGCATGTCCCGGAAAAGTGCGTTTAAAAAAAAAAAGTGTGTTAGTATGTCTGAAAAAGGCTATACAGTGGTCAGGGACCTCTTGGATTGGAGAAAACACTGACTGAGGATCCCAGAAAAACTGCTACTCTCAACTGTGGAAAGAAGGAATTAACAATTGTCTTTTAAAACAATCCAAACCTCATAAAACACTACAATGAGAAAATTTAAACTGGTTAATTTTAGAGGGCTGCATTGATTTTGGAACTGTGTGATGTTAAGGGCATTTAGCCAGACTTTACACAAACACACAAATGAGTGAAACTAAAGTAAAGTGGTTGCCTCTAACAGCTATGTGTGACAGGTCTATCAAATCCTTCAAGAGAGTTCCATGTAAATACCTGTGCAGAAGATCTTTGCACATCCAAAGAAGCACCAATCTGACCACGAAGCATATTAAACTCACAGTGAGATACTCAGTTCAATCAACTATGGATTGCCATCCAAACTGAACACATCTCAAGCACAAAGCATTTATGGGAATATAAGAAAGGATGAGAACTACTTCTTCTACTTATTTCTCCACTATCCATATGAATAGGGTATCATATGCAAGCAGAGACTCTGCTAATTACAAAGATTGTTGTTCTGTGACTCCCTTTACTTGACATGAAATGATAGTTCCCATGAAGACGAAGGTGGTTGTAGCTGTTTTCAGGAGCACCACATTGAGACATAAACTTCTGGTTTTAATAAAATATTTCTGATTCTCTTTCTGTCATTTGTTTCTCCAGACTCTAACAATAAATTTGGGTGATGAGATATTTCTTGGATATTTACCTGAATAAAACCTTCATAACAAACTTCTGTAAAATGCCTTCTTTCACTTTTTAGCTTCTACGTTTCCACAGTTTCTCATGCTCTGGTTTTTAATTTAAGTAATGTTCTTGAAGGGGAAGGAATTTTTTACTGTCTTCCAGCTGAATTTATTCAGACACAGTACCACATATATTGATTCTAATATGTATGTTATCTTATTTCGGACACGAGGGAGAAAAATAGTTCTTATGATGAAGAAGATACTGTTACTGGTAACAGCTTACAGCGATACTGTCATCTTCAAGATTAGCGTTCAACTCATCTAGGCTTTAGGGTTGTTCTTATTATGATGTGTGTTCATATGAGAAAGTAAGGCTAATATTGGGTATTATACCATTGTCATTTTACTTTCTGCTTACATTAACTTCTTGTTTTACTTGCAGGTACATGATGAAGATACTAAAACTTTTATAGCCTCTAATTATACATAATAGTGACTTCATGCTAATGCTAGGCTAGGGTCTCAGTAGACTTAATTAAGCAGATATTGATAGTTCTGTGAATTTCTTCATCACTGTTGGATTTTATTGCCATTAATAAGATGCTCTTAGGGTAATTCACAAAAGACAGCTTAATAGTATTATGATTGGGACTGTAGAGTTGGTGGTAATTATCAGAAATCCATTTGGTGAGGGATTAAAATACCAGCCACTGACCAGTGATTGTTTGTAGTATAGTAGCACATTACTGACACTGTTACGTCCCCCTGTCTGTTTAGACATCATTCTATTAAGTCTGTTTGTCATTTCACTAATTACCCCTTTATTTCTTCCTCAACCTGCGCCCTCACCTGGGGAGGATTGCCCAAACAAGACCCACCTTCATCTGCACCTCCAAAAATCAATCATCATCATCCTCAAACCAGTAAATACATCATCATTCCTTCATTGAGAAGCTGTTTGGTGACAGACTGCCTTCTGCTTGGCTTTCGTTGGACTTTGGATTGGCTTTGGATTTTTTATTCTTCGGCTTTTGTATTTGGTGCACTTTGTAAATTAGAGTTAACTTGTGGTGTTTAGTTTAGTTTAGTTTTGTGTATATTTAGAATAGTTAACTTTGTGTAGAGTGTTGTAATTTTATTTGTCCCCGGCTCGGGCGGTAGCCTATCTGTGTGGAGTTTGCATGTTCTCCCCGTGTTAGTGTGGGTTCTCACTGGGTTCTCCGGCTTCCTCCCACTGTCCAAAGACATGCACCTTGGGGATTAGGCTGATTGGGGACTCTAAATTGCCCATAGGTGTGTGTGTGGTTGTATGTCTATGTGTGTGGCCCTGTGATCGGCTGGCGACCTTTTCAGGGTGTACAGGTGCCCGTTGGCTGCTGGAATTGGCTCCAGCCCCCCCGCGACCCTGTTCGGGAATAAGCGGTAGAAAATGGATGGATGGATGTTTTGTACAATTACTAGGGTTTTCTGTGTTTTTGTTTTGTATTTAGTATTCTTGTTTTGTGTTTTGATTATTGATATTTTAGTTTTTTGGAGCTGCTCTCGAGGCCTGTTTTGTTCTTGTTTCAGTACATTTTGATACTTTGGGGATTCTGGTCATCCCAGTTTATGTTTATTAGATATTTATTATATTGTTTTGTTCTTTTGAGCAGCTTCTTACATTGTTGCGTCTCAAAAACCCCTAGCTGAGCTGGGTTGTAAAAGACACAACACAGGAAAGGTTAAAATAAATAGATTTAGACTTTTGAGTTGTTTTAGATCCTGGACATACATGTCTATCCTGTCATTATCTTGAACAGCTGTTAGCACAAGCACTTGCCTCCTTATTCTTTCAATATTAGAGCACTCTGCCCTCTATTGCCAGTAAGACATGGGTACTTGAAATTCAGTTCAGCTTTATTTGTATAGCATCACTCCACAACAATGTCATCTCAGGGTAATTTACAGTCACATCCATTTGAGCCAATCCATAATAAATAGCCTCATTAAAAAAAACCCACAGATTGCATTGAATCTTGACTTCGATCCAATCTCCCATCCTGAGCATGAATGAGGCAACAGTGTAAAGAAAAACTTCCCTTTAACAGGAAGAAAAAACTTCCAGAGAAACCCGTCTAAGGGAGGGCTGCCATCTGCCCTGACTGGTTGGGGTGAAGAGGAAAGGAAAGACAGATTTTGACCACATATTTATGTTGACAATTCAAAGCGCATAACACTACCTCAAACAAACTCACACATTCACACACACTCATGCCACAATAGACACATTGGGAGGCAATTTGGGCTTTAATTTCTTGTCCAAGAACACTTTAGAATGTAATCAATGGAAGACTGGAATCTATCTCCCAATTTTCTGGTTGATAGACGAGCGCTCTTCTTCCTGAGATGCAGTCGCCCCTATATACAATGGATTTTGATCATGAATAGTTTTATACTTGAGGAGAATAACTTTACACTAAATGCTAAATTTAACAGGGAGCCATCAAAGATAGGCTAAAACTGAAGAATTAGGATCTCTCTAATTCTTATCAGAACCCTCACTGCTGCCTTTGGGATCAGCTTTTCAGGGCTTATTCGGAACAACCCTTAAACAATGAATTCCAGGAATCCAATTTTGAAGTAACAAAGGCATGAAATTTTTTTTTCTGCCTAACTCTGAGGCAGGATGTCTGTAGCTTTTTTAATATTATGTAGGTGGAAGGAAACGGTTCTAGAAGCTCATTTTAAATGTGAGTTAAAAGACAAAACCTGATCAGGTATCTGTAATACTGAAATCGCCAATCCATGCAGATTGATTAAAAAGCTAGACAATTTTTTCCTAAGTTTTTGAGGCTCAAAGACAATGACCTCAGTCTTGTCTGAATTTAAAAGAAGAAAATTCAGAGTCATCCAGGTCTTAATGTATTTAAGACATCTTTGTAATTTCAGGGACTGAATGTTTCTATCGGGCTTCATAGATAAGTAAATCTGTGTATCATCTGCATAACAATGAAAGTTTATACCATGTTGTCTGATGATATTACCTAAGGGAAGCATGTATAGTACTAAACACTGACAAACTCCACGACTATTTGAGGAAGATTTGTCATTTACATTAACAAACTAAAATCTATCATATAAATATGACTTTAGCCAGCTTAAGCCAGCTTCCTGCTTGAAATTCCTCAAACAGATTGTCTCTGGTCAGATGGGCACATGTGTAGAAACTATTTTCTAAAGATTTTTAGATATGAAGGAGAGGTTGGATATTGGTCTATATTTAGCAAACACTTCTGAATTTAGAGTTGTTTTTTAAAGTAAAAGTTTGGTTAGAGCTGTCATAAAAGATTGAGGCAAATATCATGTTAATAGGGATATATTGATCAGATCCAGTACAGATGTATTGACTAAAGAAAATGCTTCCTTGATAATCTAGTTGGGATTGGGTCTAAAAAAGAAGTCGAAAGTTTAGATGAAGCTATTATTTTAGTTCATTCTGAGAGGTGTACAGGACAGAAATGATCCAAACAAAAATTAGGTTTTATCGACTTCTCTAAAGCTGCTGCAGATGAAACATCAATAGTACCATAATTAGAGGTACATAACCTGTTAATAGAGATATACCAATGTTGCTTGCGTGTGTGACTTAACTAAAACCACATCTCACAGAGAGGTTGTGCAGGAGCAGCGGTTCTACTCTGAGTCCCTCCTAGATGACCAAGCTTCTCCCACTATCTCTAAGGGAGAGCCCAGCCCCCCCGCGGAGGCAACTCATTTTTGCCGCTTGTATTCACAGTCTCGTTTTTTCGGCCACTACCCACAGCTTCTGGGAAGAAAATCCTGAATTTTCTGTCTAATAGAAACTATGTTGTTTAAGAAGAAACTCATGAAATCTTCACAGCTGAGAGTTAATTGAATGCAAGGCTCAACGGCACTATGGCTCCTAGTCAGTCTGTTAAAATGCTCAGGTACACGCAATTTCCTTTTATAAATTACAACCTTGCCAAAAAAGGTTGTGCAGGTGATTTCAGTTCACGTTCCCATCCCTACATAACCACTTTCTACCATATGTCAATGCAAATCAGCTCATAAATATGTCAGCATATGAATCAACAAGTGTTTGTGGCAGAACCGTGGCAACAGAGACTGCGCGTGAACAAAGTTTCCAGATACTGAAATCGAGATGTTCTTCAGTGAGGTGGATACATCTAAGGCAATCTTATTTTGAAGTCATAGTTGCAGTGAAACAAACAAGAGGAAAGCTGCCGCACTACAAAGTTTGTCAGGATCATGTCCACATTACAAATGAATTGTACATTAATGGAATGAACGTTTTTACCGTTCACATAGACAACCTCATTCTCACATGGAGCCCTTATAGCAACATAAGTGCAGTCAATCGCACCGATTACGTTTGGGAAGCTGGACATTGCTGCAAATTGCCTTTTGATGTTGGTCTGTTCTCCCACAGTGTTGGGAAACTTCACGTATCGACCTGTCATTTTAATGATACCGTCCAAAACAGCTGGAAACTGGCCAGTCTGGCGCTCTGACACTGGACCCACTTCCGTATATAACTGTAAAAGGAAATCGGCTCATCAGTCAGTCATCATCATTGGCCAGGAAATCCTCATGATACCCAAGCACTATCCCTATCTTCAACCAACCATTGGCATAGTCTTCAATAAATGCGCAGGCACATCCATTGTGACACATTATGATCGCGTGACATTACACTCGTGGCAATATTCATATACCTACTTACTAATTACTGGGACACCATCTCACAATTAATGTACCGATAGGCGCGATCATGTTTTTAGTATGAGCATACAGTGCTCAGATCTTTAAATAAGTATTTATGGAATAAATAACTCAGTTTTTGGGCATTTATATAATAATCTGTGTTTCCGTGTTTTTGATTACAATAACACAAAGTCTAGTGTGAATTATAACAAACACAAGGTGAGTGGTCCACTCAGCTTGTGTTTTTTATTTGCATGATACACTTTTAAAATGTAATCCATTACAGATTACTGATTACACTTTATTAAATGTAATCTGTAATATATTCTCTTGGATTACTCACATAAAGTAATGTATTCAAAATACTTTTGGGTTAAAAAAGCACTTTTAAATATCAAAATTAAGCTGAAACATGTGAGGCAGTGGACCCTCCTTTCTTTCTCTGCACATGAACACTGTCATCCAGCAGAGCTGGAGTAATAGTTGCCCTCCGAGGCATGTCTCAGTTAGCTAACCAGCCAACTTACCCGAAGATGCATCTTCAAATTAGACGTAGTCCCTCGATGTTGAAAGCAACTTTGTTGACTGTCAGCAAGCTTTCACTGCACTAATACTGCGACCTTATTGAGCACTGACTTGCATTGTATCTGCGCATATAGTGCTTTTGACATCCACACAATGCAACCTGTGTGTACCGCCTTAAAGTAATCATTAAAATAATATTGTCTTTTCAGCAAAACTAACTGTATTAAAAACAGTGTTGGGAGTAACGGCTTTTAAGTATAACGGCGTTACTAACGGTGTTATTTTTATGGTAACGGAGTAATCTAATTAATAACATTTCCCATCTTTACAACGCCGTTGCCGTTACTAACAATGTAAGTTGTTGCGTTACTGAATGCAGAACAGTGTGTCACACTTTCTGATCAGTTGATTAGATCAGCTGCATGACAGCAGGAGTCTGCGACACCATTGCAAACGCGATGATGACGTAAAAATGACCCGCTTGGCGGTTCTAGTGTTAAGCATAAGAATGGTGTCTGAACATTTATCTTTTTGTTTAAAAACTGAGCTAATAATGCTAATGCTAATCTGCGGTACATGTTAGCTTAGGTTGACTGTTTGTTGTTATTATTGGCTTGTTTTATGCTTATTTGTTTAGCTGTGAGTGGACTCGGTTCCCACAATGTTGTGCGTTAATAAGCTTTGCTGTCTGATTAAATACTTAAAATATTTACTAATCTGCAAAGAATAGATAGAAAACTGAGCAAAAACGCTTGAACATATTGTATTTTATTTTAATATTCTCTATATTTGATTCATATTGCAGTTTTACAACTTGCGGAAAACCTTCGTATACCTGCTCAATTGAGAGTCCAGCCTACTGAGAAACAAAACATCTGCTTCATGCAACCCAATTGCAACAAAACCTGAATACCAAGAGATACACACCATAAGATAAGTACCAATAGGGCACAAATGAGTTTTTTGTTCACGAGTAAAACAGGCTAAATCATTTTACTGTTGGCAAGGAAATGACTTAATCATTATATACAATGTGTATGTTCCCAGCATAGATGCCCTTATTTATACATACTGCCTACTCTGAAGTCACTACAACTTGGATGGGAAGCTGTTTCCGAGTCATAATTCTCCCCCAGGTCACAATTCAACAACCTATTTGTGTCATGTGGTTTAGGGAATTGAAGCATTTTCCCCCTTTGTGCTGGGCCAAGTCCCCGTTGTCTACTGGCTGCATGGCTGTTGGCCATGACATGTGACATATCACAAACTAAGTGGCCTAAGTGGTGTATGTCACATGCACTTTGCTGGCACAGCCAAAAATTATTACTGCAAGAAAAAAAGCCATTGAATTAAATGATGCCATTTTCAAATTCTTTCTGAAAGGTCCAGTGGTGTAATTTCACAGGCTGACACCTGATGTAGAGATAGATGTAGGATAATTATAGGACATAATTTACTGGAATTTTTTTTTTTTTTGTTGCTTTATATCAGTTTAATGTAACTTAACTTTTAAATATTTCTTTTGTACATATACTATTTTCTCATTACTTTCAAAGTTTTAGAAAACAAAACAACATATATGTGGACAATGGACACTTTGCTTTAAATAACTTAAACCCTAATCTGTGGCTGGAGTGTTTGGCTTGAAATGCTTCTACCTTCTTCTCATCACCCTCCTGCAGAAGTTGCATGTTGCTGCGTCGCTGGCTGTCAGTCCTCCTCAAGGTCGCACTCCGATGCTCGGGCAGATCAGGAGGTGGGGACACACTGCGACCCTGGGGGTCCACCCATGTGTAAACGTGGTTGGTGACAAAACCGCCTGGAATCCTCCCGACTGATCGAACTGAGAGGCAAAGCTTTTTACTGCCCTTCAGCACCTGAGAGGGAAACACAAAAAAGTGAGCTCAGGATCTACATAAAAAAAAAAAAAAAATATCATTTTTTTATTTTAAAGAGAAAAGTGTTCTGATGCATCTATTCTGCAGGCAGGTTTGCATATTTGAGGTTACACATATACACGCATTGGGAAAACACATGATGAGACATAAAAAACATTATGTGAAGATCCATCAGGGGAATTCTGAAGTTAAAGGTGGAGAACATTAAAGATTACTGAGAGAAGCAACCAATTCCATGTTTCTCCAAACCCCCCAAAGCAAATGATCAAATGCCCCCACATATAAACATATCTTTTAGACAAATCCCTGCTGAAGATTGCTGTAGACCGTGCCTCATTGCTCTCTGATAGCTTTTTATGTGCGGGATCCCTGCAGATCAATGCATTCCCATGTGCCCAGTGGTCTGGAGAAATCAAAGCCAACTGGGCTGAAGCTCTTAATGATCAGTCTCTGTGTGCCACAAACAGAAACATGACTCTGCCTTCATGTCAGACTAAAAATAATCTTGAACAGAGCTGGTTTTGAAACAGGTAAGAGAACCATGTGGTGGTTCAGCACCACGCAGCAATGCCTGAGGTTGTCTGAGGGAATTGCAGTAAATAAGAGCAGAAATGTCATCTAATTTCCATCTTAACAGCAGTGCTAAAAAATATTTTATTAGTTTGAGAATGGTAAGACTTACTGTTGAAAAGGCCAAACAAATTGGTGGTTTAGCTGTTTTGGTTGTGTAATGTGTTAGTTTGATTGTTTACGACATAGAATAGTGAAAAATAATCAAAAGCATCTATCCATTACTTTGCATTCACTCTATCCTTTCAGTGTCCTTTTTAACGATTCATAAACAACATTTCTCCATATGTCCTCTCCAAACATTTCTTGCAAAAAACAACTGAATGGTAGTCTTGACATATTTACATATGGGCCAGAGAAGGACTCAAATAATTACTTGTCAGTAATAGAGAGAAAAGAGAGCCAATCTTCACAATGATCAGCAGATCAATTTCACCATCTTGGTTTGTGAAGAGATAATTACTTCAATTCTGAGGCAACCAAACCTGTCAGCTAAAAGATCCCTGATTGCGCAAAAGCCTGTCATCTATGGTTGAATATTAAGAGTCTTGATGAGGAGTATCTACAGGAGTTTTACTAAAAAGGAGAGACACTACACAGTAATAGGACATCAGAATAGAACTAATTCAATAGAGGATGTATCTACCTGTTCACGGTGTCTACAAAGCATGAGACAAGAAGTCAATGGGAAATATATAGATAAGATGTACTGCTTAATCCAATTCAGGATTCCTGGTCTGGAGTCTTTCCCAGCAATTAGCCGGAAAGGCGCAGGGCACACCCTGGACAAGTCGTCCTTCATCACAAGGCCAACATAGAACAGCAAATAAACATTCACGCTCACTTATAGGAAGATTTTAACCTCTGTTACAACTAACGTGATGCAAAAAACACAAAAGGGGAAAAAATAACTATAGTTAGGAAAGTTTGTAACTCCAGAGCTGACCAGACCGTACTGTTTGAAAGCATCCTTTTCATTTTATCTTTCCAACATTTACTAAACTGTGAACTGAACACCAACGTTGTGTTTGTGTAGCGCTTGGTTTTGTCGTAACCAGTAAGACGCCAATCAATGGATTGTATGTGACAGCAGTAGCTCCAAACTGGCCATACTATTACCCTATGGGCATTCAGCTGATATGGGCCCCAGAAATGGTGTGGTTGGGTCCACTTGTATGGAACCCTTATATACTGGAAACATTCAAAACATTGTACAAGACTGCACTGGTTTCAACTGAACAGAATAGTTTTGTGGAAACAAGGCTTTAGAGTGACCAATTAACCTAACATGCTGTGGGAGGTGGGAGGAAGCAGGAGTACTCAGGGAGAAGCAAAGCATACACAGGGAGAACATGCAAATCCACACAGAAAGGCGTCTGTTCAAACGCATCCCTTAGCCGAGCTTAAACCAGTGAACTCGCTGTGAGGTTGCTGTGCTAACCACTAAGCATCTTAATGAGAGAAACACATTTTTGAGCATGAACGATTTTTTTTTTATAGCCGTAAACTGAATCCATCAAAACACTTTATCCTCTTTATTTATTAAGATTTTCAGTGAGCTTACCAACAAAAACCAACACATGTGATCAAAAGAGTCCCAAAAACATCTGGGAAGCACTGCTCTCGAGGAGAATAATCATACCAATGAACAACACCTACTGGAACTTGTGTGAAGTGAAACTTGGAATAGACATACCTATTTACCTATCCAATTAAATTCAGCTTTATTTATATAGTACCACTTCACAATAGTGTCTATACAGACATCAATTTCAGTTAATTCATATTAAATAGCCTAGCTAAGGAAACCAACAGTTTGCATCAAATCTTGACTTGGATCCAATCTCCCATTCTGAGCTGTATGAGGCGACAGGGGGAAGGAAAACTCTTTTCTTAACAGGAAGTAAAACCTCCGGCTGAACCCGACTCAGGCAGGGCAGCCATCTGTCTCGACTTGCTTGTGTTTACTTTTTATTACAATACCATCCTCCTGATTTCATCAGTGCATAACACTGCCACATGGCCGCATCACGTCTGTTTGAGGCAACATTTGAGGATTGTTTACCGCAAATTCTGAAAAAGTGGAAATGGGGAAAGTGTGTCATGAACGAAAAAAACTTTTCAATTTTAAAATAAAATGAAGAAAAAGAAGAAAAAGGGGGACTCACATCATCATTTTTGTGAAACTGGGACACAAATATGAAAAGACTAGTTGTTATAGAGGAGGATATACATTTTTAAGCCATAACAATGATAATACTGCAAAACATCCTTAATAAAAAAAAATCATTTTAAAAGGCTGTAAATGCCCTGTAGCATTCGTGGCAGATATTTAACACTCATTACAGGAATAATGGTCTTCTTTTTGTCATTCTTTCTCTTTGGCCCAAGCACAATGGCTTCTCATTAGATACTTTTCCAGCCAACGTGTGCAGAGCATCACTTTGATTTATATTATATTTAACAGCCGGCTGTGAGAGTTGCCTGCATTATGAGCAAATGGAGGAAGAAGGGAAAATGGTTGTTGTTTGGATGCAATGAGAATCTCGAGTGAAGGAATAACTGTAGGGCAACATGACATGTGAAGAAAACAGGAAAAGATGGAGGGTAATGCAGGCATCCGAGCAAAGGCAGAGGGATTAACAGGCTATCTGGCCCTGGAAATAAGAAACAAGTGTAATCATAGAAGCAGCGGTGACTTTGTGGTCCAGGTGCCTCATTTCAGATGGAAAGTGTTGATTGTGACCCAGGGCCGATGAAGCTCACCAATGCTCTGGATTGCAGAACAAATAGTGCTTGGTAACTAATGGAATATACAGCATACAACAGAGCAAAATGGAAAATGGCAACAGCAGGGAAGCTGCTTCCAGACAATGCCACTGAAAACACAATCCACTTTTAAGACGTTAGGTGATTCATTTCATAAAGTTTTCCCAAATCCAAAGATGCTGCCAGAGAGACACTGGAATTAAACTGTTTAGGCTTATGTCTTCTCCAGAGTGCAACGTTTCTGCTTTCAGAGTTCACGTGAGGTTTTCGGTTTGGACAAATGGATCTGTGGCAAAAAAAAGCAAAAAACATAAAAACAACCCCATCTTGCAGATAAAAGCATTTTTATACTTTTTCTTCTGGCAGGTGGTTTCATTTCACAGTTACAACCACTCTATCGCTTGTCCTTGCTAATTTTACCCAAACACACACACACAAACAAATAACGGACACATGGACTCGTGTGCAATCTCACTACCTGTCACACCCCCACCCACACACACGCACACACACACACACACACACACACACGTATACTAAGCTGCAAACACACATATCATGCAAGAAATATTGCCAGTGCAGGTACAATAGACCAAAGCAGCAGACAGGTAAATTGCCTTCCACCTTGGTTATTTACTGCTGTCAGGAAAGATCTGTCAGACACAGCAGATCAGTTTTACACAAGAGCAAACACATATATGAGCTTGTGATTTTTATTTGAAAAAGTCTGCTATGATGAGCCCAAATTTACTGTTAGCACAATACGTATCCTACATACAAAAATATACAACACTTGATGTCCAAAGAAAGCAATTTTTTTAAATAATACTTACTGATAACATGTTAATCAAGTGAAAATGTAATTGCTCCAAATTGGGGCATTGGACTATTCTAAATTAGCTTAAACCTAAGAGCTGTATGATTCAGTGTAAGAGGAGCCAATACTGTAATCCTATTAATAACATTGTAATGTATTTAGATCTAAATCGATGAAGTTGCTTCTGATGAGCTAGCTATGCCATTTAGTTGTTTATCTGTCAACATACAAGCAAATTGTCCTGCCTTTATTATCATCTGAATGCTTCCTGGGTGCCAGGAGTTGCATACCTAAGGCCATTTACTTAAATTGATGATTAGAAGTAATAACAGCAAGAAGAAATCTGTATTAACTTAGTCAATTTTTGTCACCAAAGTCAAAATGCATGATTGAAAGTGTTACTAAAAGCAGTCACAAGAGTCAGATTTATGATTTGTGGACAAAAGGGACACTTTAGCAGCAGTTATGAGACATATTTATGGGATTACACACTTTGGAGTAATTTTGTGATCAGCCAGCACATTATTGAAATGAGGTTTCTGGAGTAAGTGATGACTAAATTAATTCTATGCAGATTATGATGATAGTCTGGGATCTCCACCAACACCGCCATATTTTTTTATTCTGTGCTTTTGCTAAGCTATTAAACATGGTTGGATTAATGTATAAACTTCAGATTGAGGCAAAAAGCACGCACTTCTTGTAAAAATTCTCAGGCTGCCGAGCTCAAAAGTACGTACATTAGAAGAGAAACTGGCTCGCACATCTTCTTAGGGTTTGCTGGAGTCTAATATGATGTGCGAGCTAGCTTCTTTTCTACTCCATTAATGGGTAAACCAAGCTTCTACAGCACTTCATGAGGATGTTAGTTGAATAGTTAAACATTTTTTAGAATTTTGTTTTATCATATTTGTGCCGTTCAGACTGATTTAAGATATCTGATCTGAGTAATGCATGGGCTAAAATTTGGAATTGAGCTGCATTGTGAGCAGAGTCTCGGCTGCATTTTGGCATGTCCTCTAGTCCTGAAATGTTTAAAATGTGTAGATCGGCCTGTGATGTTGTCAAGCAAGCTAATTAGTAATAACTATGAGAAAAGTCACTGGACCAGATTTGCTACTATACATATCTAGTGATTTACATGAAACTTAACAGTTTACTGAAGAAAATCTGATCAACAACTTCATGCTTATGACATGTTTTAGTAGCTAGAGCTGTAAAATCATGACATGTAAACAAATACTCTAAACCCCATTAAGCTATAAAATGACAACTTTCAGAAATTACAGCCCACAATGAGAAATGACAGGTTCAATACCAACATAATCTCTAAGCTGGTGGAAATCAAGAGGGAGTCTGGTGTGAAGTAGTATGATGTAGGGTTTGAAAATATCATGGAGCAAACATGCAATTTGTAAAATGCTGACTAGAGTCACCCTCCTCTTCTTATTGACACGAAATTAAAACAAAATTTAAGTAAGTATTCTATCCTAACAAAAACCAAGCAAAAATGAAAAAACTGGTAAAATGAGGCATATAACTCTGTTCTTGCATCAACGTACACAGGGTTAGGAGGTTAAAACGGACTGAATGCTCTCTGCTGGCTCTATTGTGGGTTCATTTTGAGTTTGTTTAGTTACATCAGCCAACGGAGGTAGCAGACCCACTGAGCTCTGGGGAACAAGCGAGATGTTTTTAACCTGAGATGTGTTTAAGAAATGGCTTGTTGAAAATCTGAGTGTAGCTGCGAGAGAATCAGGTGTGCCAGTGATGTGAATAGATTGAAGCCATCAATGCTGTGCAGCGTTCATACAGTTTACAGAGTCCCAGGCATCGATCAGCCTGGGTCTGTGCCTTTAGTAGAAAAATGTCCCGTGTGACTGAGAATGTCACCGAAGTGTTTTCCTGACGCTATGCAAGAAAAGAAAAGAACAAACACAAGAGTTTTAAAGTACTTGATTCCACATCAGTGGAGTGTGAATTTGTCCACCTGACA
>JBAMHX010000021.1:20979960-20990879 GCA_037177515.1 Pseudomugil tenellus
AGCGCACCTTAGAGTGCGCAAAATACCTATATAAATATATATATATATATATATATATATAGATATATATATATTTATTTATTTATTTTTCATCTTAAAGGGGCAATATGCAGAAATTTATCATTTTCTATGAAATAAATAAGAAAATGTTATGTGAACAACAAGAGGTGTGACTTCATCTGGATTAATGTCACATACAGTCTCAGTGCTGCTATAAAGGCCCGTGTTTACCGGCCGGGCCAACTGCACGTTTATGTAAGTCACCCTGAAGTCCCACTTCAGCTAGCTATGGCACACAATATCTTTTCTAACCAAAACAGCAGAGAACAGAGCAAACCGTGCATCTAAGGGCAACCAGGATCCAACATTACCTCTAAAGAAACAACGGTCGTTGGTGAAAAAGCTGTCGGATAAAGAAAGAGATGGAACAAAGTGGACATCGGTTTTCTGTCTGCATAGACAATCTTTGTGCATCTGTGTGTAGCTTGTTTATGCACTTCTTGATCACTGTTTTTTCAAACTGCTTTGGAACTAATGAAACCACAGAGAGACAATCCCTGCAAAGGTGTAAACACCTTGTATTTCCAAAGTGGAGACGCTGCAGAGCTAATGGGCTACAGTTTTACTTGGAGCTAACTAACAAACTACATCAATTTTTCCTTATACTAAACACTTCAGTGTTTTTGGACACCCAGAAAGGTTAAACTGCTCTTTCTGTTGACCCCACAGACAAAATGATGTTTGCAGGTTGCTTACTTCAGCTTGTATTATTGCACAAAGCAGAGATGAAATAAGTACCTGCAGACTTCTGATCAACATGCCAGTCATACCTTCATAAACTGCAGGGGGTCCTTGGGGTCTGACATCACAGGGGAAAGAGACACACACACACATACAGCTAAAGGCTTGTACAAATATAAAAGGTTTGCTGTACAATGTTCTATTATTCAAACAGACACACACACATAAACACAGCTTCTGTAAGCAGCATTGGCTTGTGTCACCTCTGATGTGCAGAGCTGTGTCACTGTGTGGCACCTTAAACACAAAATGGCAAATTCTAACAAGAAAAGAACAACCAGAGTCCTGAACATGGAGCACTATTGTGCTTCAGCGTTTTAAAAGCTCGTCTGGTCTAAAACTGATGTTTTTCTAGAATAAACCAAATATCAACACTGTGATTCATCATTTAATAATTCCATCATGACAGATTGGGTTTATGGTGGTGATTCTTGGCAGGACGCTAACATGAGACAACTATAATGTAATGCTGATAGCTTGGAGGTATACTCACAGGGCCTGATATGAACCTAACCCAATGGGAAAGTCAGACTCTGCATGAGGGGAATTTTACATACAGCCATGTATCATTTTAAGCCTTATCAGTGTGTCTGAGTTTGTGTGAAGGGTATAAATCGGTCACTTTCAGCCCCCACAGATAGGCGTGTTTCTAATGCACACAGACAGACATGCAGTCTGTGTAACAGTACCTCGCTTTCAGAAATGGTGTGGTGCACATCCATATTTCCATAAAATAAGGCACTTAATATTTATTGTATTATTCATGACTTGTGTTTATTATATCCCCAAACGCGAAGTGTCGGGGAAAAAATGGTTTCATCACAACCGTGTCCGCTGCCGGATATCCTTCGTATGAGCGCAGTAACTCAAACAGGTTTCACTGAATTTGGTACTCGGTGTACCTGTTTAGGTCCCCAAGGGGACAACCTGTAGCGAATTTCGGCATTTTGGGATTTATGATTTCCACGAGACGCTTTATATATGATTATTTTATAATTGTGAGACTCAAAATTTAATTTTCTTTAATAAATACATTTTGAGAAAAATTGAAAAAAAACCTAAGAGTGAAAGTAAACTGTAAAGAACCACAAAGCCATTTTGGAACTTTTTCATCTACTGCCCAGACACTATTAGACTTGTTTCTACAATTCTTTATCAAATTATACAACCCTTTTCACACAAGATAATTTGCATTAATTGCTTCAAACTGAAGCAACAGAATTTTGTAAATTGTCACTATTGTTCATCCTAGTGCTTCACTCAAACACAATAAAGTGGCAGAAGACATATAGCATTCATGTGAGGCTTTATGGTGTATAAAGCATATAGCATAAATATAGTCTAGTTTCTTAAAAAAAAAGACAAACAAAAAGTAAAGATATTGTGCCTCAGAAAAATCCCATCAAGCCATCAAACTAACTGGGAAAAGAACATAATGCCCAGTATGGAAGCGGCAAAAAATATTGATGAAGAACAGAAACTAAGTGACATCTTTTCGTTTATTTCGCTAAAAAGAAGCCAAAAAGCACATTTGCTAGTTGAATTGAATCAGTTCATACTTACATTTTGCATACAGACAACACTTTAATCTGATATCTTTAAAAATCCGGAAAAGGACAAAAAAATAACCCTAATAAATCCAGCAGCTGTTTAAAAGAAAGTAGTATGCCGGAAATTGGCTTCTGTTATTAAGAAACGCTGCAGTACTACAATAACTGCAGACACAAAGACCAGACACCCCACATATGTTCCCCAGTTTCTGTCTGTGTTGACTAAACATTACTCTGTGATGTTGTGCGTGGGATTTTTCTGCATCATAAACAGCCATTAAACTGGGATTTGTCACAGTTCTAGTTTGTCACATGTATGCAAAGATGACATAATCTGACTGATATAACTCGACAGAGAGGATCTTAAATAGATTACGTCAATTCCAGATGCTGCTAGAAGTTTTCTATTCTGATGGCAACTAAATGTCTTTATCAGAGTTGAGTCACTCCAATAAGTATAAAAGTAATTTTATGCCCACTGAAGGAGGGATATAAATGAAAATGTCTAATATTCAACTGGAATTAATTTACATTTTAAAGTAATACAAATAAGCATTGAGTTTGTATAGCTTTGTTGGCTTTTTCATTAAAAGTGAATGCATTGCTCAAAGTATCAATTTTCTGTGTGAAGATGACAAATAACAAAATCACAATTTGCAGATATTAAATAAGGTCATGTTCTTATGAGAGGAGAGGCAAAAAAGCTTCTAGAAATTTGATTTTATTTATTAACATTATAACCAAGAAGTGCTCCTACATTCCCTTAGCATGGTGTAATTTACAAAGATACGTTGCTTTGACTAATAATGTCTCGATAATTCTGATTCCAGCTTATTATGTCCCCAAATGTAGAGTGGCAAAGATATGATGGTTTCATCACGACCTGCGTCCGCCGCCCCCGGATATCCTTCGAGTGAGCGTGATAACGCAAACAGTTTTCACAATTGAAATTTGATACTCAGTGTAACAGTTTAGGTCCCCAAAGAGACTCCATCAAATTTCAGCATTTTTGGATTTATGGTTTCCTCACTATGTGGCACTTTATGAATGAAACATCAGATTTTTGCCTATATCTCTGGAACTATTTACAATTGGATTTTAAAAGTCAGTACACCTGTGTAGGTCCCCAAGAGGACAGCCTGTAGCGAATTTCACGATTTTTGGATTAACATAGCTTAAACTGACATTTTTCATTAGCATACGGTTGCATGTATTTCATATTTCCATCCCTATTCTTCTTCGTTAACAGAGACAAGGGAGTGTGTGACTGTGCAGATGTGTTCTTATGTGCTTCACATTGTAACATGTGTGAATAAACGTGGTCTAATTTCTCTCATTCATGGCTCTGAGACGATTCAACACATCTTCTGAGCGATTCTGTGGAGTTTTACGGAGAACTGGAACTTTGGATGCCTGCAAGCTTGAAACAATCTTCAAACAGATATTGTTGAAGATCTGCAAAGTCATGATGATAAACTCTGAGCCTCAGATGGACTTCAACCCCGATAACAAGTAATTCATTTTTGAGATTTAGTGAAACCATGTTGCTATCAGGAGCCATTTATGTGGGGATGAGGATAAAGGACAGTAGGGCAGCAGATAGAAGGATGTTGGACCAAGAGTTTATTCAAATAAATGGATAAAAGTACAATGGTAGGGTTAAGTACATAAACCTAACTAGAATAACAAAAATCTGAAAGTGGGAAGACTAAACTTTGGCATATTTTCACCCTAATTCAGGATCCATCTTGCGTCCTGTTTCTTCTCTGAGAACCCTCCAGTCAGTAAAAGTCATCTGAAGTTCAAATTCTCTGCCTTTGGAGGTTGAAGGGCAATAATGGCTCCAGGAAATGTATGTTGTGTTGCTCTACCCAACTAAAACACGGGAAACTTCAAGCTTTGGGTAAAAATATGTTCATGATTTCCATCTGACTGGTAATGTTTAACAAAAAAGAACTTTAACTAACTTGAACTAAATTAAACAAATTGTAATTAAATTTTAACAGAATAGCTGAGAATTTATTGAATTATTTACAATTTTATATGATAATTCTAGATTAAGGACAGAAGTAAGCAAGTACTAAATCAAAATGTATTTATTCTTTATTTAACCAAGAAAATAATCCATTGAGATTAAGAATCTCTTTTACAAGGATGTCCTGGCTGTTCAAGATAAGGTCTAAAATTGTGGCTGAGACATATCAGTAAACAAACATTAATTTATGATAGAAAAGAAGGATTATAGTCAGTCAGATTTATCCATTCATAATCAACTAATTGAGCACTAAAGTCCATTTCAGAAGCACAGAGGCTTATACAAATGGCAGCAAAGCAATCTGTATGCCAGTAGAATATTCTCCATTTCTTCAATCTTTAATAAAAAGACTACCATGAGGATTTTTTTATTGCAGCAGAAAACAAGCACTTCTAAATATAGAATCCCATTCGAAGCTTAATATTTAAAAATGTTCAGATACTAAAAATCTTTCCGATAAAATAGATTAAAAATGTTTTTTTTTTTTACTTTAAAACAAAGTACAAAAGCTCTCTCTTCTGAAAAATTTGATTTACAGCTCTGTATCATTTTGGTTCATGCTGTTGAAAGGAGCCAGGAGACAAAACAAATAAATACAATGCAAATGAGTAAAAGCAAGAAAATAGAGGAAACCACTGCAGTGTGTACTCCCCAGAAGTGTTGCAGAAAAATGACGAAGCACATGGTGGACTCAGAGCAGTAAACTTTAAGCCTCTGCATTCACACTGCATCCTTCTACTGAAATAATCTGAAAGAAACTCTGTGCAGCAGCAAACCTTTCCAGATTGCATACTGCTGCGCCACACCGGCTGCACCAGTCAATCATAAAAAGATTACACATTTGTTTTTCAATGAGATATTGATTTTATGTCTTCAATGCAAACATCCATGCGTGACAGGAATTTTCCCCTGCACATGTTATTTACAGTAGTGTAATCAGCTATGCTATAAATGAATCAATACCTAATGAATGACAAGGGAGTTGTTTAATTTTCATTTCTGCCGCTAGGTTTTCCAGCAGGTCTCTTTGCTACTGTAGAGACATGCAGAGATGCACAATGAGCTGAGATGGAGATGTAGTTTCAAAAGCAAAATGCATTTCTTAAAATCCACCATCTTCTCAGGCACGCTACTTCCCACGTGCCTGGTAAGTTAAAAGCCGTTTAGGGCTCTTATTCAATTAGACGTTACGCATACACTGACGCTTTTTATGGGGCCAGTTGTAGGCTGAGTGAGCAGCGAGAATACTACAGTCAGCAGCCATAAATAAGCACTGCTCGGGGCCAAGCAGGAGTGGATGGCACTCAGGTCCGTGGAGGACACTTAAGGGTCTCAGCCAATGAAAATATACAGCTAAGTGGGACAGGTGGTCATGAATAATGCTGGACCAACCGGTGCATATGCAAACAGTTTACACATTTCTTCCACCTGTGTGTATCACAACTAAGGGAAATATTAATCACTGATTCTCTGGTTTATCTTTATTTCTTCTCTACAGTAGAAAGTGATAAGTACTGAACTAAAACACTGGTAGATTGAAGTATTTGTAAAGGTAATACAGCATGTTTTGTTGTAAACTTGCCCGAGAGACTTGCTAAAGAGAACTGGCACTCCTGTTTGGATTAAACTGCCAATAAAGATGTTCATCATTGCTTCTGCACAATTTTATTGCTGGTTTGAAATGAAGTGGCCCAACTGCTGAACTGTGAGACAACAACACTCAGAGGACATATTGCTCAGACAGGTCAATGTTGTAGTTTGTGGCTTTGCTTAAAGAGATGGAGATACACCCCAAATATTATTGGATTTTTTTCCCACCCTCATGCTCCATCCACCTCCTGAAATTTTTATTGAGTGTTGGGAATATTTCAAACAAGCAACAACCAATAATCAACTTCACTTCAGAGTAGGTTATTGATAAGGGAAAGAGGTTGTATTTGGATTTTGGACTGCTCTGTCTTTTAGATAGGGTTGTCAAGGAACTCAAGCGAGTTATTGTGTGTCAGTGGCAACAGCCCATCCACACATAATCTGAGATAACTAGCTTCATCGACAGTGCTACAAACCATGGTATCCATGGTAATAAAGCATTAGATGGCAATGTGTCCCAGGGCTGAGATGAGAACTATACCGGATCAAGAGCAAATTATGACCATAACTTTTTGTTTTTCACTCTAACCATTTATATTTTAGATTTACACATTCACATTGACTGTGTTCTTTTAAAACAACACTAATGAAATTTTGGAGATTTTAAGACTTTTTTTGCCCCTTGCCAACAGCAAATTTGACATCTGTCTTGCATTCTGTCTCCTCTCTCTGAGCGAGCTTAATGACATTTGGGTATTTGGAACATGTATGGGGGTACAGCATGTTGGTGTGCTGACAAAAAAGGTTGCTTTCTGTGTTACAGAAATAACAGAATTGCTCAATTTGACAACTTAAATGGAATCAGTTGTAAAACCTGGAGTATTGCTGAAGTGGTTCATATGTGAATTTGATCTGCTGCTTTCTGTGGCTGACAGCAGCAAATGTGAATGATTGGATGTTTCTGTGTTAAACTATTCCAACATTATCCTCCCACAAACTGATCAGAAACATTCCCCTGGAAAAAATGAGGTCACATAGAACCCTATAGAAACTGAAGCTGCATGTTGTAGGCGAGACAGAATAGCTGTTTTTGGATTGCCTCACAATGCAAGACATATTGTGTACCAATGCATCTATGATTTGTCATGACATCAGAATGCAGGAAATGTTGGGCACCAGAGATTATTACTCAGTGTTTCACTGAAAATACACTAAAAGTTGAATAAAATATATACTACAGCAGGATGCCCAGAAGCATTTCATCTCCACCATCCGTTTAAGGAAGATTTAGCATTAGAGAAATATTCTAAGTGAATAAAATGTATCCTAATGGTGTTAAATTATTGATTCATCTTTCATCTGTCGCTCTGTTAAGATAAAAAATTATGGTCAGCACAGCCATATATTCATATTTCCATTCTGATGGCTTGAAGTGAAAGCTTTGCACTTTCATTTTTGGCTCTGCAGATTTCAGACTTGGACTCTGAGTTCACTTAAACCACTCTCTGGATCAGGCCTCTGGGCTCTTTGCTTCATATAGATATTGGTGGAACGTCATGACAAAGCCCAAAACACTAGATTACTCAAAATAATCCATGTCAGCTTTAATCATTTCAAAACCTGACCTAGCTTTGCTCGTTTTGGTTGTGCCGCTGTGTTGCACTGTAGTTTTTCTTTACTTGTAAAAAGCTTTAGGTTTACAGGGTTGATTGGTGGACAGGGCTCTGGGTGGGTGCTGTTTTCAACATGTCTTTTGACAGCTTGATAAGAAATGCAAGGAAAGTGTGCAGCATGCTGGCCTGGAAAGTATCATAGCTCAAGGATACTATCAAGAAGGGATTCTGTATGGATAGAAGGTACAATCATAATTTTCTTTTTCTTTACATTAGTTCCATTATTTCGTTTCAACAATATATAGCTGATCCAGTCTGGAAAACACCATTAAAAAAATCACATGATGAAGGATTCTTAGACTGCATGCTTTGACTTCCTGTTACTGATCACTTATCCTTTCTGGGGCCGTGTGTGTTTTTAAAACCTCTGCATTAATACAAGTGTGATCAAAATGTCACCAACGTCAAACTAAGCCTGTCCTCCAAAGGGGCTGTCAGCGACAAAAGGTTGAGCCTTCAGTTATTTTTAAATACTTATCTCAAATATTTAATCAAAACTTCAATGTCTCCTTTCAGCCAGTCATACAATAAAGACAGAAATGCCCACTGGAATTAGAACCAACATGTCATCATCATCTCTGTCTCGTTTTCTGACTCGGTCCAACTGTCCAATTTTTATCAGAGAAAAAATTCTGCGGGGGCCACATTAAATTTTCTGACATGTAAAAGGACGCTCATGGAAATCTTAAATAAAAAATAAAATATTGTAAATTATCCCCACACCAATTTGGATGGTTTTTTTTATATAGACAGACATTTTCAGGGACCAGTTCTTCCCCCTGGTCCTTTACTGTTACAAAAGTATTGAAGTATGGTGCCACTTTTCTTTAGGCGTCTCTAGAGGGCCCAAGTTGAATAGCCACATACAACCAGGGTGTTGGAGACAATTTAGTAGTTTAAATGATGACTGTCCTTGAGCTCCAAAAGGAAAAGGACATACATGAATAAAGTTGAAAGGAAAAGGTCAAAGAGATGAATTGGAAGCAGGATTTTGACTTATAACAGTCAGAGAAATAAATAGTTGATATAAATATTGATGAGCCATTGAATCACGATAGAGACAGTGATCTCCAAATCCGGTCCTCGAGGGCCGATATCCTGCAGGTATCCCATGCTTCCCTGTAGCAACACATCTGATTGAAATGAGTGGCCATTAACAGACTGGTGCAGAACTTGACAACACAATCACTTTAATTTGAATCACATGTGTTTCAGTTGGGAAACTTGCAGGGCACAAGCCCTCGAGGACAGATTTGAATGTCCCTGCCCTGAAACATCTCTGGTCCTCGCCTTGCGATGTTGAACCCTGGAGGAGAGAGGTTCTGCCAAAACAGACTTCAGAGGTCAACCTTAAATTCTCCCTTGTGAGATGGAGAAGAATAATATGGTGTCTGTATCCTTGACAACCAAGCTGGACACCACTGCATTACATGGAAGAGGATCCCAGAGAGAGTCAATGGCCTTGCCGTGAGTCTGGAGGTATAAATTAAACTCTCAATAAATAAACAAACATCTAAATATGTCCATGAATAATGTTTCATTTGGCCTACAAATTCCAAAAAAACAACCATTTCTGGCTGTATCTATTGTGTTATTGAGTTTTTTTTGTAATTAAATTTAAGCTATTAAAATCTTTGGACAGTTTATCATATTTGTTATTTTCCAAATTTGTTTTTGGGTGCATCAGCGTGCACTCCTAGCAGTAACTAATCAGCAGCTGTTTTATTTGACTCGCTTTAGTAATCCATTTGAATATCCATCCATCCATTTTCTACCGCTTATTCCCGAATGGGGTCACGGGGGGGCTGGAGCCAATCCCAGCAGCCAACGGGCGAGAGGCAGGGTACACCCTGGACAGGTTGCCAGTCTATCACAGGGCCACACATATAGACAAACAACCACGCACACACACACACTCACACCTAAGGTCAATTTAGAGTGTCCAATCAGCCTATCCCCAAGCTGCATGTCTTTGGACTGTGGGAGGAAGCCGGAGAACCCGGTGAGAACCCACGCTAACACGGGGAGAACATGCAAACTCCACATGGATAGGACACCGCCCGAGCCGGGGATCGAACTGTGAGGCTACAGCGCTAACCACCTCACCACCGTGCAGCCCCCATTTGAATATGTTTTTTGTAAACAGTTTTGATCTGAGTCTTAAACATGGGGCTACTTATGCTTAGATGATGGCTTGAGGTTTGTTTAAAAATTATTTTCAGGGTCTGCTGCACAGAAAATCCACTCTTACTCACGCTTTCAAACCAGAAATTGATGATACCAAAAATTAAACCAATGAAACCTGTGGCTATATTCCTTATAACAGCCCAGTGAAAAGTCACTGCAACACTTATCCAGGATGTATTTTCTCCTTCAACTGATGACAAGTGAGTTCAGGTTCAGACTCCAGGCCTCCATACATAGCTAATACATTGCAGGTGTGGAAAGGTGAATAGATGAGTGACGATAAATCATGTCTTCCATCTGTTTCCCCTAAAATTACACTAATCTTTGAGCAAAACATGTGATCATTAGAATCAGGGGATAAACTCATGTTTTCTTTTCAGAAAACATAAAAAAGGTCAAGAGAGGAAAGGGTAAAGAGCAAAAAATCCCTCCAGGCTAATTTTTCTGAGGATCACCTGCAGCTTTAATTACTAAGACGTGCATTCTCCTTTACTTTTATATACCCTACAAAAATTCTGATCGAAGAAAATCATCCAGGATTTAGAAAAGACTTGTTTCAAATTTAGCATGACGTATATCCCAGACAGAAGCTTAAAGGATTAAAACCACCAACAACATGGCTGGACTGTTTATGCCTAATTTGGTATTTTACTAGCGGACCCGTCACGCACACTGCTGCTGGCTAAGACTACACACATCTCCAGGGTGATATTTGTATTGCTTTCTGGGTTGCTCTCCACAAACTCAATATGATCTGATTACTTGTGATGTTATTAATATAAATTCAAATGGGGGTGCTCCCATGTTCTATGCAACAGCATCAGCCTGGCAAGCGATGCCAGTTGTTTAGACATAGTCTAAACAACTGTATTTAGTTTAAAGTGACAATCTCTATGGTGAGAGAGAGAGAGAGAGAAACAATATCCAGTGAAAAACAATTAGCAGCAGGAAGTTAAATAACCACGTTATGCAGAATAGTATCTCTGAATTAAGCTCAGTATTGAAACTCCTGATTTATTAATCATGAAAAATACTTTCCCGAATGTGTGTGTTGATGTGTATATGTTTATATGTATATATATA
>JBAMHX010000021.1:20991104-21002685 GCA_037177515.1 Pseudomugil tenellus
TACAGGATAATATGTATAAACCAAAACAGCAGATCAGCCTGGCTGGAGTATGGAATGAAAACAAAGATGCACAACATCTACATGCTAATGCCTCTTTTGCTTGTTCCTGCTTCTTGGAAGTTGCAGAACAGGCATGGTATAGAAGAATGAGAGAAAGATGATAAAATCATCCTTCATGAATGTTTTGTTTGTCATTGTGGAAGATGTCTCATCAGCCTGTAAAGTATTAAAGTTGCAGTTAAGAGGAAATATATGGAGTATGTTTCATCACCTGCGGAATAATCCACCACCTTTATATGCTAAAGTAAATGTAAATATATAGCAACTAGATGAAAGACGGTGATATTTACACAGTGCAACACTAAAATGAAAGCTATTGAAACAAAGTCATCTCTAACTGTTTGCTCAACATGACAATGAGTTCACTGTACCGCAACGGCCTCTACAGCCAACAGATCTCCATCCAACAGAGCATCTTTGGGATGTGGTGGAGCGGGAGATTCTCATCATGGACGTGCAGCAACCGTGTGATGCTTCATGCAAATAAACTAAAACATTTTACAATAGTTTGTTGAATCTGTGAAAACAAGCATTAAGACAGTTCTGAAGGAAAAAGTGGGTCAGATCTATCATCAGTGAGATAATAAAGCTGCTTATACATTTTCATTTCGGTGTAAACTGGATTCTTCCTCCAGGCTTTGGTGTTCCTCAAACTTTGGTCACAGTTTCTATATTAACATGCAAAACTGTAACACATACTTCCAGGGAGTTGGCACTTTTCTGAGCTGAAGACCCCCCACATGGAGCACTGCTGTGTGTCAGGTTTCAACACAATGAAAATGGAAGAAGTTCCCACTCTGACCCTGTTTGATGCCACAAACTCCAGCAAGCTGTCTGGTGAATACAAAGTCCTCTAAGGAGGCAGCACTGCGGTAACCTCCTGAGGACATCCACACCTTGTCAAATCACCTTTCCCGAATCCTGCAGTGCTGATCCGTCTCCAGAGCCGCTATCTGCCTGCAACACAGCTGTTTTTCATGCTTTCAGTGCTCAGCTATGCAGAAAATTAACTCCAGCAGCTACAGCACATCCACACAGCCTATTATATTCCCTTCAATCTACATCTCACTTTCTCCTTTATGCACAATCAAAATGACCCACCCTGAGCACCCCACCCTGTATAACCATGGCATCAGTAGCAGTCTTCACTTGCAAGTCTTCGCATATCAAATTTCAGATACCAATACTCCCAAGGTCTGCTCCCTAAATGTCATTGATTTATATTATCAGTCAAGGAGTCGCTTATTCATCTGGTATCAGCCAAGTCTGAATTCTTTATTATTTGCTGGGTCATTTTTCACAGAACAACACAAGATAACGAGCCCAGATGTAAAGTTTGACGAAATCCTTTTGACACATTGCTGTTTTATGGCTGTAGCTGGACCTATAATTTGTCTTGCATTCTCTCTTTGTCTCTTTTATCTTGTCACTTTTCCAACATAAAAAGTCTAAGTCCCACATTTTTTTATAGCAGCTTGGTTTTCCGTTGTGATGTGCTGCAGTGGACCGCAGCGTGATGAGATAAGGCTGTAGATAATACTGCACATGTTCAACAAACACTCTATTCATTAAATAATGATAAACAGGAAGTAGCACATCCCAGATTCATAAAGGTAAAATATAATTAGTGCCATTGGACAGGGATTAGTTATAAATGGATTAACTCAGCAGAGAAAATGCCATCCAGGACTCCACTGACAAAGTTAACATGCATGGAAGTGGATGTACATCGCACTCACAAACACACAAACTGACTATTTCATGCTGCTGTCAGCCGTCTCCATGTCCACCACCCCCCCTTTCTCCTCCTCCTTCTTCTCCATATACACTCCTGGATACTGCTGGTCTAACGTGATGTGGGAGGACAGGAGATGTGCAAACAGATGGGTGCTGGCACCAGGCGAAAACTTAAAGCCTGACAGTAATGGGCCTGAGGAGAAACAGGAAGGCCAGCCCCATCTGGGTCTGATATCGCACAACCAACCTGCAGCAAAACAAATTTAAAAACAGACTTTTAAATGTCCGGTGGCATAAACACCATCAGGTTTCCAACAGTCAGATTTACAGAAAAGTTTGAGCGTGACATATATTTTCAGACAAGTACAAACCCACAGCTGGAAAATTGGCCAAAGGGACATTACAAATTAAATAAATAAGATAAATAAGAATAAATAATGATTTAAATAACCATTTTAAAAAAAATCTGTTGCCGTTTACAGGTAGTGTAAAGTGTGAGGTCCCAAAAAGGCCCCCGGAGTATTTCAGAGATGAATATGACATAAAGGGACGTAAAGTATTTTTAGCTTGTCTGCATGTTGCCATGTTACAACCACAAACTTATGTGGGTTGGATCTGTTCCGGAAGACTCTCTCCTAAACGCTATGATTTTATGAGATCTGATTGTTCAGGAGGTGTTTTCATACTCGCTGATCTCTTATGCCAGAACATAACCTGCTCGGGAGCAGGTTAGCCGTTTAGCATGTGGTGATACAGCTGGATCAGATGTAAGCCACCTTTGTAGTCCAGAAAATCCGAAAGTAATTCCTGAAGTTATCGGGATAAGTGGAAATCCAGCTTTGCCGTACAGGCCTCAGGTGGACTGCCATGTCTTGTTAGCTTGCAGTTGGGCCACTGTTTGCATTTTCAGATCATAGACTGAACTGTGCTCCACCTTCATGTCTACAAACTTCTCTCTAACCTGACTAGTATTATTCTTGGTCTTCCTGACGCTTTGTTCACTGATATTCTGTGAAGAACTGCTGTATTTATACTGGTGGACTATTTACTAGTTAGGTGACTTTAGTATAGGCAGCTGGTTGCAACGGGTGGGGTGGGGGTGGTATTGGGTGTTTAGCATATGTCAAAGAGGGTTGAATACAATGTCATTGTACACTTTTCAGACTTCATCATTATGAAGGCCAGTAAAATACGCTCAACCCTAATACACACTACTGGTCAAAAGTTTGGGCACACTTTCCATTGGATTTAATGGGAATGTGTGTCCAAACTTTTAACTGGTAGTGTAAGTTAAAGAGTATGTTATGTTTGAATAAAAAGAGAAATTGCATAATTTATTGCTTCCAATCATTCTCTATGCCCTAGAGATTATATGACACTGAACTGCTACCATGTTTGATTTGTCTTTATTGTGCAAACCTAATGACCCCAGTTAATTTGAAGAGACAAAAGAAGAAAGTCACATTACACAACAAATGTGGAGATTAAACCCACCAAAGATCCTCCCCTACGCATCCAGCCTCACATACTGATGTGTTTCTGTAAAGTATTAAGCTTGCAAAGTGTGAGCATATCAAGTTATTCAGGGACAAACATTGACAGGTAGTGCTGCATACTGTTTACGTTTACAACACCTTCTTGGGCTGTTGGCTGTTGCTTTTAAGAAATTACCAATGCTGTATCCTCACAAATGATTCAATTTAGTGAAGAAATTAAATAAACCATCAAGTCATTAGAAGATCTGGTGAGGCAGCGAGTAGCTCAGATTGCTTTGCCAGCAGCTATTTTCCTCACAAAGTGTATTTGTGTGTCTGAAAGAGACAAATACACACCTATGGGAAAATCAGGGCTAAACTGGTTAACAAGCTAAACTCTGATCTGAATTGTGTTTGATATGTGATGTAATCAAGATACTTTGATAAATGACTTCATTAACACAAAAACTGCCTCTCTTCTGGTTTCATGTAAGAAACCAGGCAGCGTGAACACTATTCAGATGATTCCTGCACCATGATAATACGTCTGATTGTGGCTCATAAGTAGGACACCTTAGAAGGAATTATTCATCACATTCTCGATCTGTGAATTGGTGATGAAGCAGCACACACAGGAAACTGATGAGGCAGTTGGGCTGAAAACTTGTATTTCCCCTATGTCAGGCGATTTCATCATTTTTCTGATTTCATCAGTCAATAAAAATGCATAATGACATATCTAAAGCAGTTTTTATTCTCTCTTAGTTAAACTTTATTTTCCAACATGGCAAGAAGGTGGAGACTTTTCTTTCTCTTTATGTACTGAAATTATGTTTTGAAACTGCATGTAGGCTAATTTGTGCGAGCTCAGCTCTGTTTATGCTAATCTCATCACATTCCCATTTTTGGACGATGTAGTTCATTTAAATCAGATCATTGCACTCTGATTCTACAAACCATTAAACAATGGTTGAGCTTGTTGGCCATTTTCATAGCAGACATTTCACCTTGTTACAGCAGGGAAATTACAAGAGCAAATAATAAAAGCTGAATTCATTATGATATAAAAGGCAGAGCTGTATCTTCAGATGAAGTTATTTTCCATAAAATGTTCATTCTATAACTTTATTGATCATATTCTGAAATATATACTCACTTGTTACTTTATTAGGTTGAATATAGTTTGTCTGGAAGGTAACATAATCAGACAAGATGACTTACCAAGGTTCAAACTGAGCACCAGAAAGCAGGATACAGGGGATTGAAATGAATTTCAATATGGCTTGGTTGTTTGGACAGACATGCCTTATGTACACTACCATTCAAAAGTTTGGACACACTTTCCCATTAAATCCAATGGAAAGTATTGGATTTATATATCAGGGAGGATGTCAGGGGTTGGAGGAAGCCAAAGAAGCACTGCTTCCAATTCTGAAGCAGACAAACTACAGAAGGAGGATGCCACATCAGGTTTCAGTCCACTTCCCTAAAACAGAAAACTTTTAGCAAAGACTTCACACAAACTCACCAAAGCGGAACAATAGAGAATAGAAAACGTGTCATAATGAGAGTTAAGGTCAGCGTTTGAGTTCAAGTTCAAATTGATTTATATAGCACATTAAAAACAGTGCTTCACAGAATAAAATGCAAATAAAGAATCACAGATAAGAGAAAAAAATAAACTTAAAATAAAATAATGACACAAAGCTACTAAGCTATACTAACTCCAAAAAAAGTAAGAGCCAAAGTGTACCTCAAGCACTTTGAATTTGAAGGCCACAGAAAAAAGACCTAAATTGACCTAAAGACTGGTAAGACCTAATCGACCAGGAAGACTGTTATGAAGTCACAGAGAAAAGCCCTGCCCCCCCTGGTCTTTAGCCCGGCTTTAGGAATAGCCAACAAGAGCCGATTGGCTGGCCCGAGGCTCTGGGTGGAGTATAGGGTTACAAAAGATTGCATAGATAAGTTGGGTTCAACAAGTTTTAGCAACTACAACCAATAAAACCTTCAATTTTACCCAGATGGCAATGGGAAGCCAATGGAGGGTGTGCAGTGTGATGATGGATTCATATCTTTTTTGTTTTAGTAAGCAGATGGGCTTTGGACACTGTAAACATTGCAGGGAACCCCAGTTTGACATAAACAATAAAAAAAACATGGATCCATTCTTCGTAGGACCAACAGTTCATGGTGTAGGGGATATTTTCTTGGCAAACTTTGGGCCTTTTAGTACAAATTACTGCTGATCATGTTCATCCCTTCATGAGCACAGTGTAGCAGTATGGAAGTATGGATACTTCAGCAGGATAATGGGCTCAACACACAGGGAGCGACAAACGACAGGCGATGTTTATCGCCACCCAGATAAAACCCAACACACGGGGAGCGACGGGTACAGCGACAGCAGCAGTGTCACGGATCACGCTGTCATATCACTTGTCTCCGAGATGTTTGATTGGTTATTATGTTTGAGGGAATTTCGGCATTTTCAAAGCAGAACTGTGCGAACTGTGTATAAAAGAGACTGTGACCCAGGCATCACAGATGACGATTCCCCAATGTCTCTCGGGAGATTCTTTCCAACACCTTGTTGAATCTATGACACCAAGAATTAAGATAACTCTCCAATTCAGTACAAATAAGAAAGACATAATAAATAACCCAATGTGAAAAAAGAAAAAAATGCTAAATTCTGAAATATAAAGTTGACAAGATAGCTAAATACATTAACATTTAAAATAAAACTACATTAACACTCAAATGTAGCCTTTCAAAATACTCACTCTTAAAAACAGTTTAAATTGCTTTTTGTAAGAGATATAAAAAGAAAGAAAAGACAGAAAGTGTAGTGATTTAGACTTTAAGTGCTTTGTATTTGAACACTGTGTGTTCTGCGCTTTAGCAGCACTACCAGAAAGAAGGGAAACGAAATTGTTTTCGTCATTATAACTATTCAGTCAAGGTCTTTTAAAATGAGGTTTAGAGATGCAACTTAACAAGATACGTGTCATCCAGTGTGACTCAGCTCAGGAAGATCCAAGCCAAATAACACCACACAGCTAACTCTGTGACAAGCAATTACCATAGAAAGTAATCTTCTAAATATAAATCACAGGTCTCTCCAACAGGCCCTCTGACAATATCGCATATCCTCAACAAATATACCACGGTAAAAAAGGCGGAGATGATACCCATTAAACATAAACGGCAGAAGAGAAATCACCTGGCAAGGGAAAAAAAAGAAAGGCATCCAGCATCAGACATGCTGTGAAACCAAAGGTAAAGGATCCTTTACAATTGATGGAGCTATAATGAGTTGTCATATAGAAATCAAATAATAATAAAAAAAAAAACTTATGATGGAGATCATAACAGCTATTATAGCTGTGATTTGATCCCATTTAAACACATCAGTATTGATAAAAGTCTCCAATTGTTTGTAATTATTTTAAATATATTCCCAAATGCGCAGTGTCTGGGATGTTATTGTTTCATCACAACCACTGGAGCTCGCCACCGCCACCATTTGGGTGGATTTTGATACTCGTGATATATCTATTAACATCCACAAAGGAAACCTGTAGCAAATATCAGAGTTATGGTTTCCCCACCAGGTGGCGCTTTATGTGTGAAAAATCATATTTTTGGTTATATCTCCAGAACTATTTGTCTCATTGACCTTAAATCAAGTGCAAATAAAAGGTAATGAAGTTAGGTTGCATCCTGTCTTGACGTCCTACCAGGCCTGCTCAAAGCTTCAACACCAGGTGGAGCTTTGAGACTGAACATGTGCGGCTTTATATTTTTGTATTGTTTGTATCAGAGGCTTGGTGAATGGGAGCATTCGGGGATATACCCCTAGTCATCGCTTCTGAAAGCATTGGCCTTGTTTAATTTTATATTGGCGATGCATATATGTTAGCCTTTTCTTTTGTTTACACTATGTTCTGTTAGGCAGGTCTAGTACTGGAGTAACTCAACTGGAAATGATTCAATCCGGGTTGATTAGCAAGAAGATAAATTGTATAAGATTAAATGATAATGAAAACCCACAATGCTAATGTACTGACTTTCTCTGACTTTCAACAACATTAGAAAGACAGTATTTAGTATTCAGGAGCCACGGCACATTTCAAACAATGGGAAACTTTCTGGTCTCACTTTGTTGTATACAATTTTTGGCCACTAGCTAAGCTTGCAAACAAACCTGTGGCTGAGCACTCCAGAAATCTGGCATATTGGCATATCAAGCTTCCTGCCATCGGATCACAAGCTTGTTTTTTTTTTTTTTAGCTTCTGGGTCCTGTAGGTTTAAAGACCCAATTAGCTCAGCCAAGATGTAGCTGAAAGGTGACAGACTGACCAATAGCTGGCTTGATAACTTGTTAACTTCATTTACCTATTTTCTTTACTGCTTCATCCAATTCAGGGTTGCGAGTAGCTGGAGCCTATCCCACCAGCTATCGGGCACGGGTACACCGTGGACAGTTTGCAAGTCCATCACACAACTTGTGACTACATTGGTTATTTTTTTATTTATCCGAGTTTCAGGCCAAACTAACTTGGCAGAACTCATTCAGGCAGCTTCTCACCCTCACCGCTTGTAAGGTCCCGGCCAGCTTGCGTCACTTCAGCTAGCTCCTGAGGCTACAATCAAACAGTTCCTAACAGCCGTCTATTGAACATGGTGAACTTTTAACATTAGTGGAAAAGCAGCTTTGTGTTTCCTGATTTTGTACATTAGCCATGCACACAAATTTCTGATAGTACTTTTCTCTATAAGAAAAATGTGTTGTTTTTTTTTCCAAGATGTGAATAAAAAACTGAGAACCTCCAAGCAACCAAAAACAGTGATAGTAACAATGTAGTAAGCTCTGTCAACGTAAGGTCTATGTGCTACGTCCCTACCATGGCTTACTATTCGATAAATTAAACAGCCTACCAAGCCATACATACCATTATGCTTCAGTCCCATATTGTCCAGGAAAGACGATGACAAATGTCACAAATGAAATAATTAATGCAATCTAGTTCTTCCCAGGAATTTTTAATTAAATGAACCTTTTGAAATCTAAAGGAGCCAGAAACATGTCATTTACCTGGCAGAAACATTATTTCTAGCAAATAGACTTCTTAACCACTTAAAATATTAAAAAAAACAACATTGATTTTAATGTCATTATGTACTTCAAATGCAGTTTCTTATGTATTTGTTACTTCAAATCAAATGTATTCTGAATCAGATTGAACAGTTTTGTGAATCCCCAAAAATACAAATATTCCAGCCATGTTATGTGGTGGTGGTAGCGTGGTGTGGACCCAATGCAGGAACACAGGAGACAGCAGGAAGACAGAATAACTAGGCTTTTTTTTTTTTTTTTTTTGTCAGCACAAAACCAGGACAACCTAACTCAATTAATGATCCCACAAAAATGAAAGCAAAACCAGGGCATTAAATACAGAAAACAAAACGAGACACAGGTGTAACTGATGAGTAAATCAAACAGGTGAACTAATAAGCGGTTAACAGGAAACAATGATCAGAATCCAAACACAACCTTCAACCCCTAACAAGCCATTTAAGTGAATATATATTTCATTATTAAACTATAAACATTGAAACGGACAGAGGTAAGTTTTCAGGGGTTTAATCAATCCCTGAGAAACCATTTCAGTAAATCTGTCAAACATTACAAAAGGAAGAAAAATAAAGTCCTGCACAAAAACAGATTATTGAGCCCCAAAGACTAAAGCAGCGTATGCTACCTGCTAAAAGTGCCACATGTCTCTTTCAATCATTTCATTTTATTTCCTGAGATCTCTTGAAATGCTTATTCCAGGAATAAACTACTGGAGTGGGAAAAATGGGCTTCCTGTTGCCTGCAAAGCACTGCGATGTGGAAAATCGATGTTTGAGCTTGACAGTTTGATTTCCATCTATGAAAACATTAGACCATGCACGTACTGTGAACATTTAAAGCAACTGGTGCAAAGAGTTGCTGACAGTCCTTTTTACTGAGAGACTAAGAGAAGTCTTCTTTTGGAGAAGAATGAAACCCACATGGCAAACGCAGACGCTTCTTCCAAAATGTACATTTAAAATTTGCTACAGAGACACCAGTTTGCAATAAATGACTTTATAATACTTAGAACCGAATCCTTGTTGAATCTAAAGTCTCAAGATAAGACAATTTGTTAGTGAAAAGATGGACCAATGCAACAAAAGTGTCCCTTTTAGCTCATCTCTCTTCTAAACAACAGATGACTGCAATGGCTTCATTACTGCTGGTGCAGAACAGATCCGTCTATCAATCTCAAATTTGGCATCAAACGTCAACACAACCAAGATGAGAAGAGACTCTGGCCTCACATTTAAATGAGCTGATTCACTCTCAGCTTCAAACACTTTGCAAAGACCAACATATTAATATTAAAACACTAAAACACAAAGCAAGATACCTCCTGTCCAAGAAGACCACAATCACTCCACGAATACAAAGACCCGAGGCCTCATTTATAAAGTTTACTTACGTACAAAACATGGCCTGAAAGTTGCACAGGTACTTTTCTGCTCAAAGTTTAGTATTTATCAAAATAAATTTGGTGGAATAAGATGTACACTGGTGCAAGAACTCTGAACTTTGTGTAGATTTTGGAGAGAGAAAACTGGCAGCACAGCTAATGAGATGATGAATTTAACCCACATTTAACCCATGTGTTATCATTCCTATTAGACTTTGCATCCTCGTAATCAGAAACACTGGAGACTGGAACATTCTAGTAATTTTCCAAAACCGAATTATTTATTACATAAATATCCTTAAGCATCATAGCATAGTATGTTCAAAAATACAAGCTAAAAACATATAAGTATCTTTTGTTTATTCTAAAAGTTATTAATACAGTGAAACTGTGAAATACTGCAAGACTTGATCAGTAACAGGACAATTCTGGAATTACTCAAACCATGTGAGAGAGATGGTAGATTTATTCCCATTAATTTGACCTAATACCTAATTACAGCATACTTTTAACGAAATTAATGAAAAAAAGCCTCTACCTTTTTGTGATTCTTTGAGTCCCAGTGAAATGAAATGAAAAGACTGATATAATCCAGCTTTTCAACACACTGATGTCACTTATCCTGGGCAGCATTTCCACCTCCAGGCATCTATTCAGGAGAAACACTGATGTCCGTCACATATTGCTAAAACTGTCTGAATTTCGAAACTGCTGTTTCGTGTCTTCTAACTATGTTGTGGTTATCATGTTGCTCTACATGAAAGCTAATTAAAACAACATATTAATTCATTCATGTCTGAATTAATAGCTAAGGAAGGGTTGAGTAGATACAAGGAGACATTTGAGAGGACATGCTTTAATAACTCACTGACAATGTCAAGATGTTTCCGGCCTTTCAGCAGTTTGATGTGAAGAGGAAACTGAGAAAATTTCTCACATGCTGAGTCACAAATCACGTCAGAAACATCATTACTGGTAGCATCTGCAGCTTGTTTAACAAAGAGAGGAGGATACACTTCCTGCTATAAATCCTGATACAGGAGGGTGAATAATAGTGACATAATTAAGCGTTACCCTTAAGGAAATGTTTTATTCTGACCTTTCCAGCACACATATTTCATCTTTTCCTGCCTTTTATAGGCAAGTCATTTCTGATGTCCAGCAAAGAATTGAAAGTTTATGGTGCTGCGCCTAAGAAATAGGTTTAAGTTCTCAAGGACAAAACCATAGAGCTCTCACTCTGAAACATTAGACCACGTTTCCACTCCTAACCGGCACTTTATGAGGACCAAGGTCGCAAAATCCTTGCATCTAAAAATGTAAACACAATAGTTTAGCAGCAGTTTCAGACTAAAATCTCCTTAAACCTTCACCTGCAGGTGAATGCAGCATGTATTGACTTTCTAAATGATGTTCTTTAGCAACACTAACACATTCTAGATGATTTGGTTCAGTTTAAATTCCATAAATTTCATTTGTCCCCAAGGGGACACAGTAGTTTTCAAGTGACAAGAAGAAACAGGGCTGAAGACAGAAGTAGCTATGCTACGGTTAAGTAAAATCAGACAAATCATCTAAAGTACAATAATGCAGAACAATTAAATAAGTATAATATACAAAACACTACAGTAACACGTAGCACAACACAATAAACATAATACAGTAAATACATAACAAAATACATAACAACACGATCCGATATATCGTATAACATAACATAACATAACATAACATAACATAACATAACATAACATAACATAACATAACATAACATAACATAACAT
>JBAMHX010000021.1:21019012-21031059 GCA_037177515.1 Pseudomugil tenellus
CATTTATTTTTCTTTGAAAGTTTGCTTTTCTTTAATATTGTTAAGCCGTTTAAGCTTCACTGCATTTTTAATGCTTATATATAGATCTACGGTTATATGCAAGTCGGATAATTCATTGTGGATTTTTTTTCTATACCGCTTAATCCAACTCAGGGTGGCAGGAAGGTGGATCCTACCCCAGCAGTCATCGCGGGACAAGCAGGGTACATCCTGCAGACTCATGTAAAAGTTAGGAACGTCATTTGGCTTTTTTGTGTATCTTCATTAGTTTTATCTTTTTTTGTTAGTGATCCTTTTATTTTATCCCCCAACATTTCTGTATTCATGATTAATAGATTCATTTCCTAAAAAAGATTTGGGAAATAATTTCTATCAGATTGTGAAGAGCAAAGGGCCACACTTAGCAGACATATCAACCCTCTGTTGCCTGAAGATATGTTCAGTGATGCTTTCTTTACTTTTAATCTTATTTGATCTTTTTCAAATGTATTTAAATCTGTTCTAAGAAATATGTATAAATTGAGGTGAATACTGTCATTGTTTCACACACAGGGGGCCACTAAGCTACTGTCAGAGTCCATGTTAAAGCAGTTGCTCCCATGAAAGCGTCTCTCCTGCTCATACAGAAAATAAGAGCAGAAAGGGGACCCAGCCTCTCACAGTGTGATGGGCTCTCCACTAAAGTGAACTCTTCATGGCAGATGACTGAGGTCAAAGCAAAATATCAAGTGTTGGTTTATTAAAACTACCAGCAAAGCTGATTTCCAGCTGTTTTTCTAACACACGCGGCCGAAATGAGAAAACGCCTCACAGAGAAGCAAACACAACTACTAGACATGAACATTTTAGGGACTTTGTGCAGACAATGGCAAAATGACGAGAGTGTATTGTCAGTGTCAGTGTCTTTGTGCGAGTGTGTATGTGTGTGTATGTGCTCGCTTGGATGAGGTGTAATAACTCTCTGGGTGCTGATAGCCTTGGGGCTGGAGACTGAAGGCGATAAATAAGAGCACTCACAGACTGTTGCATCTCCCCAATGCTTGACCAGTCCTGAACCTGGATTCCTCCACCTCACGTTCACACACACACACTTAAAACACAAAATCTGCACAAACACACAGCTTTGTAACTGCAAGTTTTCCTCAGCTTGCTGACTAAGCTTGACAGCAGACACACACACCCGGTTGGGGCTAATGGGGTGACAGGCTGAGGGCAAGGCCGGTATTACAGCTATGGCTTGTAGCCATGTTAGCTCAGAACTCATATACATGAAATGACTTGTACACTTCCTGGCTTCAGGAACTCGGAAGCAGTGGCGTCCAACAATTATGTAAACCATGTTCGAGATTCAAAACATGGCAGCCAATCCACACTAATAGACTCTCCAATACCCACCAGCGATCCCAGCACTAGAGGCAAGAAGGGTGAGGTGTGAGGGGGGTTCTGCTCTACCACCTGAGATACATTTCAAACATCCTTTTTTTTTTGTTCTGGGGATAAAAGCAACACAAAAAAGGGATAAATATTGTAAAAAATTCATGAAAAACAACACGTGATTAAACAGCTGTTGTGTACAATCAAATTATTGATTTTCATCAAAATTTAACAGCAATTAAACTTTTGTCAATATTTTGCCTCCAAGAAGTCAACTTTCTTTAACAATAATAGGATAATTTTTACCTAACCTTTAAATTTACTGCCATCCTACTGAGAGCCATTGTTTCATTTTCAAGAGAGATCTGATTCAAATAGAATTATAATAATAATCTTAAAACAAAGCGTCCCTGTTTATATGAGATGCTAGATGCCACAACAACTCAGAAACACAACCAAATCACTGTGATGATTTTACAGAGTCGCCTATACATTTTTTTGTCAGTAAATGGAATTAAGTTTTACATGATCAATTTAATTTCTAGCGTGTTTCAGATGATGGAGCAGAACAAAAAAATTTCTTTACAAACTACAGAAAAATGTGAAAGTCCTAAGATGACTGATTGCAACTGCATTGATGAAGAACCAGCTATAGATATACAAATGAATGAAACCATGGGGACTATCCAGAGTGAAGCCATGCAGACCAATAAAACAAGGAATATAAATGTTTTTCTTTGAACATTATCTGTTTTTTCATTTATTTTTATTCCAGTCTTTAGGGCTGGCCATTACAATTTCTCTCTTTTTCACTAAACAACTCACAAATGAGTCACTCAAGCTTAGAAAAAGCACCTGACCAAATATGAACCACAGTTGTCCACAAATAACCGCAAAATATAACAAAAAAAAGATTGATGCTTAGACTGTCACTAAAACACATAATTTAGTCCAAATTTATTCAGTAGCATCTAGTCTATTCATCTCCTGTTCAATGAAGCCTCAGCAGAAATTGTCCATATCAATGAGTGGTTGTCAAATGTTTGTTAGGAAGGGAAACGGGGAGAAAAGGCTGAAGTGTGCCACGTGACACAAGGACTGGATGGAAAATCAGTGGCAGCAGTAATGTCCAGATGGAGGAGTCATTCCTCCATCCGGACATTACTGAAGCTGTGGGATCATCTTCACAGCGAACAGAACAAAAGACTGAAACATCCACAGAAAGCACACAGAACGGTAAACACCAGTCTTACAAAGCTATCCCATCTGCCATGCTGGAACATCAGCTGGATATTTTATTACATAAGAACTGAAGAGGAATTCTCATTTAATATCAAATGTAAATAATGATTAATGACAATTACATACAAAAAAGCTTAAGAGCATCAAGCTTCTGTTATTGCAGCCATCCCATTGATGGGTAATTGATGGATTTTCCGAGCTACCATCTAGATTAAAAGATTAAGCGGGAAAAGCAGCAGCACCGTATCATGAGGAAGGCAGACATACACGTTAAGCCTACATGTGCAATGGTGCACAATTTAAACACGATAAAATATCAGCAAAGAGCCAGCTGTTGATGATACGATGAAGGTCAGAAGGAGATAAGTGACCGCTATACTTTTCAAATGGGCTCCACTTTGCTGGCTAAAGAGATCAGCAGAAAAGCTCAGGTCACCTCGTTTGTACCTGTAGGCTGAGCTTGGATGGGGGGGTACGCTAGTGATGAAATGCAAATGGATTGTGCTCTGCAGAATAAGCTGTTTGGTGGTTGCAGAGAAGATTTAGCAAGTTCTTTATAAGCACAACCATCATGTTCAGCTCTGCTGCTGCATTTTCCTTAGAAATGTAAAAAATAAGAAGTAAAAAGGATTTATTGCCAAAATTATTTTTACAATAAGTAAACAGCCCAGAGAATACAAATTCCTCTTTGTGCTGAATTTAGTTCTGATGACAACTTCAATTATTGTGATTACTAATCGTTTAAACGATAAGTCAGGATGGCCTATTAAAGTAATGATTGTATTAATTTCTCACCTTGATGCATCTTTGTTTTTTATTATATACCCCAAAGTGTTGGTCAAAATTTATTTTTAAGTTTAAAAATGCAAAAAGATATCTTAAAATAAAGTTTTTAAAGTATTTTATTTCAAATTATTTTAATAATGTAGTTTGCAATTAAATACATTAAACTGCACATTGATTATCTGGCTTTTCCCTGGAAAATACTTTTTCTTTTAAAAAATTTTTAGAAAAACATCATACATATGATGAATTTCATAAAGTTCATTTAGAGCCTGATGCGAAGGGTAAAAAATGAAGGTTACTCAGGCCATGTACACACGTAGCCGGGTTTTTGTAAAACCGTATATCTGGCAAGTAAAACAAACGCATCCACACTACCTCATTTTTTTAAAAAAGTACTTCCACACCTATCCGCATAACCGCATGGCATGGGGAAATTTTCATGTCTTTCCTCCGGGAGGACGGAGGACATCTATGTGCTCGTAAAAACAAACAAACCTGAAGCGCCAGGACAACTGACAAAGCTAACGGAGTTTTGACGACATTAATGTTGTAAACAAATGTTGCACACGTGACTTCATAATGTTTTTCATCACAGTGACGTTTCCAAACCAAAATCCCAGGTAAACATGTCCACCTGCAGATGTATAAACCTTTACTTTGTTCTGAGGTTTTTAAAATCTGCGTTTTTACTTTTGTTTGTTTGTTTTTATTCAAACTTTATGTAATAAACTATTGTTATTATGCTAATTTTAACAATCCCCATTTATTTACTTTGGGGCCTGGTTTCAAATCTTCCTGTTTTCTGGTCCTGAAATGCTGTTTTCATGTGAACTAAACATCCAAATGATAAAGAAATAATGAAGCAGGAAGAGCTCAACTGATCACTGTGTGAAGCTGGTCTTAATTTTAACGATCACACAGGCTCTTACAGTAGAAACGTTACAGACCCCCGTGCTCTTTTGGGATCATGTAGAGGTCAAAGACCCTAGTTTAGGAACTATCGTACAGAATATAGGTTTTTTAAAATTAAATTTTTAGGTTATAATTATTAAAACGACTGCAAAGTAAAATAAAAAAAAAACCTTTAGATCCTAGAGGGAAATGTAAAACAAAACAAGCAAAAAAATAAATGAATATTATAAAACGTTAGTTAAACCAATTAAAACAATGCAGATATTCTATCTTGCTATTTCAAGCCAAAATAACACCAAATAAAATAATGTTCAGGCTTAATATTCAGAATAAGTGAATAAATAAGCAACAAATGACAACTGGTTGTGTTTTTTGATAACAGCAGGAACTAAGTTGCTTCTGATGCACTTTGTTCTGAAGTAGAAAATCCCTGGTTGAAACTTTGGAAGTCATCATTTCAAAGTGATGCGGCTCATCATAAAACTTTGGATATTTGGGAATGAAAACACACTCAACAGAGTACTGACCTGTCTTTGTTGTCTACTCAATAAGACACGGTGTTGTTCCTGACCTCTCTCTCTTTCATTAATTCTTTCCTCTTTAGGGATCACATGGATCAGCAGAGGACACACAGAGGACTAAGCAGGACATGGCTGATAATTGTGTATCGGCTTCTGACAAAACACGCCAGCTGTGGGTGGATGAAGAGGTCCGGCTCAATTTCCCGGTGTGTGTCACCCCGTTGCCCCCCTTTTTCTCATCTCTCTCCACGCTTTCCCACTCATCTGCTTCATCTGATGCCACAATCCCTCAATACAAGCTCATTTCCTTCAGATATAATCCAAAGATGAAATAATCATCCAACTTCAATATAGACTCAATTATGTTTTTAAACATTCCACCTTGTTGGCATCCGTAATCTGAGCTGAATCAGCGTTTATCATGGCTGCAGCTGCTTAGTTCGACCCTGGAAATATCCGGGGAGAATTAATGCTAACCGGCATTGTCCTTCAGTTGGAGATTCCTGAGACCCCGCAGTTATTCTCCTCTGTCTGGGTGATTGTCTCTTTATTACAGTAGGGGTTTCAATCAGCCTAGAATACTGTGGCTTAAAGAGAAATATGTGGATTTTAGATGAAGTACTACCTAAAAAAGTGTCGTATTCATATGAAATCTAACTACAGGAAGTTGGGTTGCATAGCGAGATGCTGCGTCCACAAGGGAAATAAAAGATTGGAGGGTATCGGTTGTGTTGCATCAGATCTCTCCTTATTTTTTATTTCTCTTTACGAAAGAAAGTTTATCTGTTCCATGCACATTAAAACATGAATAGAAAAACCTCCAATAATTCACTAAATTGATTCTTTTCATGGCGTTGTGTCTATTTCAAATCTTGGCTTAATAACCATACTCTTACTTAATATCTGACTGAAAGGTCTGACCATCATGTTCCTAAACTAATGTCATTCTGACCTTAGTAAACCATCTGTCTGAGTTGTGTCCTTCCATCATGGACAATGTTTAGACGGGACGTAAGTCTTTATCTGTCATAACAGAAAACTGGCTCTAGAGTATAATGGACATGAAGTCTAAGGTGTCTCTAAGCGGAGGGGCGGAATTACTGTCGGACTTCTGTGTGACATCAGATCTCAGAAATGATTCTCCCTGGATTCTAACTTTGAATCTTGTTTGTCTGTCTTTTATATTTTCATCTCACTCCATGGTTTAATGTTTAATGTATGTTTAACCTCTTTTATTCTTCATTTATTAAATTTAGATTCTTCTCAATAAAGAAACTAGTCTCCCCGCCCTTGACATGAAAAATGGCCATTTCAATGGCATACTGTTAGAAATATAGCAAGCACATTTCCAGAAAAGTCTGGAAGTTCTCTTAAAGATTTTCTCCCCATGTATGTCCCTTTGCTCAAAGCAGCCTGGATGGCCTCTTATTTCTTTAGCTTAGAAGCCAGACATCCTTCATACCCCGCCCCCTAGAAAAAGAAAAACTGTTACCAGAAATGCTGCTGCATCCCAAAATGTCCCCAAGAAGCCCTGCTAAGCAGCTAAGAATAAATGATGGTTTTTACTAATAAAATTAAAAGGTTGAACAGATTAAATCTGGTAAAAAGGTTTTATTAATGAAAGCACTAAGCTACGAGCAGCTACAGCTGGTATGTCCTCCTGCCTGTGTAGTGAAGATGTGGACTGTTGCTTATTAAGCTAATTTACCCGCTTTTGTCTTAAAATAAAACTGTTTTCTATGGAAGATGCTGAAATAAATGGCAACAGAAAGCCAATGTAGTGTCTGCTCCTCAGCGTTACATAGACATGACGATTTAATCTGGTTATATTAACCAGTATAAATAACCAGTATGCATCCTTGTCTTTTTATCATTAGGATTCCATGATTTCTAGGCGCTATGCATGCATGTGTTGTATGTCTAGATGCTGCTTGATATGTAACTTAGAAATGTTTTTTATCTGTGTTCATTGTAAGAGAGGTGACATGGGCAGGACTTCAGGTCTTTAGAGTACTCACACATCTGCTTTAGATGCCAGATTTTCCTCTGAAATCTTTTAGTATTCATCAATCTGGAGTGTGGAGCCCCTTTGTTTATCTCCAGATCCTCTTTTCCATACCAGCTGCTTCATGTAATACCCATCAGTAACCAAATATGTTCCATGAGTGATTCGTAACAGCTACTGTATTTGCATTATACTAAACTTGGGAAAAGCCTCTTCAGTTAGGGGTTTTTACATGAATATTTAAAGTTCAATTGTCAGCTAAAGACACAAGCAGCCTGGTGAAAAACATCCCAGCGGATAAACACACACACACAAAGAAAACACTTCTAGTTTCAAGAAGCTGCAGATGCTCTGGAGCAGCTCTCGCTGTGCTTCTAGCTGAGGCTGATAGAAATTAGTCAAGTGTACTACAGGTGTGCTGAAATGAAGCTCTTTGCTACTTGAAAATAATTATTGTTTGATCTTTCAGTGGATGGGCTTCCTACACCCCTTCCCTGCTTTTCTATGGATTACTGAACCACTAAATTTTCCTCTCTGCCTGATCCTTTGAGGTGGCGTCGTCAGTTACCTAACAATGTGGAAAAATGACTAATTGGACAAATATTTATAAATCTTCAGACTTTAAATGCCTTTCATTGCAACCAAGTTTCTTTTTCAAGTGTGAAGCACTTTGCATGACTTCTAAACTGCTGCATTAAATGAAAAACGTGAGTAAAAAAGCTGAAAACCACACCAATGAAGACACACATCTATCAACTACAAGACAAAGCTCTCTTCAATTATTTACTTGTGGGGATCTTTGTTAGACTCCGCTGTTGTTCACATGCCTCCTGCAGATAAGAGCCAAACCTATTTTATGCACATAAACCATGTTCGGAGTCAGAACCTTATCAAATATTGAATGTATCACTTAAAATGTGATACACTGCAACAGAGCTCCTCAGTGTTTCTCTCTTGCTTGTTTTTCATTATATTCTCAGGTTATACACGTCTTTTTCAGGGTGTTGAAGGGCCGGTATGCAGCAGATGGTATGTAGGATGTTTGAGCGTGTATGTGTGAAAGCAGCTCTGCTGTATCAGATGACCTACGGGGCTCTTGTCCCGTTGCCCTAAACATAAGAGAGACATCTGGAGGAACTATCGGATTGGTCAGCATGGTGTGTGTTGGGAAGTAAATAATCTTATCTGACAGATACACAAAAGAGGATTTAGTTTTCTTTGGTTGTCTCCATTTAAAATGTTTTGAGCAAAATGACAGGAAGTAAAAACATAAAAGGTTTTTTCACAAGTCTGTTGAAAAGACCCAATCAGAGTTGTCTCCGTTGAACTCCACCCCTGCTCCATAACTCTCACATCACAGAGCTACACAACCTCCCTGGAAGTCCGTTTCTCTGCAGGAGATTATTCAAATCAGTCTCTGCGCTTACATAACTCTATTAAATTTCTCTTTCATTTAGGCTAACGGTGACTGGCTGCATCCATCAGTCACAAAAGAAACAAAAGTACAAATGTGTGTTGCTTTCAATGTGTGTGATTTTGCAACAGATGAAAAAGCCCCTGACTGACTCACATGCAGGCAATACTTTTATATGTGCATGTTGATGCAAACACAGTTAGATGTGCCTATTGTAGAGCTGTTATCGCTATTATCTGCAATATCAGAGTCATGCAGAGTCCCCCAGTCAACCTGTTCTCACCCCTTAAAGTGTTTCATGTAGCCCGGAGCCCACTGTGTTAGAAGAATGAGGTTGTCCTGTTTGCGTTTGTCCTCATTATAGCTGGAGATTCTCTAACAGCTGCTGAAGGGCAACAATATGCTGTTGAGCAGTTTCTTGTGCTTTGGAAAATGATTGTAAAGGGACACCTGCTGTGTTGAAAATGAACACAAAATATCTGCAGGACTAGGCACACTGCCTAGCAGATTCCTCTTTGGCTATATAGATGATGATGCAGTTATCCTCTAGCAAACCTGTCTACAAGCGATATCTGAATTGTATCTCGACCTTCAGGGGCTTCATTCACACTGAGGTGTGAATGATCCAAAAGTGGTTCAGATCTGAGTCTTTACTCCAAATCTGACCCATAGTTGATTTTTTAATGACATTCTCAACACCAGAAACACCAGCTTATATATATATCCCCTATCTCCTTTGGGCAGGGCGTGGTAAAAGGGACCAGAGTAGCCAAACACCACCTGCTGGTAGACAGGTGATGAGCATCAGGGTTATGCTCCATGGACACATCAGGAACATGGCCCTAATGGATTAAGCGCTTAATGAGTGTGTCAGACACTGGAACCTGGAGGAAAATGAAATAGGAATCATCATGAAAGGAAAACTTCTGCATTGGATGCGCCACCAACAGATCAAGTGGTCAACATGAACAACTCCTACAAGTGGACTGAAAGGACTGGACTGAGGCATTAATCATCCCAGCATAGGAGCAAGCCTGGAGTAGCAGGGCCATCAAGGCTTCTAAGCAAGAGAACAGATGCAAACTGTACAAAGAAACCCCTGAAACAACCCAGCACCTCACAGCAGGGTGCAAGTTACTGACAGAGAAAGAATACATGGAACGCCACAACCGTTCCTGCATAGTGTACAGGAACATCTGGGCAGAATATGGACTGGAAACCATTAAGTCTAAATGGGAAACACATCCCCAGTGGTGGAGAACCAGACTCTGTGGGACTTCCACTTCCAGACCAACATAATGGTGGGAGCCAACCAACTGGTGATTTGAATAAACAGCAATGGAAAGCCATAGTGATCGAGTTATCCATCCCCAACGATGGAAATTTCAGGAAAAAGGAACACGAGAAACCAGAGAAATAACAATGCCTCAAGGAAAACTGGAGAAAGCCTGGATGGTGTAAACATCACGTATCCCCCATGAGGAAGAATAGCTTCATCAGATACCTGGGGAAACATCCGACATCTCCATGCTGAATAACACAGTCCTACCAGCAGTTATTATGGTGCTGTAAAGGGAATTTACAGCAATTCATCGCAATTCAGGGAAGATTTGGTCAGAATAATGAGTTTATAATGGCCAGTTTTCATTTCAGCATAAATGTAAAAACTCATTAACCAAAAAGGCTGAAGTAGGCAAGTTAAAAGAAAGCTGGATCATTATTGTCTATAACAAACAATGTGGAAACAAAAAACTGGACTGAAAACGACCAAAAACCAGATTCTTGCATGTATCCATCACTGCTGGGAGTTTTCTTCATTTCCCTTCTAATTGAGTCTGAACAGGATAATAATCACCTGAAGTTGTATGTGAATGATGGCCACACACTTTCTGTCCACAGCTAATAATTACAGCTGCCACAGAGACAAAAACAGCAACAAAGTCGCAATAGAGCCTTGCAAATCCTCATTGATATTCAAAGCAATTCTCCTGAGTCTTATGACACACACAGAGGCTGACAGGGAGCGTCAAAGACATGTACCCAACAAGCTCAATTCAATAAATTCCTCCTGAGGTTAAGCCTGCTGCACGGAAATTAAACTAGCTCTAAGAAATGTTATCAGTTAATGCTGAAATTACCATTTCACAATGAAAACACAATAACTTTATATTCTATGATGTGTGGTTTTTATGGCTTACTTTCTGGTACATCTCTATTACTTTTGTTCGTTGTCTTTAGCTGTTAGGTTTTACTCTTCATGTTTGTTAACACTAATTTGCTATTGGTTATTACTAATTATATATTCTCTGTCAAAGATGACACGAGAGTCTTAGTCCTCCTGCAGCATCCAGCTGCAAGCTGCAGTCAGATGTTCACATCTGGTACAGGACCAGGCTGAAATCAGTACTCACAAAATGTGTCACTTGCTGATCAAATCCTGGTTTACTGTCAGAGATGAATGTATGTTAATAGTGTGGCCGAAAACATGAAAAATTAGACTGCTATAAAATGTTGTATACTTGCCGTTGTGGTTACTGAGGTCAGACACACCTGGATTAATCAGTTCATTCAGTAATGAAAGACAGGAAACAAAGGAGTTGTTGTAAGTTTAGGAAGTAGTGAACCTGTGCATACAGCCAATTGTTAAAGTAATTAAAGTACCACTTTATATTCGGTTTATTAAGTTTTAGTCAGGCATATTTTCCATTTCTTTCATCACTGTTTTGAATTAAATTGCAATTGAATGCATATTTTTAGACATTATTAGAGTTTGATCTTTAATGTCTGTGCCTCTTATTTTGCTTTGGGGTTAAATCATGCTATGGGAATAAAATGGAATTAATAAAGAATAATTAAATACCAACCATCTAATTAATTTAATAATTTTTGATTGAGTTCCACCAAAATATATAAATATACAATAAAGTGTTTTGTAACTTTTTGTATATTATTTAAGGGCCAAAAAAACTCCTTCAGTTTTAAAAAAGTAGACTTTTCTACGCATTTTTTTCTTTGCTTTGAAGGATTAACATGGGATATTGAAGCCACCGAAACATCATGAATACATATTGCTCCATTGTGACACTACGTTGCTGCCTACATCTGCAGAAAAGCTATCAACACCTCTGTGGTGCTTCCATGTGTTCAAAACATGCTCAGTTTTTATATGGGTCGCAAAAACGGGAACATCTGCTGACAGTTAAGGGGGCTTTTGTGTTTTCCTGTATTCTCAGATGCTGCTGACCTTTTGACCAACTCATCCTTGAAAAAGAGATTCAGATCTCATTGGGGTTTTTAACCCAATTAAATGGAGATTTAATGAAAAACTAATACAAAAACATAATTTGACAGTCTTTGATGGGTATTTAGTTACACATTTTAGTAGGCTCAGCTTCAATTGGAATGTAATACTTGGTGTATGCAGCTCTGCAAAAGGTGGCAACTCACAATAAAAGTTTACATTTACCTTTTTTTTCCAGTCAGTGACAGAAAAAGAAAAGTCAATTTATCAAGTCTGATTGTTCACTAGTACCACTTCTTCAGTAGATTGGGTTTTAAACATAATATATAAGCTTATAACTTAATTATAAGCATCACACAAACCCATTCGTTATGTACTATTTAATCTTTTATTAAATTTATGTTTTTGTGTAAAGCTACAAACTCAATAATAAATTCACAGGCCATTATTGTGTTCTTTCGGGGGGGGGGGGGGGGGGGAAGAAAAAGAAGGAAGAAGGGGGAAGGGGGGGGGGGGGGGGGGGGGGGGGGGGGGGGGGGGGGGGGGGGAGGG
>JBAMHX010000021.1:21073129-21091847 GCA_037177515.1 Pseudomugil tenellus
TATATAATAAATACTATTATTATTTTATATTATACTCTTATACACACACACATACACACACTCTTCAACCAGCAGACTCAGTAGTGATTTCAGTTCATTTCCTGAAAAATTTCATGTTTATGGAAACTTTTCAAATTAAAAATCTGCTTTGTGTCCATGTGGATGTCGCCTTACATTCCTACACCTGGATCAACACAGCCTGAAACCAAACCAGTCACCATAAATGATTAATCTACAAAGCACTGAAGGGAAAATGGACGTATTCATGTATACAGGAATATAAATGCAGTACCCGTTTTGCAGCTCATACACATTAAGAAAACAAAGATTGTTTCTGTGCATGTAACACAGCGTTCATGGAAGATGAGATTCTCCAGATGAAGGCCAGCTGAAATAAAGAAACAATACTGAAACATGAAAGAGTTAAACAGTAAAGCAGCAGCCAGAACATGAACAGAGAGCTGTGTCAGAATTATACTGAACACAGAAGGATTCCAGCACGCATGGCCGCAATGTTCAAGCAGCCCATCATGAAGCCCAAAGCATCACCTGCTAAAGCTAAAAGCAGATAAATTTATGGTACTGAGGTTTGTTGCTGTAACTGACGCTTTATTACTATAAAACTATTTGAAAATGAGATGATATAAATCAAAAAAGTCTTTCTACTCTGTTTGAGCCCAACATCCTGTATTTTCCCTGACACAGGAAAAGGTAGTGTTAACATAAAACTGCATGGCAGCCCTCATTACCCCCCCCCCCCTTTCACATGATATAAATAAACTGAACATTATAGAGCACATTAAATGTACAAATAAATTTTTCTTAAAAACAAAAGTCTGAAAAGAAGAATAAATTATTGGATGAAATTTTTACATTCAAGAGTGGATCAACCTATTCATGTAACAATGAGGGAAAATCCAGTAGGACTGGTTTATATACTAGATCTTTACCCGACACAGATGTCTCACTCAGTCACGTTTACATGACACTGGGAAAAATTGGGTTCAAGTTTTAGAATGGATGTAAACACATCAGTCTGATAAAACTGGACAGACTAAATGAGTCAATGGGGACAAATTACTGCAATAGCTTGACTTGAAGTAGCTTAGATGCTCTGCACACACTAACACCAAGATTACATTAACGAACAAGATGCTGGTACACAGAAGAAGAAAAAGCGTTCAGCAACAACACATGAGATAATATCCATGTTTTAGTAAAAACAGTAAAGCACTTAGGAATTGCAACAGACTGTAAAGAGATTCCACTCACCTCTGGATGTGGTGAGAATCCCCACAAGTTAAACTGATTTAGTTTTATTCATCACATAATGCATCAGCTAGCAACACACTAGCAAGCGTCAGACCGGCTAGCATCACATCAGCAAGCGTTGGTGCAGCTAGTGGCACACCAGCTAGCGTTGGACCAGCTACAATTGCACCAGCGAGCATTGGACCAGCTAACACCGCACCAGCTAGTGTCACATCAGCTAGCGTTGGACCAACTAGCATCACATAAACTATCATTGGACCAGATAGCGCCACACCAGCTAGCATTGGACCAGCTAGCACCACACCAGCTAGTGTCACACCAGCTAGCATTGCATCAGCTATCATCGCACCAGTGAGTGTCACTTCAGCTAGAGTCAGACCAGCTAGCATCGCATCAGCTACCATCGCACCAGCTAGTGTCACATCAGCTAGTATCAGACCAGATAGCATCGCACCAGCGAGCATCACATCAGTTAGCATTGGACCAGCTGGCGTCACATCAGCTCAGACCAGTTAGTGCTGCACCGGCTAATGTCAGACCAGCTAGTGCCTCACCGGCTAATGTCAGACCAGCTAGTGCTGCACCGGCTAATGTCAGACCAGCTAGTGCTGCACCGGCTAATGTCAGACCAGCTAGCGCCTCACCAGCTAGCGTTGTGCTGTGAGACATAAGTTAGTAAAAGCTTCAACTGCTCCTGTGTCAGTATGCTGCACCAAGAACAGTGACCTCATTTAGAAGCCAGGCTAAACGTACTGAACCACCTTTAGCATCACTGCTACATATGCTATATAAATACTTGCTAAACATTTAGGCACAGGCCTATGTCAAGTATTGATAGCAAATATAACTCTTTACTGTTCACACGAATCAAAGATCTCAAAAAACATCTTGTCAAATAGAAAATGTCCAGTATACAGCCGCTGAGCTGGTTCAAGTTTCCCATTTATAAAGCATCTCGTGAATATTTTTCACCATTAAACTGACTGGAGTGGAATTGTTAAGTAGGAGAGGTTGTAAACAGCCATCTTTGTCCACACTTATCAGCATTTCATTGCTTTTTTTTTTATAAGAAGAGGCGAAAAATCCTTTTCCATGAGGGCCTGTTTTAAGACTAGATTTATGAGGAATAGAAACACGTCTGAAAATTATGACTAACTGTAACTGTTCATTTCCACTAAACTCCTGCGATATTACATCCTCAATATTTGTGGAGTTTAAAGTCATTCCTGAAGAACTCCTTCTAAATGTCCACCTCAGTTGTTTCCTCTTCGCAGCTGATTTATTTTATTTCATCGCAGTGATTCCAATGAATGTTTCAGATTTGCTTTGTTGGCAAATGAAAATACAGCTAATCACCACGTGGAAAAACCTTCGTGTACAGCACATGGACTCCTGAACAGGAGCTGCTGTTGTGGACTGTACGCCAATAAGTGAACAAGCACTGATCCTGTAATGTCAATAAAATACAAGATGGCTTTAAATCACTGTACACCAGCTAGCTGTAAGTGCCCAACAACTCATTTCAAGTCATAATTTAATAAAAGACATGCATGTTCAGCATAAGAAATACCCCCATCTTCCTCTTTTTACTTTTCCCCTTACAAAATGAATTAAAGCTGAAGTTGAAAACATACAAAATCCTTCCAATCAGCCATGTGATAAACAGCTTTTGACAGAGTTTTACATTAGGCCAGCTCGGTCAAACCTTTTCCTTAGGAAAAATAAAGTCAATGGAAGAATAACAGTTAACACACACCAGGTGAAACTCCTCTCATGTATTGGTACATTTGGACAGCACACATCTCCTTCACTGCTTCCTACAGCAGTCTGGCTTGGATGGTTTCTCACAGAAGATGCCGACTCCACGGGCTGGAGGTTTTTTCTCTCCTGCACTGTGACATCACTTAGGTGGAGAAGGCCAGATGGGGAGCGGATGAGCCTCCGTGTTGAAGATATACTTGTCTAGACTGATCAGATCCATGTCATCAGAGAAGAGCAGATACAAGTATTTCAGGGTCTCACCCAGGAAGAAACTCTCCATCTTGTCTCGGGGTCCAGGGTTGACTGGGTCACACACGTTGTTAATGGATGTGTAGCCACCACCGGGGACCTGAAGGAGCAGAGCCATTTAGTCAGGTAGTTAATGCTTCCATTGGGAGGCAGAAAAATTAATCATGATCAGCATTAAGCTTTCTCCAAGCCACCACAAGTTCTGTGTAAAAAATGCACTGGCATGCATGGGCAGCGAGCCCATGAGCAAGACAGACTTTGCTACATTCTCATATTTTGTCCAGTAAATGTTAAACTTTGGTTATGAAGGGCTGCTGTGTGGATGGCAGCTTGTACCTTAGTGTATTTATTGAAGCTCTGCAGTATGTCCCAGCCCCAGTCTCTGTACTTGTTGTCCTTGGTGAATCTGTACATGTAGAAAAGACTTTCCACCGTTTCTGGCCTCAGCAGGTTGTGTCTGTCTGCAGGCTGGAGGATAACAATCAGTAGTTACTCGACCTTAACCAAGCCATCCCACAGAGACACAAAATTTTAAAAACAATTTAATGTGAGAAAACTATTAGAAAGCCACAAAAAGAGATTTTATTTTTAAACTCAAGGGAAGAGCAGACGGTGCATTAAATTTTTCAGTAAAAGCCGAACAAAACTGTCCTCATCATATTTCAAAGATGGAAACGGCAATCTGGCTTGACAATTTCAAAACATTAATAAAAAAAGAAAATCATTAGTATTTTACTCTAATCTTATTATAATTATATATATATATATATATTCCTGCCAGAGATCATTAGAGTTCTCACTGACCATGGTATAATATTACTAATTTTATACAGGTTAACTACTTTTACTTTAAAACATATAATTTGTACTGTAAAAACATTTTAGTAAGATAATCTGAACATGTAAATCACATCATTTTATTTTTGTTAGAATCCTAAGTTTGATACTAATATAAGACTTCAGCCGATATTAATTCAATGTTAGCTCGTATCACATGTTAACATTAAAAAATATATTTTTATTGGTAAATATTTAAATCAGGAAATGCTGTAAATCTTTCTCCTTTTTGAAGCCTCAAAAGTAATTTTTCTTTCAAACAAAGTTAGAATATTCAAAGTCTGTCTGTATCAGTTATTCAAAACACATCTTGATATCAACACTTTCCTCATGAAAAAAAGAAAGTTTAGTAATTAAAGTAGTGAAAACAATGTCTTAAAACCTTTTCCTGTCACATTCATGGATAAATGGAGTGATATGATAACCAGTAACATAATCATGAGCATCCATCTCCTGTCACCCTGACCCAGACTAAATAGATTTCCTTAAGTCGAACTTCAACCATTGTTGGTGTTAAAAGCTGACAAGATAATCATTTTCCTGGCATCTCACAACAACTCAATGACTGCTCAAATTGGATGTAACAAAAACACTAAAGCAGATAATGACCCCATTTCATTGGTCAGACATCTGGCGGGACGTGTGCTGCTGGTCTGGATGTAGCTTATAAAGCCAGCTTGTTAAGCAGCCAGGCGTCCCTGAAGTGCCTTTGTGCATGTCCTTTAATGCAGATCCCATCTGAGCGCACTAACATGGATTTATCTGGACGGTTTCATGGGTGTGTGTAGGAAACTAGCCTGCTGGCACATACTGTGTACCACCCACAATCTGACAAGCTGGTCGATCCAAACGAGACCCAAAAGTCCATGAGACCTAAATGTGGCCATGAAGGTGAATTTATTTGGGATTTCTGAAGAACTCCACTGGATTTTCTCCTCTTAGCTGCCTTTTGGCTCTGAATCTTCTGTGTTCTGGATCAGAAAACAAAACCCTCATTTGGGAGGTTTTCTTGGGAGAATTTGCTCCTAGCCAAGGTCATTGTGTCAGCACACAGAGATTGAGATGACGCAGAGGCAGCCAAATGGCTCCCATGTCTGTCTGAGGATGGCTCTGTTGTGAGGAATGAACCCAGAAAGAAGCTTTTATCGCATAAAAGCAGCGCACAGACAAACTTGCTGTGTCCGTTTGGAGAAGTGGAATGGAAAGCAGAGCCCTCTATCTTGGCTATCTTTTTATTTTCTGCAGCTGGTTGAGATCAATCAGCTTTAGATGGTTCTGTTTGAGCCATGAACCTAATAAAATGGAGTTTTTTCTCAGGTTTATCTAAATCTGTATTTTTCTTGTAGGTTTGAGATGGTTTACATTTGACTTTATAAAGTAGGTTTGAAATAAAAAAAAAACGTAACTTGGGTGTAACAAAGCCATACGAAAATTCCCCAATACAGCGACGCATATATAGAACCAGAAGTGGGTTTAAATGGGCTGACTGAAGCAGTCAAATGAAATGCATCTTTTTGCTTTTTTATGTTTACAATGTTTATTTATTTTGATAAGAGATAACGAATAAATATGTTTAAAGCTAAACGACAGAACAAACTAAACAGCCAAGAACATTTTAACACAATGGGACACCCACCCTTCCATACGTTCCCCAACCATCTCATTTGTTGTTTTGTTCTTGATAGGTCTAAATATGTTACAATGAAATTTAAGCAACAACTAACTAAAAAAGGTGACTTTTTATAGGCAAATATTTGTTTTTCCTTTTTAATAAATTCAATCAGACTGAGCACCTGAAATGTTTCATCATTACATTTGTAAAAAAAAAAAAAATAAGGGCAGTATTGGGGGGTGGAGGAGATGAGAAACAACAGGATTTTAATAAAAATGACATGAGTACACACACATCAACTATTAAACTTTTCCAAAAAAGGACTTGTTAAAGCATCTACATGTATTCTCATTGATCTGGGTTACTTTTATGGTTTCAAATACCAAATTAATGTAAACTCAGAAAGACATAAAACAATGTTTCTTCTGGATTGGTTTACTCACACCGAGCCAAACAAAGCTGGAATCATGGCAGCCGCTGTGACCTGCCAGTAAGCACTAACAGCTACTGCTGCTGATAGGAGCGTAATCGACTCCAAGACTCACCTTGACAAAAATATCATGGCCTTCGCTGGCCTGCATGCCGAAGTGTGCGATCTCAGGACTTAACCCAGTCTCCATTTGTTTGTACATCTGGTGACACGTCTCCATTAGCTGCACAGCCAGATCCATGTGGTCCCCTGGAAGGCCGTTATGGACCCCCAGGGCCAAAGTTCCCGGTAAGAAGCAAACCAGGTGGTCCTGCAAGAGCAGCGATAGAGAAAGGAAATGAAGAGTGAGACTGATGAAGATAAGAGAGTAAGCTGGAGTTGGTAAGACTGACTGATGGACTAACTGCACCAGTTGCCACAGCTACAAGCAAATTGATTTTACAAGCAAGCCTTTGTCTGCCGGTGACAAAGTGGAGGGGTGTATTGGCAAGACGCTAAACCAGCAGCAAAAAGAAAAACAGAAGCTGTCAGCGATCATTTTGCTCACCATCTTAGGGTTGAAGCGGTTGTGAGACAGCTCTCCAACAAAGGTCAAGCTGTTCAGGCCCGTCTGTCTAACAAGGTGTTTTTTTACCCCCTCCACTGCCTGAAGGTAATCCTCCAACAAACTGCACAAAACGCATAAAAGGAGAACATTTCAAGGTGTTAAAAATTTTGGTTAGAAAATGTTAACAGTGTAACAACAGAAATAATTATTCAGTGAATTGAATACTATTTTAAAATTAAATTAGTCTGAACTAAATATTTTAATCGACTGCATTTATCCTGGAGGAAAAAAAAAACTCCCCTCTTGAATTAAATACAATAAAATAAATAAATGTATTAAACCTACATATTTAAATTTTCAAATGACTTTCTTTTAATTCAACTTAGAATCAAATTTATCTTTTCATGAATAGACCACAAATATTTCATTTATAAATGCTAATTATTTACCAAGACATTAAAATATTTAAATTAAATGTAGATTATTGTATTTCTTTTTTTTTTTAATATGACAGCCTCATCATTCATCAAAATTCTTTTTTTTGTTTGTAAATGTTAAATGTATCTTTAATATGTTAAAACAATCTGTAAACATATCAAAGACCTAAAGTATGAGTCCAACTGTTTCTATATGTGGATTTTCAAAGAGGTTTTGATCAAATTGTTTATTTCCATAAAGATAATATAAAAATAGGTGATACGTTTTCTTTGCTGTGTTTAGATGCTTGTAATCCTTTGTATTTTATAGAAAGCCATTACTCGTCTTCAGTCTTGCCTCCCTGGATCCACTGTTTGAGCAAGTACTCGTAGTAGCTGTCTGCTCTGGCACCAAGCGTGTAGACTCCTTTGTGAGTGAACTGGCCGCTGTTGGTGTTGATGAACATGGGCACCAGGCCGTCGTGTTTGCCAGGCAGCTTGTGGACAAGCCTCATTACTTCATTCACAACATCCTGAAGAAATAATTCAATCAAGAAGAAAAAGAAAGTTTATAAGAGGATGTGATTTCATGTTCTGGGTGAGTATGTGTAAATAAAGTCATAAACATTTATTCAATGGAATCAAATGCACTTTTCACACCTTTGATGCAGCATTAATCCAAAGGATACGCCACACAGACCTAATGGTCATTACTCCAGTTCTCCAGTACTCTGAAATATTTCCAGCTTGATAAACTGATAACATTATGAATTACTGGGTTGCACCCCATTCCTTCATCTGAACTGCTTTCATTCTTGGTGTCAGATTCAATAAGAGGCTGGAAACACTGACGATTTCTGCTCCATATTAACATGAAGCTTCATACGGTTGATACACATCCATGATGAGAATCTCCCACCACATCCTAAAGATGCTCAGTTGGATTCAGATCTGTGTGACTGTGGAGGCCATTGGAGGTCAGTGAACTTATTGTCATAGATATGTTGTGATATTTCCTGCTGGAAATATCCATCAGATGATGCTACACTGTGCTCATAAAAGGATGGACGTGATCAATAATACTCAAAACCGGCTGTGGTGGTTAAATGTAGCAGAGTTGGTTTAAAGAAAAGCAGTCCAAAGTGTTCCAAGATATGATCCCTCACACTAATACACCACCAGCAGCCTAATACAAGGCAAGATAGATCCGTGCTCCATGAATTAGGAGCAGAAATAGAGACTCAGACCAGTTTGTCCAGTTCTGGTGAGTCTGTGTGGATTGTAGCCTCAGTTTTCTGTTCATAGCTGCAGGAGTGGAACCCGGTGTGATCTTCTGCTTCTGTGGAACATCTGCTACAAGGTTGGATGTGTTGCGTGTTCAGAGATCCTGTTCTGCATATGTTGGTTGGAACCAATATGAGCTCCAGTATGCTTATTCTCCTCTGAGAACAAGCAGACATTTTCATCTGCTGAACACTGGATGTTTTCTCTTTTCAGAACATTCTCTGTAAGCACTACAGATGTGTGTGTGTGTTTGTGTGTGTGTGTGTGTGTGTTTGTGAAAATCCAGTAGCTCAGCAGCTTCTGAAATACTATGTTCAGGTACACTCCTCTAAATCCGCTTTCTTCCTGATAGTGATGCTCAGTTTGAACTTCATCTTAGCCATGTCTACATGACTAAATGCTGATTGGCTATTGGTGTTGACAAGCAGTTAAATAGGGATGTCAAATAAGGTTTCTGGTTTGTCTTTAATTTTATTATTTTATTACATCTTATCAATTTTTTGTGTTTTAAATGTTTCTGCACTTTCTGCAGCCATACCTGCTGTTAAAAGGGCTTTATAAAAAATAATTTGATTTGAGTTTATTCACATGACCCACCTGCAGTTCTTCTTAACCCCATGCAAAAAACAAATAAAGCCCATTTTAGAGTGGTGAAGCGGTCATGAGACTCCAAACCTGATACTGTGGGTCCTGTGTGAGATGACTCAGCTCTCTGAATTCCAGCTGAATGCTCGTGACTTCGGCCAAAGTGCTGTCCGACGTCCATCTTGGTGGGTGAGCTGTCCCTTTCCCAATGTTGACATCTGAGAACGGGATCTTTGAGGGTGTTTTAAAGGCTGGCATCAATCTGGACCCTAGGTCTTTCTTTATGTGAGGAGAAAATTTTAGTTATGGGAGGGAAGACACTGTTTAACAGCTCTGGTATTTCTGAATCCACTGGCTGCCGTCCAGTACCAAGAAAAGAAGACTTACGGCTTTGTCTAAGAAAAGTTGGTCTCCTGTTAGATGGTAACTGCTTAGTAGCCCTCCCAGGACCCGGATAGTTGTTTCAAAAAGATTCACATCAACGTTCTTGTTGAAGGACAGCTCTGTCTCTATCCATTTCTTTGCCTCTGCAAATTCTGGGTCAAGAGAAATGAATTATAAATCATGAGAAGAGGACTGTGACAGACTGGCGACCTGTCCAGGGTGCACCCTGCCTTTCACCCAAATGACTGCTGGGATAGGCTCCAGCTTCCCCGTGACCCTGAATTAGATAAAGCAGTTAAGAAAAAAGATGGATGGATGAGAAGAGGGAAAAAAAAACAGTTGAGCAAAAGAGAAAATAGCTTTGTACAATTTTTACTTCAAGTAAAATGACAGAATCAACTGAAAACGGATGAAACGGAACCGGATCACAGCTATGTGAACCAAATAAGCAAAAACCAGTTGCCCCAACATCTCATACCACTCAAGTCCCTGAGAGACTATTATTAGCTCACCTTTGTGGATCTATTACAGTTTTCTTACCATAATGGGTTTGGATTAAAGACACCATCATATACCTGCTTTCTTAACCAATCAGAGCACTGTCAGGATCATGTTCTCTATTTTCTGGAAGTGTTTTTAATGGATAAATTCCAGGTGGATACCTCCACAACCACCTGGATTTATGGCTCTCTAAGACCACAATTTGTGAAAACAAAAGGTTGCATATGTCTGAAATGATATTCAGCAAGAGACTAAGCTCACCATTTCTCTTTACACTGTGGACCTCAGACTTCCTATACAACTCTGTGTCCTTAGTTATGGGGTGTATCAGTGAGCGACACAAAGCTGTGAACGGAGCATGTATTTCCAGCTGGAAATACATGCAGATGTGCTTTTTAAGACAATGCATATTATCTTCTATAGGTCTGTTGTGGAAATTGCAATGACCTTTGCAGCATCAGAACCAGAGACTTTAACCTATAAAGCCAAATATATCATATGTGATACTTGCATTTTGTAAGACATTTTGCATCACATTATGGTTGAAACTAGGGCTGGGCTAAATGACCTAAATCTCATATCACAACATAGTTAATTTTATATCCCTAGAATAATATGCATCCTGATATAGACATCAAGGACTCAGAATTCAGTGCTCTGCAATGTAGGAAATTTAGCTTTGTGTAATAAAATGCAATCAGAGCTTTTAAACTGAAAAAGAATATTTCTCTCTCTTGTTGGGACCAGGAGCCGGCATATTTTACAAACAACTGTTGTTCGTTTACTTCTCGACATGAATCATGCATTAACGCACATGCTCCATATCGCTGTATGAACAATAGAGCCTAAAATGAAATGATAGACATTTTCTATCGTACAGACAATGTATATGGTCATATTTCCCAGCCCTAGTTGAAACTTTAGTTAATCTTAACCCCTGATCATATCTAAAAAATGGAAATTTCTTGCCCAGTTGTTCTTAGGTCAGGCTTTGAAGAGTTACTGAGACTGAACTAATGATGTAGACGGCTGGTTCTGTGATAGGAATATCACTGTAGCGGATGGAGCTGATCGTCTAGGAAAGATGCAGCACAAGCTGCTGACATTACTGGACGATTCTACACATAGTGTAAGAAATAGTGTGTGTTCAGTGAGTGGTTTAGTCCATCCAGTTCACTGCAAGAGAAAGATATAGCAGATGATTCCTGCCAGTAGGCAGCACCCTCTGGATCAAAGCAATATGTTGTAATTACTTCTTATAACTAGTATTGTTGTAATTATTGAAAGAAAAAGAACAAAAAGAGAGAAAGCTGCAACAAAACTGCAATTTTCCTTTAAAATTTTAAAGTATGTTTCTCCTTTTTGCTTCATACGTGCACATAATACAACTTATTGCTGCCTGATGCCATTGCTAGACACTCATTCAGTGCCATTTTAAACACACCGAGTACTGAGCTGCACTATTTTGGCAGAACTCCATCTGAAGCAACAGAAAGCTCAAATCTTTATCATATATGTACATCATATGTATATACACTCTCCAGCAACTTCAAACATACTTTGATGTGAAAAGCTTGCATAGACCATTTGGTGAAAATCAATATTTCAATAGAAGAGAATTGGTTTTATAAAGTAAGGGAAGCCAAGCTCACCATTGTTTAAGTGGCTGCAGAGAAGTACTTTTGGTATGGTGGCATTTTAGTTAGTTTTACATTTTCTTTGTAAAATTTCCCTGTTCAGATTTTAGATAAATCCAAGAAACAAAAGAAATACCTTCTTTAAGGTCCAGAATCCACATGGTGTCCAAAGAGTCAATCAGTGTCAGACCCAGTCCAAACCATTCACCAAAAGACTTTGAAATGGGCTTAAGCTCATCGTGACCCCAGGCGTAATCCTTATAGCCTTTCCAAGCATGTCTGAAGGCATCACGTACAGCCTCCAGTCGGTCCACAGCTCCAGTTGGAACTATAAGCAAACACACAAAATTGACAGATGTTCTTCTTAAAAGAACAATTTGAAGACTTTATGCCTCATTTCTGATTGACATGCAGTAAATGGGAATATCTCCAAAGTTTAAAACTTAAGTTCATGTCAGAGAGCTGAAGTTTTGGCTATGGGTGAGAAAATCTATTGTTTAAGAGACAATAAATCTTAAAGTGAACACTGGACAAGGGTTTGCAGTGATCAATCAGAGAAGCTAAAACTAGATTAATTAATGGCGATTAATAACAGTGTTATATTTTATAATTCATTCCATTAATATTTTACCGTTTCATTTACTTATTTGTTCCTTTACTTTATCATCTTCCATTTATTGTTTTGTTTTTATCCAATGTAAATAAACGTAGGCATCAGTGGGTTAAACGTCTAGCTCAGGTGAACCTGAGGACGAAGAGTAATCGTCTTTCAAGCTGAAAATTGGGAGATCCATTCCAGGCTTCCTCTGACTACAAGCCGAAGTGCCCTTGGGCAAGATGCTGATGTAAGTGTGTGTGTGAGTAGTCGACAGGACTGGAAAAGCACTATGTAAAAGTAGAAATCCATTTACAATGAGAATCTATTTCGGGGGTCTGCAACTCCGGTCCGAAGGAGCCGCCCTTCTGCAAGTGTTGGGAGTTTCGTTGCCATAGCGCAGGTGACACACATCAGAATTAATTAGCAGACTTGCGCAGAGTTGGACATTGGCTGTGTCTCGATTCAGGTAATTAATTCTGATGTGTGTCACCTGTGCTTCCCGACAACTGTGGTAGTGGATGCACTAGGGCAGGAGATGCTGTCGTAATTCTTCATGGCATAGATTTAAAAATGTCTTACAAACATTCCTCTGAGGTTTAGCTCCATATTGATAAAATATCCCACTGTTTGATTTGTCCCTGCGCATCCATGATGAGAATCTCCCGTTCCACAACATGTCAAAGCTGCTCTGTTGGTTTGAGATCAGGTGACCCTAAAGGCCACTAGAGTATAATGAACTGTACAGATTGATGCTGATGCTCAGTTTAACCTTCGGCAAGGTAGAATGACCACATCTACATGCCTAAATGCATCGAGTTCCGCTCATGTCAGTGGCTGATTAGCTTTTGTGATAACAATCAGTTGAAAAGGTGGATCAAATAGAGTGGCCAGTGAGGGGTGGGGGTTTATGTCTGTATATATATGTGAAATTAAGGGAAATATTACTGTCCTGTTCATTATGCTTGCAAATAAAATCTGGTAATATAGAAAACAATAAGTCCACTGACCTTCGTGTGGAAGTGAAGCTGCAGGATTGGCTGGTGCAGGAGGAGGTGTAGCTTCTTTCTCATTAGCTGAGGGTGGGAGCTCTGTGGCCTGGTCGGCTTCAATCATCGCTCCTCTCCAGCTGTGTGGTTGAAACAAAAACTCATTTTACAACCAAATTATTGTCTGCTAAACTATTAGCCATGAAAAGTTGCACAAGGAAGAAAAGAAAAACGCATGGATCACCTGACAATCTTCTTTTCTTTGTCCTCCTCTTCCTCTCCTACTTCACTTTGAAGCCCTTGAAGTATCTCTGGTCCTCGTTTTTCTCCACCGACAGTGTCTGAAACATTTCCATCCTTTTGTAGGCTTGGGGGACCTTTTTTGATTCTATATGGTTTTCTCTGAAGTTAAACATACAAACGACAAAATATTAGTAAGAATAAATATTTAAAATCAGACCAATCGGTTTTCTGACACTGTAAATACTTTATTTAGTCATTTCAACTTGATCAATTGTTGCATCATCAACACCAACGCTTGCAAAAAATCCTCACAAAATTGTTACGTTTTAATGGTGCATTCCCCGCACCACAGGACGGCCTCCTATCTTTAACCAGCAGGATGGGGTGTTGGACTTTTCCAAAACAGAACTTCAACTTTTAATTAGCAAAATCTTACATTACATTAAAACATTTAAATTAAGCTATGGACTAATAAAGAGCATATTTAAAGGTTATAAAAATCTTGCAAAGTAGCTTTACTATGACATTAAATATTTGAAATGTAAGTGTGATGCATATAATGATAATATGCAGCTTAATTCGGAAGTTAGCAGTAAAAAAACAAAAAGGTCACCTCAGTCAACAAATACAGTTGCAAGAAAAAGTATGTGAACCTGTTGGGATTACTTTTGAGTTCTGCATGAATTGGCCATAAAATGTGTTCTGATCTTCATCTTAGCCACAATGTCAGTAGGTTGGAGGTGCTGGTTAAAGTTGCCCAGACATATAAAAAAACCACACACCAGTTTTGAGCTTGCTGTTCTCAAAAAGCATTGTCTGATGTGTACCATGCCTGGCACAAAAGAACTCCAAGAATAATAAAGAATTGTCGACTTGCACACAGCTGAAAAGTGTTACAAAAGTATTTCTAAAAACCTTTATGTTCATGTGTCCATGGTAAGACATATTTTCTACAAATGGCAAAAGTTCAGCACTCTTGCTGTTCTCCCCAGGTGTAGTCGTCCTGTAAAAATGACAGCAAGAGGACAGCACAGAAGCCTGAATGAGGCAAAGAAGAATCTGAAGGTCAGGTAAAGACTTACAAAAATTCATCTAAGCTAACAATTTTGTTCTCAGATCTACAATCTGTAAAATGTTAAAACAAGAATGGAGTTTATAGCAACATAGGAAGCCACTACAGTCCCCCTCAAAAAATATTGCTGCATGTCTGACGTTTGTTAAAGACAACGTAGGTGTCACAGAACTACTGGCAAAATTTTTGTGGACAGACGGAACCAAAATTGAGTTTTTAGGAAGGAATACACAAGGTTATGTGTGAAGCAATAGGCACAGCACACCAGTTTCAAAAACTTATCTCATCAGTGAAATACAGTGGAAGGAGCATCATGTTCTGGGGCTGCCTCGGGACCTGGATGGATCACTGTCATTCATGAAAAAATTAATTTCCAAGTTTATCAAGAAATTTTGCAGTTAAACCGAGCTCAGCAGAGCTTAGGTGAGGCAACAGAATGACGACACAAAGCACAGAAGTAAATCGACAATAGAATGGCTTCAACACAGGTAAGTATGCCTTCTGGAGTGTCCCAGTCAAACTCCTGAATGGTCCAAAATTTGCCCTCACTGTTTAATCTGCAACGCGGGATTTGGTTGAGGTTATTGGTGTCAAACGAGGGTTAACCAGTTACTGTATAGAAAGATTGACATGCTTTGTCCACCCGGCACTGTGAACGTTTATATGTTGTGTTGAATTAAAAAAATAGAGGAAACATCATTTTGTGTACAGCATTAACGCAGGCTCTCTCTTGTTGTGGCTAAGATGAAGATCAGAACACATTTTATGACTAATTTACACAGAGATCCAAGTAATCCCAACAGGTTCACATACCTTTTCTTTCAACTCTAAGACCATGTTAACAGGGATCCTTGTACCTTAAATCCAGTTACAACTCTAACCTTTGTGGGAGGTTTAGGCAGAATTGGGACTTTTGGTCCTTTGGGCTCTGCTACAGCATCGATACCCATAGCTGGCCCCGGATGTGGCCTCACCACAGAAGCTTTATCTACCGGTGGATTTAACATTGGGTTCAGGCCTGGAGGAATGGGATTTGGTTCCATCCATTCCTCTCTGGCAGACAACCCTACAAACACACAGGACAAAAAAAAGGTTAACTATGTGATCTCAGCAGTAGGAACTATTTACTCACGATTCTACAGTTGACTACAGACGAGTTAAAAACTCAAAGTGGAGGCTAAAGATAGTTGCCTATGTGTTTATGAGCTTACAGAACATTGCTTACCTTTCCATTGCTCTGTGAAGCTGGGATACGAGAGCAGTCCTAATATGAGCAACAGAGCCAGCAAGAACAGGATGAAGCTTCGCTGGAGCCGAGACAGCTGCTTCCACTTCTGTGGGAAGAGAAACAAACCACTAACTACAATCAAACATGTCTACCAGCTCCAAACTGCAATCACAGATGGCAAATCAGAGCTTCCTCCAAAAATATCTTTGTAATCACTCTGTGCTTTCTTCAACAGAGAGGAAGTGTGAAAAAGGGAAGTCTGATGGCTGTTCTCACCCAGTATAAACTCCACATCTCTCCACTTGATTTGCTGCTGTGAGCACTAAGATGGAGAACAAATAAATCTTCTTGTAGCGGTGCCGAGGGAGGGACTGATCAGTGTGTCTCAGGAGAAAAGACACACGGTTACGTGCTTTAATGAACACCTGTGCAACCCCATGAAACTATTGAACCATCTTATGTAAGCCGCAGTGAACACAAACAGGCGTTCCTCAGGGGACATTTCACTTTCTGAGCAGCTTTGGGACCAAAATGTGAACAATCATTGTATGTGATCTTTAGGTGTATTCTAGAAGTATAGCCTTATAATGTGTGTGGTATTTTTTTGCTATACATCTATACAGGTACGCATTTAGTACAGGAAGTGTATTCTGCTTCAGACCAATAGCAACTGAACAAAGTCGGTTTAGTAGCTATTGTTGTTGTTGTTTAGTGAATCTGAGAGTCTTCTCTCAGACCCACTGTCCCTTATAAAAGTTTTCCCCAAGGCTCTATAATTGGTCCAGCAGTTTTTTTTTCTTTTTACTTTTTCATGCAACTATGCAAGTCCTGATGAAGCCAACTCTGATGTCCCCCATACACCGATACTACTGTCTACAGTAGTATCTGTCAAGTTCCTCTTTCAACTCATGCATGCGTACTCTGGAAAGTATCTTCAATATTAGTCAACATGTCGTTTTTTGCAGATGTAGACTTATGATTGAAAACAAGCTCTGCAAAATGGATGGTTTTTAACATAACCATCCTCCCAAAACCTAAGAGTACAAGGAAGATACTTTCTCTGAATGGCTCTGAACTATTTTGGCCTTCGCTCATGCTCATTTGAATACATCAATACTTTGCTCTCACATGTTCTTTCCATCTACTCTAATAAGTCCAGACTAACACACTCTACTAAACATCTTTTGAGTGAATTGACAAGCCTTCCAATCACAGAGTACTCTAAAACAGTCCATAAACTAGATCATTTATCATGCTGATGCTGAGAGTGGCGTTATCAATGAAGGGTCTTGAAACTGCAGCTTGCATTCCCTGGTAACTTGTCTTAACTCTTACCTACAAACACATTGTGATCTAAATATTTATAACACCCTAATTGGAAGAACAATGTACCTTCGCTTATTAGCCAATTTCCATAAAATCAGCCATGCTCTTCACTCAAGTAGCTGCATTACTCTGCTTGTCCTAAATTCTGCACTACCTTCTGTTGTTCATCTTTCCATTTTGCTGCTGCATTTGACTGAAATCATGTGGAACAGACACAATAGCACAGGGGCCTCATTTATGAAGCTTGCTTATGCAAAAATGGGAATTTTACTACGTTAACTTAGGGATTTATAAAAATAAACTTGATGCAGAAGAAGGCATACCACTGCACCAACTTTTTGTTATTTTAATCAAAAACACGGAGACATAGATTTTATATACATGCCCAAAAACTGAGTTATTCATTTCATAAATAGCCTAAGTATTGAAACCAAGCACAGTACGCTCATACTAATAATGTCATTGTGCTTACTGGTACATTATTTGTGAGAGTGTGTCCAGCAAACCCACTAATTAGTGAGTAGTATACAAATATCGCCGAGACACAGGAGAGTAATGTGTCACAATGGATGTGCTTGCACTTCTTGAAGACTATGGTGTATATATATATAATAAAAACAAACTAAGCAGGGAATACAAACTACAAATGGCAGATACTGAAAGGGTTATTCAAGTGTTTTTATCCCCATTATTTACCTACGGCAGTAGACTATGTGATAAGTTGCCTGACCAGTTTTACAGGGATATAACAGGAAACTTCTGGAAAATGTTAGTGTACTTACACTCCCCTGGAGCAACATGCACCAAACATCAGTATGAAGCTTAAAATGACTAAAGGAAATGCTACAGTGACAGAGATTTTTAGGAAAACAGACAAGTAAACTGTCTGAAACCTGATTGAAACAAATACACAATTAAAATGTTAGGTAACTTTCATTCTGATCATTTTCATATACATTCATTTTCATATATGTTATGCTAAGACTAAGGTTTATTTGCAAGTAATTCCAGAGAGAGCCTGTTTGTGAAGACGCTGAAGAAGCTAGTCTGATTCCAGGTGAAGGTTAGTTTAGGTTATAGTCTCATACAGCTACAGGTGTGTTGAGGAGAGAGTTTAGTGTTGACTATTTTCATGCATGTACTGTCCACATGCTCAGCGTTTGCAGGGATTGGCCGAGCTCTTCAGCAGAGAAAAAATGGTCTTGGAAAAAAAAGATGTAAACAACTTCCTTGTACTTCACTGAACCTGTTCTCATGCTAAGGCACAATAAAATGACCACCGAAGACTTGCCGACTTATTTCTCACTGATAATTTTAAGTAGATTTCCACAAAACAAGCAAAGAGCACGAGTGTGCCTCTTCTCGGTGGTCTTGGTGTAAATTCGCCACATTAAAGGTTAATAAAATGTAAAAAAAGAAAAAAATTGAAATTATATGCAAGTACAAGTAGGCCTGTTGCAAAAAAGTTAATTAATTCCATGATATGTTCCAGATAACCAAACTGCTGGAGGTCTGCACATCAAGCTAAATAACACAGAACAGAGCATCATCTGCATAGAGATAGATTTCAGGTGTTTTTTAAAGGAGGCTGAGTGTGAGTAAGTTAAAGTAACCAATGGAAGAAGGACATCATGTGATAGTGCCCATTGGAAAGTAGTGATAGTGTAGGTCGTTTTTTGGAAATGAATGTTTATTCTCTGAAAGTGTGCACTTAGCCATATTACACTATTATATTTGTTGAAAATGGTGT
>JBAMHX010000021.1:21091947-21107750 GCA_037177515.1 Pseudomugil tenellus
AAAACAAGCAAAGAGCACGAGTGTGCCTCTTCTCGGTGGTCTTGGTGTAAATTCGCCACATTAAAGGTTAATAAAATAGTAAAATTTTTGGAAATGAATGTTTATTCTCTGAAAGTGTGCACTTAGCCATATTACACTATTATATTTGTTGAAAATGGTGTAAAAATGACAACATTAATTGCTTAATGCAATATTATCGTTTATTGCAATAATTTCTGAAACAATTATTTGGACTGAAAAATGTGTTATAGTGACAGGCGTAAGTATGATAATGTGGAATCTACAGAACTGTGGAAAACTAATTTCCTGTCGATGTAACTAAAGAGACTGGAATTTTGATTGGTTCCTTTGCTTAGTCTTAGTTTACAACCAATGTCCACACAAAAACCTCCACGCCTTCAGAAAACAGAGATAAAGTTTAATGTGACAGACTATGCAGTCCTTAAGCATCCAACTGGTTGGTTATGTAACCGACACGATGGATTATCTCCATTTTTAGAAAGTGCATCTGCTTTCCTCGCTCTTCCCTTCTTACAACTCCTCTGTTGCGGAGCAGCTCAATCTTAATAAAAACATTCCTCCAGCAACCTTAGTGCTTTACATCAGTAAAATAAAAGTACAGTTTTTAAATCACCATCTTTCATTTGACCTCCAATATGCATTTGGGTGAAGTAACACGTAGGCTCATCAGAAATTATAAGCCTTTTGTCAATGACTCATGAAAACTTTGATATTCTAAACATCTCAAACCACCAGTTTAAGCCTTAGATTTTTCCAAATTGCTTGTCAATTCGACAAGTACTACTCAATTATTTGCATCGTGCAGCTTCGGCTCTTGTATACCGTAAAAGGTAATACTTTAATCCATCAAAACTTTTAATCTTTTCTTGACATTAAAGTTAAAACATGTGGTATTTCCAGCTTCTTTAGTTCTGAGGTTTCCAGCATTTTGTAAATCTTTTAAGCATAAAAATGACCAGATGGACATTGATTAGTGGACGGAGCAGCAAATGACCCAAGTTGCATCATGACTGAAGGTACATGCGGGATCAGTAAGATTCAAAGTAAGCACAACTTAAACAAACACACTTTAGTACTGAAAAATTAAGTACATGTGAATTTGTTGAGCATTAAATGCTGAATCTGTCTGCTTGAGCGGCAAACCTCAGTCCTTCACAGCCACAATGTGCATACAGGCCACTCACCCTCCAGCAGGACTGTCTCCGGTGTTTGCCGTTGTTGTAGGCGTGACTATGTGGGTCGCTGAGTGTCAGAGCGATGAAGTCCTTTCTGGGAGGCGAATACATCCTCTTATCGAGCAGGATGGCTGTAGATCATAGAACCTGCATGAAGCAAAGTAACACATTAGTTAGGACCGCACAATTCTGGGTAGAATGAGAATCATGATTTTTTTGCCAATAACTGAGATCACGATTCTCTCACGAGTTTAACCAATATACGCATTTATTGCACAAATCACAGCTGACGCTAAATATAAAAACAATAAATGTCACTTTTCTCTTCTTTTACCTAAACAACCTTTCAATAATTTTCTGCTTTTTATTTGTTGAGAGAAAAAGGCAGTGCTTGTTTTATGCAGATGATGTTCCTGATCAAAATGCGGTACAATCATGGTCTTTTTTTTCTTTTCTTTTTTTTTAAAAAAAATAGTTTTCATTTGGAAATGAGATTGCATAAAAGTGTGAATTGAGATCACGATTTTTAAACGATTAATTGTGCAGCCCTAATATTAGTTAAAGTACAAATTTTTTGAAAAGCTGAATCATTGGAAAATGAAAAGGTTTACTATCTCTAAGATGAACTTTTACTGAAACTTCCTAGGAGCTGTGTACCTCAGTCTACTCCTGATATGGCCACTTTATTAGGTACACTTGATCAATTGCTTATTAGCATGAATAACTAGTTTGCAGACTTGCTATGTGTCACGTATGCGTCATGAATTTAAGTTGCGTTTTGTTTGCTTTCCATGTTTTTCTTCTACGGGACCAAGGACAAGAAGTTAGTGCCAGCTTTTCGTGAACATTTTGATCGTGCATGTTAGTGGGGGTAATATTTTTATGAGAACTTTCCCAAGTTATCAACAAGTAATAAGGCATCCTACCCTGAAGCATACCTTCATTAAACTCAAACACGATGTATTTCAAGAGTGTCAGTGTTAATATTTACAACAGCATACAAATAGGACGCCAAGTGAATGTAATTTGAATTAATGAACATTTTGAAAATGCCAGTTTGCTATGTGGTGTGATTTTACATTTAACTGTGTTTTGGTCATAACATTGCTCCTGAATGCTAGGTTGTTCATGAGCACAAAAGCTAACGATGATAATGGGAATAAGAACAACGTGTTTAAGCTAGAAAGTCGAACCTCCTTTAAATGTGAATAATGGCAGCGGTAAACACACCCGTTTAGAAAACAATTTCAAGTAAAACCTTCAACTTCCTCCTCCCCCTCACCTTTGTGCCTGGTTGGCTGCCTTACGGCGATGGTGCTTTCCTGACAGCCAAACAGCTGTTAGCAGGCTAGCTTAGCCTCTTCAACTCGTTTCCAATCAGAAAGGTCGCCGTTTGGCTGCTGGAAGCGCAGACGTGTCACACAGTCGTCTGTCCGACTGGCACACCAAGCGGCCAGCAGCTATATCAAATATAAAACCAACTTAACTGAGAGAAAATATGGCTAAAGTTACAGAATGAGCCACTGGGCGCAGATGCGGAAAAGAGCTAGCAAAAAATGGTGCTGTAAGTCACGTGACATGTTCACGTGCTTCGAGCTTTAACCCTTTGAGACTCGAATACTTTTTATCCCCCACTCGTTGGAATACTTGTAATTTAAATGTACAACCAAAGATTTAAATGTTATTATAATATAATATTGGAGTATGTTACAGGATATTAAATATCTGAATATTTGAATAAATTAAAGTCTTCCTGATGTACTTTTGGAAGAATTTTTTGTGTATGATAATAATACTGATAATAATAATCATTTTTATTATTATTATTATTAATACATGTGATAAATGGTGCAATATTGATATTTCGCTCTGATAAATAATTTAAAATTAATTTATGGGTTTTTATATGTACTGCTTCTCACAAAGATATTTTATGTATACATTTTTTTAAAACATATTTTTCAGACTAAGCTGTTTGAAAATGTCTCTTGTCTTCCAGCAGCTACTTTAAAGTATGTTCATTCAAAAGTGCTGTTTACAGCAGATTTTACAGCTTATTTTGGTTTATAAGGGCCTGTATACTCCAGTAAAAATATGGGTCAAATGGGACTGGAAACACAGTGAAATACCAAGGGGATATTGGCATGTTGTATTAAAATATTAGGGTGCCTGGTTTGCTTGGTATACCCTTTGAAGAATGTTCTCTCCTTGACTTCCTGATACTAATATGAGATTTACAATTGTCCAATAAAATAACAATTTGATCAACTTTGTTGTCACAGTTTGGACTCTTTGCAATGCTTGTGAGAGTAAATGAATTGAAAAAAAACTTTATGAGAGGGATGGAAATTATTTATAAGAAGGCCTTGTGGTAAAATCTGTATTGCTACTTGCGATTGTGAACATAGAGGGTCCATTAGACACAAAAATACAAACATTCCCGACATGTGTTCTTTTAGAAACTGCAACCATCCCATTTCCTCTCAGATTCCACAAGTCATACTCCTCTTATATATGTTGTGATATCAGTAAGAGGTTGTTCCTGCCTGTTCAGATTCATTTGTTAGGAAGGCTACAGCCACTGGCATTTTTTGTGAACAGACTGGTTGCATGTTATTTACATATTTTAAATCTTTTGTATTTTCCACCCTTGATTTTTTTGTACTACCCAAAATAGGACCTCTTCTGAAGCATTGTGATTTATATTCTTATTTGTTGCAGTTTTAAATATTTTGCAAAAGCATTTCTTTTATCTTATTTATCTTTTTCTTTATCTATTTATCTATATTTATCTTTATTTGTCCAGGGTGTACCCCGCTTCTCGCCCATTGTCGGCTGGGATTGGCTCCAGCCCCCATGCGACCCTGTTCAGGAATAAGCGGTAGAAAATAGATGGATAGTTGGCATTTCTTGTATAGCTGTGTGTAAAGTGAGATGATTAAATATACCAAATAAACTTTTGAACATGCAGTTTTAATTCAGTTAACATAATTATTGACAAAATGACAGAGTGATCACACAAGATTTTTTTTAAAAGGATTTGTTTTATTATTTTTACAAAGCAGGTAAAGTTACAATGATGAGTCTCAGCCAGCTAAGGCTATCATGTGAAATGATACAATAAATCTAAGTTCAAAACAAAAATACTGAACATTGAACATAAGGTGGATTTGCAGATGTATTGCTGAGATCCCATGTAAGTTTCGTTCGTTTTTAATTAATCTGTCTGAAATTCTGTGTGTTATTTAACTATGGGTCACGTCTGCAAAATTAATGCTTGTGTTGTCCAAATGCAGAGCTGCAAACTCCCTGAGATCTTACTCAAATGCATCCCCTGCTTGCCTGCAGACTGTACAGCACGCTGCCCATCACTCACTGTAGAGCAGCTATAGGACACAAACACGATACTGCTGAGCAGATACAAGCTTGGCTTCTTTTCCCTGCACCAAGCACTTCTAAGATTGAATGAAGCAAGAATTCAGGTTGACAGCATTTGCTCAGAGGTAAATGAGCAGTAACTAGTACCTTATTTTTTTCATTTTCCAGGGAAATAATACTGTTATTAGACCACAGTCACAGTAATGTATGTGTTTTAGAGTGGAGTGGAACAAAATACAGTGCTGGTTGGGGAGGAAATTAGTGGGTGTGGAAGTTCTCACTGCTTAACTTCAACACTTTTCACACAGTTAACATTTGAATTGAAAATTTCCTTACTTACACCTGTGGAGCAAGTCTTTTCTGTTTTTCATAGCCATGTTCAGTATAACGTTTGATAAAATTTACATAAAAATGAGTTGGTTTTTTTTCTGAAACTCTTTGGGGATAACTTCCTGAGATATGAAGGTGCTGTAATTTGCCTTAACTGCAATTATCTGTTATAGGTCTATTTTGTAGCAAGTAGCAGAGGGTCCTGCTCAGAGGGTGAGGAAGACGTTAACAGAGGGGCACATGCATACTAAAGGACCATTTATTTTCCAATCATCAGACTGATAGATGGACATACAGTTTAGACCATCTCCAGCATGGTTACACGTGTAACTTGATTTGTGGTGGTGGTAAACTTAGTGGCTAGCTCCATTGGTAGCTGCTGACTGCTGACACTAGGGCTCTCTGTCTCCATCTTTACAAGAAGGTCATAAATATTTCCCTTTTTTCATTATCATATCTTCTTGTACAAAGTAAGTCTGGTTCTAGAATATATTTGTCCATAATTTCATACCATAGAAACTATAAAATTACTTGCCGCCTTACTTACTTGCCTTACTTGCAGAGAAGTTAGCATGAAGTTACTTGGATACTGAGGTACTCTTTGAGCATTTTCATGATTTATTTTCAGCTTCAATATGAATCATGCTTAACTGGGCTTAATGGAGTCTTCAAACACACTCACTGAAAACCAAGCATGTAATGGTTTCCCCACATAGATTTAAAACTAATCTAGTGCTTCATGTAACTTGATTAGCAATGCTGCATAACGGCACCATGGAGCACAGAATTGCTTATCCATGAGCTTTAAAAAGCCCAAGGTGGCACCTGGGGTGTCCAATAAGATTTTACAGGGCCACCACTGCCACCTCTTAGGTTCCACTTCTGTGAAGGACCATTTGTATTTCCTGATAAATGATTTGTGAAAAAGATCTTAGGATTAGCCTTGTTAGCTTATTAGAGGAATGGACTAACAAGAACCCAACCTTTATGCTTATGGAAGATGGAGAAATCATGATATGATTTAGTTTATTTCACGATAGGTGGCTGCTTTCCTACTAGTGGTGGTTTGATTTGACAATCAGGGCCATAAAGCATATTATTTGCAACCAGTTTATCCTAAAGAGGGTTCATTATCAACTATGTTCAAACTAATGATTCAACAGTAAAATATCCAGTTTTGTATCTTTTTAATTTGTGTAATGTAGTATGTTGTTGTCAGAGCTCTCTTTGCTGTGTGTGCTAGTGTGAGCTCTCATGTTTTACATAATTATAACAAGTTTAAAGACTATTGGGAGTAAAAAAAACTTTTCCAATTTATGCATACATCACTTGCACATACTCGTAACATCCAAAGGCAGTCAGAAGATTTCACTAGTGTTGTATTTTCCCTTTGAAGGCAGATTACTTTGTATATTCCAGAGAAATGTCTTGTATAGGGGCAGATTTAAAGAAGCTGAAGGAAAGATTAATAGATATTGCCAACGGTTATTCTAACCTGCCCAAGAAGCTGACTAAAACATCTTTAAAATCTTATTTTTGCTGAACCAGCTCATCCTACGTTCAAGGCTTTTGATCAAGCTATAAAACAGGCATCATTGGGGGATTTTACAGACCTACAGCTCTCTGTCGTAAATGGGTTTGACTTTTTCTGATAGCAACAGACTAAAAATCAGTTTCTACTACATTGATGTGAACTGAGGGAAATATGTTTTGCAGCCTCCTGAGACCTGAGCTTCAGTTTGACTTGTGTATAAAGGATGTCTTCTAGTTATTTGGAGTTGTGAGGAACCAATAAATAAAATTTTATCATTCACAATTATACATATTTTTATACATACTATAAATATGATGTAGCTATAAATGTAATGTAGCTCTAATATGATATAGCTCTAATTGTGGCTCTTCTGACACCACCAAATGGCAGCATATGTGGTCACAGTTACACCAAAAATTTGTATCATGGGGAAAATAAAAGATGCCATCGTATGAGGATGTTACAAAATGGCTGAATAGGCCAAAAGTGGCTCATTTAACCCCATACACCAGGACAGACTGGCATACCAGATATTTTCCTGGTGGTCTTATACGTGGCGCCAACAGTTTTGTCTTGTTGGTTCATAAAACTCAGTAGATCAGCTGCCCATCAAACACTGGACATCAAACATTGCTTCATTTCTACACTTATTCCTAGTTTCATGACTTTCTTCCTCTTTGACTGGAGCAGTCAAACCGCCAATAGCTTTCTGGCATTATTAGGATAAGATAAGATAAAACTTTATTGTCTATAAAGGGAAATTTGGTTTACATATCTGCTAGACAGCCATTGTTCTAACAGACATTGTTCTAATTTTCTTGATGAAGACGTCTCATTATGGAAGTTAAATCCATTCTTTCTGATCTTCTTAGTCCCGAGCATGCGCATGACATATGGATGAATTAAGAAATTACTATATTAATATCCACATTTCACATGTGTTTCTTTTGTAAAACTTAAACCACCATTTAAAAAAGGCAAACCTCAGACATATCAGACATGGAGGGGAGGTGAGTTACTATGAACATCACTGGAGAGAACTGGCTAAAGATAAAGCTTCTGCACTGTATCTCTTTGGAAATGTTACACAAACATGACACAAACTGTTCATTAAACTGTGTTAACTTGAGAAAAACATGGCATGCCTCCTGTAACAACTCCTAAGGATAGTTTTAAAGCTTAAATAACGTACTTAAGCAACAGTGAAGTAAGCGCCACTATGTGTTATAATTTAACTATCATACCTGAGCTTAGAAATAAAATGTAAAAACTATATAAACCTGTTAAAAAAAAAAAAAAAAAAAAAAAAAAAAAAAAAAACACCTTTGCATTTTTAAATACAAGGACAACTGGTTGACAAACAGCACCAAGTAAGATAATAAGTTTCCCTTTCTGTTGAGTTTAGGGTTAAATCCAGTTTTTAGTCTTTTTGGAAAACTGGAACAGCACCTTAAGTAAAAGTGACACATCTGGGTTGGCTTACAGTGAGAGTGTGGCCTGGTAACAAACGGCCAATAGGACAACTGCTGCTGTGTCCCTGTGCAGAACACATTGTTAAGAGGTCACTTGAGACAATCTACTTACACAAAAAAAATACAGTAAAAAATAGTGTATATAAAGGATTACAAACATACAAACTTAAATTAGTTCATACAAGATAAATGTCTCTGTAAACAAAGTTGACTTCTTAAAAAAAAAAAAAAAAAAAAAAAAAGATCACTCACACTTTAACTTGGGAGATCTACTCCCCCAATACAATAAAAAGAAATTAAACGATGCTCCTGTTGTCCTCTAGTCCATGTTTCAAATAAAATTTTTGCCCCCAGGTTTATGAGTCCGCTGGGACAACGCAGCTTTTTCCCACCTCTAGCTGAAACACACAGGTCCCACTGTGAAGCCAAAATGGTAGGTGAAGTTTCCTCCTCCCATCAGAGCAATGTCTCTCAGGGGGAGCAGCTGCAGATCCTCGAACTCAAACACAGACTCCCGAGGACCAGAAGTAGTCTCCTCTCCAGGCTGACATGCAGAAGATGGATCATACAATATCAATTTGACGTTTAATGGAATTTTGGAACACAACATAAAATAAAGAGAATAGATAGAACAGTCATTTACATGATCTTCCAACACCTTCACTTACGTACCACACAGTCTTTGACAGCTCCGAGGTAACTTTGCTTCCTCGTATCAGTGAGGAATTTGACATCTGTGTCGTTCTGGCCCTGTCTATGCCCTGGGTGACAAGAGTAAGTCACGTTTTGTTCAGCGGTGACACTGTGTAACCTCAGGAAGCGCATTTGGACCACGTTGGCACCTGGATAGTAAAACTAAAAGAGACAATTTATAATAAAATTTACAGACCAATGTACAACTGGAAACAGAAAAGAGGGGAGAAGGAAAGTCACATTTTGTGTCAAAGCTTTTTACGTGTTTTATAAAAGGGCTGATAAGTGGTTTAATCTCTTTTAGCTCACTGTTTTGATTTCAGGGACTTTTTACAGTTCAAATTAGTTTCATTGCAGCAGCTTCAGGACTTCGGAATACCTTTAATGTTATTATTATGTAAAATGAAAATGCAATATCTAAAATGCTGATTGATACATAATGTGCAGCAGCAGCTTTCCTTCACCTGAAATCCCCGATCGAGCCTGCTGAGCCACTGAAAAGACCCTTCCTCAGATGATCCTTCCATCCAAGCTTTCATGGGAAGCTGTTAGCAGAAGAAAAGAATCCTGTGTTTATAAAGCGGAACAGGAGGCAGCACTCACATGATCAAATACAAACAGGTAGCCTGCTCAGACAGCAGTTATAAACTTTGGCTCATCATTTGCCAAAAGAATGAATCAAATGTAAAGTGGTTATTTTAGTTTGATATCTTCTTACATGATACTGCAGGACAAGTTTACATAATTCCCTAAAAAACAATCCCCATGATGGAACAGCATCATGCGGAGGAGATGACTTTCGTCAAAACAGACTTCACAAACACTTCGTGTGTCCCAAAGGGATGTTGGTGAGATGGGAAATGGACCAGAGCAGAAAAAGAATGAAATAAAAAAATACTTTATCAATTCCATAGGGAAATAAACACCTAACTCATATGACTAGTGCATAACTTGAGTTTTTGAATTTGTTTTTTTAGGAATATTTTTTGAAAATTTTACAAAAAAAGAAACAAAAAAAAAAAACAACAACAAACAAACAAAAAACAGACAATATGAACAAGAAACAGTGGGTGTACCTGGAGTTCCAAATAATAATAATAATAATTATGATATCACCCACGCTCAGCTAGACCTCAGAGCAGACATCACATCATTACATCAGGCCATTCAGGCTTTTAAATAGTTCACTTCCTGCTTCCAGGTGGGCGGGGCCAAAGTTGTGACCTCATCTAGACACGTGTTTGCGGTCTGCATATAACTGGAGTGACCCCTGATCAGTTTGATGCTAAACTGGTGCTGTATTTCAGAGATACAGCACGACCTTGTTGGTTGGCCCATCATCAAGATTGAACGGGCACCACGGCCACAGACATCAATGTATCAAAAAGCTTTTGATAACTTTTAATCACAAGGGATGTGTGATCCTGCTGGACAAGTTTGAGTCTGACATGATAAAATCCCTAGGATGAGTTCGATTAAACATAAGTGTCAAAAAAATCACACAAAAATACATAAAAAATCGAATTCATTTCAAAATTGCTGACCATCCAATCAAATTTGAGTATAGATCCAAGAGGGTTTTTTGTAGGTCCTGACTAGGTGCACTTGTGTACCAAATTTCATGCATTTTAGTCAAGTGAGTGGGCGGGGCTAGTCGATTTAATTTTTCTAGGGGGCACTTTCTATCCACAATAGGACTTTTTCAGCATATTTCAATTTGACTTAGTTCAGCATGCCTCTCGTCATCCATGGGCAATTTTTTTAGATCAACCTTTCAATGGATGAGTTACAGATGCTTCCGGTTTCATGGCGTGCAACCATCATTTGCCATATTTCAGTTTGATGTAGAAACTTAAGATTTTTACTGCTACATCATGAAAGGGTTTGACATGCTGTGAGGGAGTTTCAACTTACTGGGATTGATTAGTGAGGAGAACGACCTTCTTGAGTAGAAAAAAAGCACTTTTTTTTAACTTGTCCAGCATTAAAACAGGCTGATAATGTGGATCTGTCTGTTGTGTCTTGCTGAAAAACTTTGCTTTGTCAAAAGAAACTTTATGTATATATGAATATACAAAGTTTCTCTTGATGAACTGAATTCTTTATTTATTTTAGTCTACACTTATTTTAGTAACATCGTCAAGATTTCAATGCGCTGCTGGACACGACCGGAGGGGACAGAAAAAGGACAAGAAGGCAGGAGAAAGGAGAAAGGAATAGAGAAAACTAGCAACACAGAAAGAGGAAACAGATATACAGACCTCAAAAGAGTGGGGGCGGGACAGAGTGGTCCCGGCCAGAGGGGAGCGAACCCCAGTGGGTCCAGGCCGGTAATCGCGGATGCTGCCGGGCGCCTGAGGTGCCCAGAGCAGGCAGGGCAAAGGTCCCCGGGTCCCAAGAACCCGGAGGAAACCCCCCCTACCCCCAAAGGCTGAGGACCCAACCAACGCCAGGGGGCGTCCAGGGCGGCCCCAAGCCTGCCACCAGACAGGAGCCAGCCCACCCCCCGGCACACCAGATGCCCCCCGGGAAGCAGCCCCCCGATAACCATCCACCCATAACCTACAGGCACACACACATCTATACTCACACCCAGTGCACCTTTCTGCCGTCCACACACGCCCCCATACACAGTCATAGCCACACACATACAGTGACCCATCCACACCAAACCCCCACCCCGCTTATCCCCTCACCTCATTCTCTCAACCCTCTCAGTCAACCCCTCCAAAAAGGCACACATTCCCATTCACCGGCCCTGATTAATCCCTGTAAATGTCATGATGATCGGATAAAAATTATGGGATATATAATGATTTATTTGATCCATCATTTTTACATGGTAAAACATCAAAATTGAGAGCCCGCCACGGCCAAACCCCTCAGCGTTGCCAAATCTTTTAATAACATGTGTACAGGGATGCCTTCTGAATATTCTGAGTTTGAAGACTGTACAATAAAGTCTGTGGGATGAATCAGAGTTAATATGAGTCTATGCCTAATCACGCCTCATCAAGGTTAAGAAGGCGCCACGGCCACGCCTATTGATGTAGGAAAAAGCTTTTGATAATTTATTATCACAAGGGTTGTAGGTTTATGCTACAGAAGTTTGAGGGTGACATGATTGTATCCCTAGGACTAGTTCGATCAAACGTAGCAGTCAAAAAAATCCAAAAATCACACCGAACATAATATTTCAATTAAAAATGGCCGACCTTACAGGTAATTTAGCCCATAGGTCCAAGAGGCTTTTTTGTAGGTCTTGAGAAGTTGCACTTCATATATGTCAGTCAATCGAGTGGGCGGGACTAATCGATTGAAATTTTGTAGGGGGCGCTTTCCATTCATATTCGGACTTATGCAATATGTTTCAATATGACTAAATTTATAGTGTGCTTGAGATAATCCATGCCAAGTTTTGTTGAGATCAATCTTTTAATGGATGAGTTACAGGTACTTCCTGTTTTTTGGCGTCCGACAATCATTCGACATATTACCATTTGGGTAGAAACTTGAGATTTTTACTGCTACATCATGAAAGGGTTTGACACGTTGTAAAAGAGTTTCCAGTGTCTGGGATCAATTGCTGAGGAGAATGAACTTCTTGAGTAGAAAAAGCACTTCCTGTTGGAAGTGGGCGGGGCTTAGGGGTAGGTCGGAAAGGGTCACACCAATCTGATCCGCATGGCTCCCTTATCATTGTCTGTAAATTATATGTGGATCCAGTCAAGATTGAGAGATTTATTGTGATTTATGAAGTCATGGCGCAACATGAAACTTCTCCGTGACTCCACAGTCCTGCCCTGAGGTGTAGAACCACAGTTTTCATGGGATATCTTCCCTACCATGTTTTCTGATGTCTGATCTAATTTGGACCTGATTGTGTCTAGTTAGCCAATAATAATAATCTTAAATAAAAAATGTCATTTTGAATGCCAGGGGCTGTGGCTAAATCATAAACCAAATATTGACACATAGACCATTTTAGAGTGGGACTGGTATCATATCTATCCATTTTGGTCCAGATATCTTGTGTTATGTGGGAGTTATATCAATTTCAATTTCCATGGCAAGATGTCAAACTTTGAGGCCCCGCCCCTCGCCAACCACATGATGGATTAAAACTCTTTTGATAATTTTTACTCACACATTCCTCCTCCTCCTGAGCCCTAGGACTAGTTCGTTCAATACCATGTGAGTAAAATGACAAAAAATGGCAAAATAGCCACTTTGACCCAAGTGAAGTGTTTGATTCTCAGCATACAGAGGGGCAAAAAAGTATTTAGTCAGCCACCAGTTGCTTGTTGCTTGTCTCTTGCTTGTTTTCAGGTGACCAAATACTTATTAAATTCTTTAAAAATCAGACAATGTGATTTTCTGGATTTTCTGTCATAGTTGAGGCATACCTACGATGAAAATTACAGGCCTCTCTCATCTTTTTAAGTGGGAGAACTTGCACGATTGGTGGCTGACTAAGTACTTTTTTTGCCCTACTGTATAGTCCACTGAACATACGTTTCCTATTAAGGTCCTGACACCCAGTGTGTACTCATGATTGGTTAACATCCAGACTGAGGAATGTCCTTGTTTTGCACCCAATACAAACAATGATCGACACAGCTCTGTGGGATCTTCCACACCTGGCCTCCGGAGTCCTCACAGATATCTGCAGATCTGTTTGATGCCTAACTTTTTGTAATAAACCTTTTTATTCATCAAAGTCTGGCGTCCAGAACCTCTTTTTACCTCAAGCTGCTCATCTTAGCGACAACTCCTTTTTCACATCAGTTTTTATCTTTGTTGCCAGAGGATTTTTTGTTTAAATAAATGATTATTAAAATTTACATGTCATGGTGGACCCGTCAGGGAAGGACAGAAAAAGAACACAAAAATAACAGAAACCAAAAGAGAAGCAAAATAAGAAAAAAAAGGGGGTGGGCGTAATCTGACCTCACACACTGCACCATCCACCACATCTGAACATAAATATAAAGCATATCTTGTGGGTCCTGCAGGAAGATGAAATCAGCAGATGCCAGGAACACCAAAGATGAATGAGCAACATATGTAAACACCAATAAGGAAAATGGCTGTTTCTGAATAAACGTAAAGCTTAGTGTCCACATGCAGAATGTACGGAGTGAAAAGTGCTCAAAGAAACGTCAACATGGTCAGGTGACCCCGTCTACACGACGGTTAGAAGCAGGACAGGAGGACCCCCGGACAAGGGTGTCTGGCAGACCCCAGTCACTCCATTCGGAGCCGACCCAGTATGCGTCCAGGAGGCGAGGGAAGGAGAGGGGGATCCCAGCCAGAGGCCCCTGCAGTCAGGGGGAACAGACCCCAGTGGACCCAGGTCGGCAATCTCAGACCCCACCGGTGGCTCAGGGCATCCAGGACCCCCGGAGACCAGGAGCTGCCCCACCACCCTCAAAGGTAGAGAATTCTCCTACACACACCTATACCCTCTCTTTCTCCGCCCACCCAAACACACACTCTGCCCACTCCCCCACCTACATAGCTTCCTCCTACCCATCCAGCGACACTCATCTCCTGCCCCATCCACCTACAGCTCCAGTCACTCACACACACACACCCATCCATACACACACATTTTCGCCTCCTCTGTGCTCAGCTTCCCACCCTGCTCTAAACCTAAAATATCAAACAAACACCTGGTTTCTCTCTGTCTGTGTCTACTGAATGTAAAAGTCCAAAAAAAGTTTGTCTCAGTTAAAAAGGGATTTGCATGTTGAGAATGACTTCCAATTCAGAATGGATTATAATCCAGAAGTGATTGGTCAGATGGCATGACCTAAACAAGTGGTAATGTCTTTCTCCAGCAGCTGTCTGAGACTGCAGAACTCTAGTTTTAATGAGAAACTTGTACACTGAACTGCTACTCAGCAAACAAAGAGGATGTTGTGGAGGATGGTGCTAATCTCTGATCATACAATGTGTTACACTTTGATATGATATGATTTTAAAACTGTCTGTTCTGGTTGTATGATATAAGCTGTGGCATGTCATCATTGCAAAGATGTTTTCCTTGTACTCAGGATGATAAAGAACTGGGTTAACGTGTCCCAGATAAATGAGCTGAATGTGGGCACCTGGTAAGATGTCATCACGGATAAGTGTTAATGTTGAGACCTTCATGTCTTTGCTTTGAATTATGTGATTCCAGAAGATTGTATGAGCCAGCACACCATAAATGCTGGATAAGCTTGATGACAAAATCCAGAAAGACAATTGTTTGACTTACATTCCAGTTCCTAAAGCTTTACTTTGCAACAACAAATGATTTTCTCCACTAAATACTGCTTTTAGGACACTATTAGCTTAATACTAGCACCATGTTGTTGTGTTAGCTAAACCGCAGCAACTTCGGTCACAGATTTTAAGATCAAGTTACCGCTTCAAATGTTATCAAATCCAGGCTGAAATGCAACAACATGACAACATAAGTTTCTTACAGTCCTCCTCAAATGAGTCTCTTTTACCTGAGAGTCTTGAGGATGAAGGCATGTCTGCTTTGATGAGGAAGAGAAGCTGCAGTAGGCCAGCAGAGCATCCGCTGGGCTGCCCTGGTTTGGGTCGATGTAATACATACCTGGAGAGGTACAGGTAGCAAAGGTCCATGAGATTAACAGGTACCAGAGTACTATACTCAGTACTCACAGGAAGGCAGGACATCCAACATACCTACATGTGCCACAGAAACGGTAACAAGTGCAGCACAATAAAAAAGGATGTTTAATCAGAAATGGATGAAGTTTTTCTTTCTTCTTTCTGTATCTAGAGTATGTATTTAATTCTATATAGAACAAAAAATAACTGGAAAAATAAATATATTTAAGATAAATTATGTGGTAGTTTTTTGTAATTATACATTATAATTATAATTATACTCTGGGGTAAATAAAAACATATTATATTGATTATTATTAAAAATTTAGGTTATTAAAATTTGGCTTATTGTGATTGCAGCATAAATAAAATGGAAAAGGAGGAGACAAACAAATAATTGTCCTGAAATAAATATACACCGGCTATGTGCAAAATCCTTAAATAAAAGTACATATCAATGGAATTATCTATAGACCCAAAGTCTATAGATAATTATACTCATCCTCCTAGATCTAAGTGCCGCCTTTGACACCATCTCACATCCCATTCTCCTAAGCAGACTCTCCTCAT
>JBAMHX010000021.1:21114283-21126848 GCA_037177515.1 Pseudomugil tenellus
TTTCTGTAAAAAAGTACTTTGAATTTCAACCATATATATATATATTTATATATATATATATAAATATTGTTAAATCATGATCAATTCCAGTGTAAATAAACAAGAAAATTTAGGATAATGTAAAATGAAAACTATTGAAATGCAACTAAGAACAGGTTTAAGTTCTAGAGCTGTTGCATTTAGCTGTATTGGATGTTTTAGCGCGTTTATCCTGCACCATTCATATCATCAGAATCATTTTGAAGCTGACACCATGTTGAAGAAAGTTCTGTTGTTGCCAAGCTGAATGATCCGAAAATCTCTAGACACTCGTTAATGGTTTTATATTCCCGACAAACAAATTTACCTGCCTACATATTTGCAACAGTTATGCTCCAGCCGAGCTGGCTCAGGTAGAAAAGCACTGCTCGTGCAGATAGGGGCCGCTTGAGCGCTCGACCATGTGACTCGGAAGTGTTACAAGCAATGTTTCAAAACACATTCCTGATTTATCACGCCAAATGTCATGTGATGATACCACATATAACATGAGCTGCAAGGTCATTGCCAGCGCTGATTTGTTTCTTTAACACAATGGACATCAGAGTTGTTGGCGTCCAAAGGTGGGAACGGTTTTCGGAAACTCCTCGCTCTGTATAAGTCTCTGTGAAAGTTACTGATAGGTCCGGTAGAACCCTTGGCATCCTTCACCAGTCAGCTAGAAGTACGGAAACCTTTAAATTATAGGTGAAATTTCTGAGAGCAAAACATGTTTTGGTTTTCCAAGTGTCTTTACAAATATGTTTGATACATAACATGCTTCTAAAAGTGGGGAAGAAAAGAAACATTTAGAAACTGATGCGAAGAGGAGCTAGTATTAGAAGCTCATCCTGTTGTGTGCCATGTGTGTGAAAAGATTCATGTTTAATCGGTGAACCAACTTTCATTTTTGTACCTGTTCTCCTTTTGAGCCCGGTGGACCTGGCAACCCTGCCGGACCACGAATACCCTGAAAAAGACATTTTAAAAAGAGTACATTCACTTTTTTTTTCCAGACTGTTAATTTTCTTTTTTCCCGAGAAAATTTTTTAGACTCTATATTCGGCTTTTAGCTAAAAACAGCAACTTCACTGAATTGTAGCAGAACCTACTTTCATGCCATCACGGCCAGGTAATCCTGACAACCCCATGTCTCCTTTCTCACCCTGTGGACACAAAGAAATAAAAATAAATCGTCTAGAAACATTCAAGAAAAAGATTAGCGTAAGAAGGTCTGATTCTGACAATATGAACTCATCAATCTGTCCTGCAGGATTAATCTGTTGTTAGGTTAAAAAAAGGGTCGAAAATACTTCAAAACAATTTGTAAAATTCTTTTGTCTATACCTGTCCTTTAAAATACCTGTCCCAGACGTTGTCATGATGATCTAAAGGTTTTGAGAACTGTTTCATGAGGACACAACCTGATGTTATTGTGATTTAAATGGAGAGAACTGAGACACAGAAAAATAGCAACTACATCCTGTTTGACTTGTGCATGCATAACTGGGGTTAATGGAATCACGAGGATGTAAATAAAGATTCAGAGGGATCCAAGTTCTGATTAAAAAGCTGTAAGCTCGGGGGGGTAAGACCAGCTGTCTGTCAACCGGAAGGTTGGCGTTTCAATTCCAGACTTCCCCTGACTACATGCTGAGGTGTCCTTGGGTCACTGAACCCTGTGACCCAAAAAAATGTAAGTCGCTTTGGATAAAAGCATCTGTTAAATGAATGTAATGTAATGTAAGATAACCAGTAGGTCATGGTGTCATATTAATGCTGCTGTTATGAGGTGTATAATAAATGTAGCCTGGACTAAGTGACACGACATTGAAGGCCCAGGTGTGATATGCACGGCCCGCCACTGCAGTCTATTTACTTACTGAGTTCAGTGGGGCTCAATAAATAAATATGACAGATGACTTGTTATTGTAGTTACAGGGTATTACATGTTATTGTATTGTGTCTATTTGAGGATTGGGGCATTGGGGGATATACCTCTACCGTCGCTTCCAATGACACAGACCTTGTTTATTCTTATAGTTATTTCAGTGTATGTATTTGTCACACAGTTTTGTCTATTGCACCAAAAACACAGAATTTTCTTTTCGTTCTGATGTCTGTCAATCAGGACCGCCAGGATTACTGCATGTTCATATTGAAAAGAAAGTTCTGGTTTGTCCTACACTGCTGACAGCTTTCTACTGATTCTTTGCTTTCTAAAGTCTGAAACGGTACACTTGGTTATTCAGAAACAACGAAGATGATTTGTGCTTTAATAGAGCCTAGAGTCTGTGCTACATTTGGAGTGAACTGCAAAGCTTTTCCTCAATCTCTGGTTTACCTGTTCCCCCTTTTCACCTTGATTCCCCGGCTCTCCACGCAAGCCTGGGAGCCCCTTGATAGAGAAACAAACAGAATCAGGTATCGATTCATAGATTCAGAATGATTTCTCTCCAGAAAATTGAACGAAATAAGAAATTTCAGAGCTAATAGGTGGGCATATTCAAGAATTGAGAAGGTCATATTAAACAGATTTACTTACAATGAATCCGGGCCACCCAAGAAGACCTGGTGGTCCAATGTCTCCATTTTTACCCTGGATGACAAAACAAACTGTAAAATGATATGGTTTACACCAAACGTTGTTGTCATGTTTCAGGATGTCCCACCTTTGGTCCTCTTTCTCCCCTGATCCCTCTGGGTCCGGATTTCCCACGTTTTCCCTGTGGATCAGTTTGAGATGTTTGTCGAGGTGCCGAAACAAAATTAAAAAAAAAAAAAAAAAAAGAACAGTGTATTTGATGTGACTTTGCTTATACCTTCTTTGAAACGCAGCACTACATCAATAAATCCTTCTTTTAGCATTTAGCAAAGCTTTTTTTTTCTTATAAATACGAGATAACAGTTACAAACCAAAATAAAATCTTATTACTATGTGATTTATAAATTTATATATAATTATATATATAAATTTATTTTATTTATATATATTTATTTATTTTATATATTATATATATATTTATATATAATTTTATATATACATTTTATAAATGTATATATATATTTATAAATTTTATTTATATAATTTATAAAGCTGAAGCAAAGAGGTCTTACCCTTCGCCCCGCATGACCGGGCTTCCCTGGTGGTCCAATGTCTCCATCATCTCCCTGTTGGAATAAAATGTAAAGTGATCGTAGGTAATTAATTCATAAAACAATTAAAAAGCTTTACAGTAGATTAGCTTAATTTAAAAGCTGGAAACATAGTAAGAAAGTCATATGAAAGATTGTACCTTCTCTCCTTTCATGCCATGTTTTCCTTCAGGTCCAGGTTTTCCGTTTGCTCCCTGAAAAGAAAGATTTCTCTTCATTTATACTTGTTTTTAGAGAATTACAAATTATACCAGGAATATTCAAGTCAGTCTCACAAGGACCAGTAGGTTTTTGCTGTTTTCCTGTTTAATACATGTGAGTTGAGTTAAATGGATCCAAAAGTACAGGACATTCTACACATCTCCACATCTACTTTCTTTTTTCCTTTCAGGCAGGTTTGTTATGCTGCTGCATTCCTACTATTTTCTAATAATGGATTTAATGGTGCTTCAAGGTGTGTGTGTGCATGTGCACAGTGGTTTTGTTTTGAGCCTCAGCTTGGGGGAGGTTGATTCGTGGCCTTTTTGTGCAGTTTGCATGTTCTCTCCATCTGTTCGTATGTTTGCTGGGATAGATTGCAGCTTCCCTGAATACCTTAATTGTAAGTGGTTAAGAAAATGACTGACTGAAATTTGATTGATATGACATATATTAGTATAATTTGACATATATTCTAGAAACATTAAATTTATATTTGATAATTTTATTCAGATTAACCTTTGTCAATATTTTGCTTCCATTTTGAATTTTTTCATGGACATATTTGATAAATCTGACACAGTTCATCCATTCCATAGCATAGATCAATGGATTGATAAAGCCAGGAAACATTAAATTGACTGTAGCTGCATGTTGGACACAAATAAGTAACATCCCTCCTAAGGATCATCTAACGAGACAGTAGTTTAGTATTTTACTACACACAGTGTGAACACATCCTGCATGCCGTCTAAAGCTTACGGGTTTTTAATTTCAAATTTATTTTATTTCATTTAACTTTATTTAAAACATAAAACAGTCATCTAAAAGACTGCTTGCTGTTCAAGAAAAATAGTCGTGTCAAGTGGAAGGGATTCCTTTCAAGCCACTGGATTCTAACAGTAGCAGTTATAAAACAGTGATTATCTGTTGTGTCTTCCTCCTGCATTCATCCAGACACTTACAAGAGCCCCGGCAGGACCTTCAGGACCCCGAGGACCTGGTGCTCCAGCAAGCCCCTGAAAAGGACATGCAATATATAATATACAAGTTAAACCTGAAAATGAACTCTGAAGCTTTGTTTTTGGTAGTGAAAACCATTTGTTGATGCCACTTAATGGTGTTTGAGCTCTCACCTCAAGCCCTGGCAGACCAGAAGGACCCTGGATTCCTGGAAGACCCTCCTCACCCTGCACACGTAACCAGAAATACTAAGGTATATTTGAAATGCATGCATTAAAAGTAGATACACAACATAAAAACTATACCCACCTGTTCCCCTGGTGGGCCTGGAGCTCCTGGCTCTCCCTTCTGTCCATGTTCACCAGGCTCTCCTTTGGCTCCTTGATCACCTTGCGGTCCGACTTGTCCTACTGGACCCTACCATGCAGTCATTATAAAAATAGGATAGACATCTTTAAGCTGTTGCTTCAGAGATGTTCTTATGTGGATTCATGGATGTGTGTTATGTATGGAATTTAATCATATACTAGAAAACACATACAGGTGGTCCCAGCTTCCCAATGTCTCCTCTGACTCCTCGCGGTCCACTTAATCCCTGTGGGATTAACATGGGAGGAGAAGGATGAAGTTGTGGCTTTCCTTACACGACTGAGCAGTGTTGTGTTAGGAAAGTGGAATAAAATGATTACCGGAGAACCTTCTGACCCTGGTGGTCCAGGCATTCCTACAGGTCCAGACTCCCCCTAAAGACACAGAGGAAAATTTCTCTGTATCAGTCTTTGGACATTGCAGCAAGCCAAAGCAGGCCCCGATTATGCTGCAATGTTGAACAATGCTTTAGTTGGGTCTACACACCATGTGGGATGAGAGCTGTTTTACCAAACAAAAGTAGCTCAATTATGGAAAACTGTTGAACCACAAACAGAAACAGGTACACACTCATTCTCTTCCACACAAATTGGGTGACAATGCAAGAGGGCATTGTTTGGTTGGAAAAATCCAGGAGGAAAGGCAGCTGCTGGCATCAGAATGACGCTCTGGGCCACCGCGGGGTTATATAACACATGTCACACTGCCAAACAAGCACACAGCTGGATTGACTGAAACAAACAGCTGGTCAGTCCGTCCATCCATCCATCTTCTTTACATGTCTACTTTAATGCATCTGTTAATGTATAACAGAAGGCTGGAGCCTATTCCTGTAGAATACTGTAGACCTGCAGTAGACCTTGGACAGATCACCAGTCCATCAAAGTAGGTAAAGTTAGCAGAAGTCATTTTTGCAGCTGATGAACTGAATGTCCCCTGGGATCTATAAAGTATGTTGTGTCTTGTAGGTTGCACATTATTGCAAGGAGTGTCTCAGCTGATTTGAGTTTCACTTAAGTTTTCGTCTTATTGCTATGGTGACAATCCAAGTCACACAAACCTCAAGGCGCATTGATAAAACAACTGATTAACCCCCTCCAACCAAACTCAAGCTATGGCCGGCACATAATGTGAAAATGTGAAAGGCCTGCTCTACAGTGACTCTTTGGTTTGTTCCTTCTTAGGTACTGTAGCAACATGGTGGCAAAACGTGGCAAAAGTTTGAAAAGGAATGCCTGCTGTGTCATAGAATATAAACTGATTCAGCCAGCAGAAACGCTTGTGATAATCTTTATAAGCACAGTAACAGTCAACCCTAAACCAGTTCTTATAAGCCTAGATCAAGGTGATGAAAATCATACATGTCAGATCGTTTTAAAAAACACTTCATTACCAACTGCTAGTCTAAGTCTGTTTTAGTTACCTTTTCTCCCTGAGGTCCATCAAGTCCTGGAGGTCCCTGTGGACCTGTGCTTCCCTATAACAGAAAGCATAGATGAAGTTACACATTAATATCAGTCAGAGGGATCAGCTAATATCATATACAGTTCAGAAAAAGCTCATTATTATGTTTTCCCTCTTGGTATCAAACTCACCTGGAACCCCACAAGACCTGCTGGACCCACTTCACCCATCAGTCCTGGTTCGCCCTATTACAGAACATAATAAGGACATTTTCCTTTGACACATTACTGTTCTTACTTTGTAATGGTGCTAGCTTTTTACTGGTAATATTTATCTTTCAGAGCAATGAACATAAGCATGGAATACGATTAGGATAGTTTATTCTAAAATAACACTGACAGTTGCAAACCCTGAGTAAGTCATAGATACAGAAATGAACATTTTTAAAAATAGATCAAAACCTAAGCTCACCATCAATCCAATGTGTCCTTTCTCTCCCTTTGGACCCCTGTTACCATTTGCTCCAATGGCACCCCAGGGGCCCTCTTGACCAGAAAAACCAGGAGGTCCAATTGGACCCTGCAAGGAACAGCACCTGTCTTATTACAAACTTCAAACATGGAGATCCTCATACAGAGTTGGACAATCATCCACATGATTTTATTCAGCCCAGCTTTATTTGTATATTGCTAATTGCTAACATCTGAACAAATGAGTAGGACAAGACGATCAACAACAACTGGGCAATGTGTCATACCTAAAACCAAAACAGATTTTGGACAATCAACATTTTCATTTAAAGCAATAACATTATGGAATAAACTTCCAGCACAACTGAAATTATGCAAAAAAATTAAAAACATTTTGTTTAAAAGCAAAAAAAAAAACATCTTCTAAATGCACTGATATGTCAGCACTAAGTGTTGTTTTTCACTTTATCAGATAACTGTCACTGTACACTTTACAGGGGACATGTACATGGGTGTTTAGATGTACTTTTTACTAGGATCTTTTTTATTTTTATTATGAAATGTTAATGTTTATTGTATCTGTATTTCTGGTATTTTTCTGTGTTTAATACATGTTTGTGTGTCTTGTTAATCCAGGGACTACAGATGGAAATGAGTTCTGAGAGTTATAATCTGGTAATAGACATATTTTCTTGATAAATGTTGATGTACATGGTCCTTATCAAATAACCTAAATACACAAACAAACAAATGTACAACATTATTATCAGAGCTATTCAAGTTCACCTTCTCCCCTTTGGATCCAGGTTCACCAGTTTCTCCAGGAAGTCCAACATCTCCCTGCAGAACACAAAGAAAAGTTCAATATATTTTAAATCTTTCACAGAAAATAAAAATGGCACCAAACAAATCAACCTAAATGAAAACAATAACACCCCAAAGGGGTTTTGTTAACCCAATATGAATGCAATTAAAATGTGAATGATAAATACTGACCTATTTGGACCCGACATGGTCTAGCTAAGGTTCCCACACTTGCAGAAATTGTTCATCCTTTGAGTCTTTCAAAATAAAACACTCTCTGGTCACTTTAGGGGAATTTTCCTATTAGTCCAAATTGCTAATCTGGCAATCACATGACAGCTGCCTAATACTTTTAGTCATATAGACAAATTCATACTGAGAAACAGCATGAGGAAGAACTGGGATTAAAGTGACTTTGAATGTGACATGGTTGTTGGTTTGAGTGTTTCAGAAACTGCTGATCTTCTGGGATTATTACACACACACACACATCTTTAGTATGTACAGAGAATGTTTTACAAAAGAAATAATATGTGTTGAGCAGCAGTTGTCTGGAAAAAATGTCTTGTTGATGTCAGAGGAGAATTGACTGACTGGTTGAAGATGCTGAAAAACAATAGTTACTTGCATAAGAACTGGTTCCAGCTATCGCCAGCACGACGTCCTGGCTTAGTGACAATAAAGTTTCTTCTTCTTCGTCAACCAAGAATGCAAAATACCATCTCTGAACAAAAACATGTCGATCTTTAAAGCAGAGTGTCTACAGCAGAACAGAAGACTAAGCCTACAATTCACACAGACTCAGCAAAATGATAACAGGACAAAAGAAGTTTGAAAAGATGTTGTCTGGTCTGGTGAGTCTCCATTTTAGCTGTATGGTAGGGTCTGAATTTGGTGTAAACTTCCTGAAATCACGGATCCATTCAGCTTTGTATCAAGTTTAGACTGTTGGCGTGGTGTGACAGGGGTGATCGGGGTATTTTCTCGGTACACTTTGGGCTCAGATGAGCCTTTTGCCAGGGACCGTCTTCCATCAGGAGGGTTTCAGATAAGAATGTCTGCCTTGGTTGGATTCTCACTACAACTCATCACATGACGATTGTATCATCGTATGGTAGTTGGTGTACTAGGTACCAGTGGCGCTATACCAGCTCCCAGTAGCTGGATATTTTCCATCGAACCAGTGAACAGTGCAAAAGGCTTTTTGCTTGTAGCATAAGTTAAAATATAATATACTCTCTTTTTTTAGATGTTTGAAAAGGGGTGTCCAAAGTCAGCTGTTTAGGCCCACCTGTCCTGCAGGTTTATATGTCTCCTGCTTCAGGACTCCTGAATCAGGGACAACATACTTGGACATGGATGCCGTGAAGTCAGTACCGTGGATTCAACTCCTTAAACTCTTTATTGATTTAGAGAAATCACTTTCTGTAGATAAAACTGTCTGTGATTAATGGTGCTTTACCTCTTTACCAACTGGTCCAGGTGGTCCCAGTGTGCCTTCTGGGCCCCCAAGCCCTCTCTCCCCTGAGGGCCCTTGAGGACCAAGTTTTCCACACGGACCCACATCACCCTGACAAACAACACAGAATAGCAAACTAGATGCAGTTTGTGACTTTAAAAGTTTTGGATGATAAGCAAGTTCAGTTAAGAGTAAGTTAGTAAAAGTACTGAGACTAAAACATCGAACTCAATATCTGACCATGTTTTTCTTTCTGGAAGATGAAAAATATGTGAAATTAAGAATGTTTCTAGAAGAAGTTCAATAGAAACAGTTGTCATCAATCTAAAATGAGGATGATGCATTCTGCAATTCGTGTAAAAGAGGAAAATATGCTAAAACACATTTGCGGCCTGCAATAATAAGACTTATTTTATTGTATATATGAACTATCTGTCTTCCATAGTGGTTAATGATGCTTTTTCTGGCCTCAAGGGGTTTGTAGCTGTTCAGGAGAAAACATCAGCACTGTTTTTACTCTGAAAATGAAAATAAATAGCTGAAGTCCTTCATTTTTTACTTCAGGATATTGTGAAGAATGTTTGTGTTGAAAAATCAGTGATACACAAAACCGTGAGTGATGATGTCATAACCGACCTGATCTCCTTTCCTTCCTGGTGGACCCTCTATTCCAGTTTGACCAGGCAGACCCTGATGAGGAAAAGCACAGTAGGGAGAAAGATTTACTGTGAATGAGTTATGCATTTATCATCAGGTGGTAGTTTGGGTGGTCAAACCCAAAAAGCTGGATAGTTTATTGTTTGGTTACTTTTAAATCTCATCTGCTCAAATAAAACACATTATTAAATAAGTATACATTTTATTCATCTATTTGATCCTATAGTGATTTGATTTTTTTTACATTTACTTTGTATTTCTACATTATTCATTAACATATTTATGCATTTACACGTTCATTGTTTTCCTTGGACATTTTTTACATGTGATTCAAATTTTGTACAGTTATTTGGACAAATGAAGTGGACGGATCTGACTAAATCCATTCAAAACAACATAAAAGCAACCAAACCTAGCAGATACACAGGCATTACAGAGGAACCTCATTAACATCGACAAACTTCTTCTCCTTTTTCCAAGAATATGACAGCTTGGTCAACTTCCCGACAGGTTTTACTGTGGACATTTATTTCTTTGACTGATAAATAAACATAACTAGCATAAATCTGTTATTATCCAAATTAAACCTTATTACAAACTTGCCATCTAGTTTCTAAACCTACAGAAAATATGATGTTACCAAGTGTTTGAGTGTTTTGCTACCATGTTCAGATTTTACATTGAATTTAAGGACACTTTAAGGACACATGGGGATTAAGTTTTTTTCCTTTATCATTTTTTTTTTCAGTATTCAAGTTTTGACTCATATTTTACTCCCCTCTTAAAGGAAATATAATGAATAAAAAATCTCTTTTGTGTTTGAAGGATGCATTTTGGTGTTTAAAGTGTCACCTGAGTTAAAAAAACTAACTAAATGATGATTCATTAGCTGTTAGTTAAAGATGAGGAATTACAATATTTAGCTCTTCCTATTAGTTGTTAGTAAAAAGTAATTAAAATTAACTTAGAAAGAAAAAACATAATTATGTGATGCACCTTTTTTTATCTGATTCTGATTTACATTTTCCTATTCAATGCATCGCCATAAAAAAAGCAAAAGTTGGTTTGATGTCTTCTCTATGAGCAACTTTTTGAGCACCACTTGCTAAACAGTTAAAAAGATAAATGGGCAAAGTTTCAATGTGTTACTTCAGTTATAATGTGTCCAAAGTGGTTTTATAAGACCTTTAATACATGACTTGCAATGAAATAAGAAGTTGTGTTTCAAAAAATGATCACAACCAGTTATTTGGGTCCAAACTCCAGAAAGAGAAAAGTAAGAATTACAGAATAAAATTTCAAATAAACTACTTATTTTTAATCAGACTGATTCGTCATAATGCTAGTTCATTTTGCTGTACACTTCATGCTCTCTTATATGTAATAATGTACATGCAAGGTTGCCAAAATCACTTTGCGGACAGAATTACACTTGCATGCTTGCTTGAAGCTGTAGGACAGATAAATAAAGACTCACTCCCCAAAGAAAGGGCTCGCTCCAACGAGAGCCAACAGAGAGGAAAAGGAGTGTAAATGTGGGGTTTTGAAGGGAGCTTTGGTGCTGCGACTGTGCTGTATTTTGACTAAAGCATTTACTTAACATTGCAAGAAATTGCGCCAACTTGTGTTACAAAAGAAAGACACATGTCTTCTTTAGGAAGACAATGTAAATGTGTTAGAGTATATAAACCCCAAGTATGCGTCGTTTTCTTTTTAGCTCAAAAGCCACACAGATTTTTCCAAACACTCATGACCATAAATTTTGAAGCTATGTCAGCATCCGTTGCTTTAAATCAAACGTACTGCTGCAGCAAACACACCTTTGCTTTCATTGCTGTGTATTTCTGCCGGTGTCACAGATGGAAAGAAGTCAGCCACACACTGGAGTAACAGCTGGGGCAATTACTCTAAATCTTTTGCCATCACAGCTTTAATAAAAAGTCACAGCAGTTTGATTGAAGACATTTTCTGAAACCTGGGTTGTGGGCTGTATCGAGGGTGGGGTGGGTTCAGGGGGGGCAGCCGCCTCAGGCCCCCTGTAGCCTATTGAACAACACTTGCTGCACCACAGAAAAACTAAATTATAAATAAATATTTTTTTATATAATTAATTATATCAAGTAAATGATCTCAAAATGCTTTACAGTAAATTAAAATATAAAAAACTTTAAATGCTTTGTCTGCTTGTAGGCTGCTGTTAATTCAGCACCAGCAGCAGCCTAATGCTGCCTAATGCCTTAGCCTAAAGCCTAATGTTGCCTCTGTTGTGTAATCAAGGGTTTGTTTGCAACTTTTTGTTTAATAAATAAATACATCATATTTAATAAAATAAAATCGAGAGATCAGACACTATTATCACAAATCAAACACAAACTTCAGACTCGGTGGGGGTGTCAGCTATAAAAGAACACAACTTGACTACACCGCAGCGGCAGAAGCGGATGGTCTACATAAAATAGGCACACTTAATCTAAAACATTGACTGTATAGGATCTAAACTCATGTTGTGCAAATGCCAGCTGTCTCCAAAATGTTCGATAGACATAAACCCAGCTATCCAGCTGATTGACACATGTATGATGGAGATTAATGAAATGCGCAGCGATTTATAATATGAAGAATTTGTCAAAACTGGACCAAAACTTGGCTCAGAGGTTCAGCCTCCAGGCGCCTGATGGATGAAGCTGAGTTCACCAACATGAGATGCAGGTAAAAAAAAATCCTTCCATGATGAAGGATGAAGTTGTACAGGATCTCAAAAATGTTTCAGAGTGGATTTTATTTTTTTATGGTTTGGACAAATTGGTGGAAGATTTTTATAACTGGTTCAGAGATTTCTGCCAGATCGCATCGTTCTCTGTTCTCAGCACACAAAACTTCTTCAGTCGTCAGAATACAGACTAGCTGATTTCTATGCTGGAGATGCGTTCATGTCCGAGTGAAATTTATTTCACTCTGTACTCTATGTTATAACCTAGACATAGGATTGCGTATCCATCCATCCATCCATCCATCCATCCATCCATCCATCCATCCATCCATCCATCCATCCATCCATCCATCCATC
>JBAMHX010000021.1:21126948-21143665 GCA_037177515.1 Pseudomugil tenellus
CATCCATCCATCCATCCATCCATCCATCCATCCATCCATCCATCCATCCATCCATCCATCCATCCATCCATCTATCCTGGTCTTATGCTACTGTCTAGAGAACAGAGTGGATCGATCGTATCACTCGATTATGTTTCGCTGGATGATGATTCAACTACAGAAAATAAATTTATTAAATTCCATGGAGCTAATCATGGAGCTGAAAGACACTGCAGTGTGATTTTACTTGTTCAGGAAAATGTTAGCAGTTTACTCTACACCAATGTTCCCTCTAAGCTTCTTGCTGTGCAATGATGCACTGCTTGCACATGGTTATCAAAGTCTATGCATCGGATCAAAAAATCCCATGACCTTATTATTTGATATCAAACAATATATATAATCTAACTTAAGTATGAAACCATTTAAATTATTATCTGTGCCGTTTTGCATTGTTACTTAGTAAGTGTCAGGTGTCAAGCCAATAGATATGGCTCACTTACAAAGCCAATAATAGCATTGACAGCGGTTGCGTCATGAGTTGAAAATGTGCAAGCAGTGCGTCGTTATGCAGGCGAACAAATTCATAGCACTTAGCACAATACATTATTTTTATTAGACGATTAATGTCGTTGTCATCACATAGAATGCATCTGTAGCCCTTTGTCCTCAAATATAGCCCCCCAATAGTCCCGCCCCCTCTGTACAAACTGGTCAGTCCGCTACTGGTTGTGGGTTTTACACTGGGAGTGTTCGGATACCTTTTATGTTTTTGCTCTTTTACTTTATATAACATTTCTTTCTTCATTCTGTTTGGAGCACTTTCACTGAACAGGCAACTCGAAATTTGTTACATAGATAAACAGGTGTAGTTAAAAAAATAGCCAACCTGTGGTCCATTTTGTCCGGGTGGGCCTGCATCACCTGGTGGTCCAGATGAACCCTGCAGTGTAATTATCAGTTCAGTGTTTGGATCATAAATGCAGATTGTGCTGACAGAGAATTGATAATACTATCTCTATATTGCATAAATATAGCTTACCATTTGGCCTTTTTCTCCTGCAACTCCTACCAACCCATTGTCACCCTGAGGACCCTGCAAACATCCAGCAACATACAGGTTTTGTAGTTTCTATTGAGGTCAATATAAAATTCAAAAACTTGTGTTAAACTTAAACAAGTTTGTCCATCTGCAAAGCTGACGGCGAGGTACCCACTCACTGGGATTCCTGTCGGCCCCTGTGATCCCCGAGACCCTGGGGGTCCTACGCTCCCTCTGGGGCCAGGTTTCCCTGTTGCTCCAGCAGAACCTGGAACACCCGGAGGGCCCTAGAAAAATAAATTTCAGTGAGATGAAGTCAGTTGTTATTGCTGTTGCAGATGGAAATGAGCTCAGAGAGCTATTATCTGGTCCAACACATATTTCCCTCTGATCAATGCTGCTGTACATTCCTATATATGAAGATCTTGTAATTTTTTATTGTTTTACGTTGTCACATAGAAAATTGACAATGTAATAAGCTGCAGCTGAAGGAAATCAGGAGGTAAATGTTAATAAGACAACAATATCCTGTCTTAATGAAAAGGCATTCATATAAATGTAATGTTTTTTTTACCATTACATCATTAGTGGTAACTCACCATTGGTCCCTGAATCCCTAGGGCTCCTTCGTTCCCAGGTCGACCCTGTGAAACACAATAGGTGATATTTTTTACTGTTGAGGAGAACACTTTGACGTCTGTCTGTAAGATTAGAATAAAACTTCTAACAGATGTCATAAAGCTTAATAGGGAGAAAATTCTGCTCATCCCCTTCTTTAAAAGTGTGAATATGTGGAAGAGGCAGTTTCTCTGGGCAACACGTTTAAACAGTATCTGAGCTTTAAACGGTCTCAGTGGATTTCATCACCAGAATCTGTGCAGCCAAGCAGGTGGAAAACCACATCTCTTTATTTATTTCAGCTATTTTCTGTTTATCTAGAAATAAACGTATCTCATAATCCCAGTCATGCAGGGAAACATTGATCATGTTGCATCTCAGAAAGAGAAGAGCGGCATCACTCAGACACAGCTTATTGCCTTCATGCAGCTCAGATGAATGCAGCAGATTTCCTATCGGTGAACCACAAGTCACAGGATGCTTTTCATGTCTGTTGTGAAACTTTAGATTTAACAGATTTAGCATCTATCAAAAATATTCTGTAAGGAGCAGTTTAAGTAATTGCACAATATTGTCTGTATGTAGTGTCTTTATTACTCTCATTTTTCTTACTACTAACTTAAATCTATATGGAAAGTAGGGATGCTAAATATTGTATTTTTACCAATATCATATATACTGATTATTGTTCAACTATCAACTGGTACTAATATATTTTGATCCCCCTCACAAAAAAAGACAAACTTCGCTTAATCGTTAAATAAGATATATGCTCTGCTTTGTAGAAGATTTGATGCCTGTAGAAACTTTGAATTAATTCCAAAATATGTGGATGAGTCCACTTCCGAGCTCCTTTTGCTGCAAGCAACGAAGCAGTTTGGTGATGTTACAATCACAGGAATTATTATTACCATAAAACTGTGAATGCCATCTCTAACATTTTGTCATTTTGAGTTAGAAGAGACTTTGCTGAAAAGTTTTCTATATAATACGTATATGTTGTGTAAAAGTTGTCATTAGTAAATTCAATAAATAGTAAAGAGCAAGATATATAGGATGTACGTGAAAAATCTGGTCATGATTGCAGACAGATTGTGGTTTGCAGTATTGGGTCAAAGGTTTGGTCACAATGTCTTCATGTAGCCGATCAGCAAGAACTTTCAGTTCAGTTTGGAGTAGTACAAACTGCACCACGCTAGCAGTGCGTGATTAAAATGCTCGACAGGTCATTCAAACAACCCAAACTGCAGATTCCCCACATCATCCTTCACCTTCTTCATGTCACATTGGCACACAGGAATATAACATTTTAGCTAACAGACTGTTCCAGAATGATCCCTGACACACTGTCTGGCCAGAAGGATGAAATGAAGAAATGTCACCTGCTAGAATACTTCAGAAATATCTGTTGCACTATTTTCTCTTCCTTCTTAGCTGGACAATGTTTTGGAGACTAATGTTGTGTCTGAACTAGAAACTTAGTTACACATATATAACTAGAAATGATCCTGTTAGTGGCAACAGCTAGGGGTATATCCCCGAAACACCCCCAACCTTCCATTTCCCCAATCCTCTAATACATATACAAATATAGAAACATTCAGTTATAATATTATTATGCGACACATCTTCAGGTTATGACCTTTCATTTGCACTTCATGTGAAGTCAATGGGATGAATATAAAGCTTTATCCTATGAAAATCAGATAAAGCCAAAGCAGTTTTCAGGTTTGAGGGCCCCTGGTGGCCAATCTGAAAATGATAAATGTCTCAAAATGGAACCAGTTCATCCTTTCTATGATATCTATGTATACGCATAACATGAAAACTCTACATTAAATATTGTTCAAGTTATCGCGTCAACACAGAGGATCTGCAGCAAATGTGGCATTCGGGGCAAAACCAACAAATTGCAGACACTCCATTCTGGAATATAATTATTTCTATATACATGTTCTGATGGACAGATTGCACCAGCTGATTCTGCTGCTTTGTGTAGTTTAAACCTTCATAATACTAATAATGTATACGGAAGGAACCAGGAAATCAGGGAATTTAGTGTGATATCCAATCCATGAAGCCCGACACAGCTATTGAAAGAAATCAGTCCAACTAATATTTTAATCTTGACAATGATAGAAATTCTTTATAAAGTTTACTGTCAGAGTCAGACTCTCTAAACAAACAGACCTAAAACCTAAAAATCTGTTAAGGTCCTAAAAATGGAACGTGGTTTACATGAAATGAAAAATGAAAGTTTCTTCTCACCTGAGGTCCCCGGGGTCCCGGTTCTCCTCGAGGACCTGACAGTCCCTGGGAAAGAAGCAGGTTCACACGGGATTTTACAGCAGTTTCATCTTTGGTCTTATGACCACAATTATTTAGTCTGCTAGACATCCTTCATCACATTTTGCCTACATTTTCAGGTGATTGCAGCAGCAAGAAATCCTACAACAAAGATGTAGACTTTGCAGAGATTATGTGTAAAAGAAAAAGAGTTTATTTCATCCCTCCGGACAACAGGAGATAACACTGTGTCGTTAAAAAGAAAAGCTCTCTGCCAGGATTTGTGACATGAACCTTTTATGTCTGCTTCGAAGTTTCATTTTGCCCCATTTTACCTCAGAAATGGTTTCATCTTGCATCCAAAGCTGTTTTTCTGATTGATTGAGGTAAAAAAGTATGTTTCCACCACAGTTAATATCAAATACTTGTTTCCGAACACACGTGGCTGTGATGTGTTAACAACAGAAGAAGAAGAGAGGCCCCTGTCATCCACAACTACACAGTTCTTCAGCTATATTTAAGATTTTTCTCCAAAGTCGGGGTTGAACTGGGAGCCAGGAGGGCTGTGAGACAGAAACCTGAGTGATTCATTTGTCCTCTATCAGCTTAACGTTCAATCTTGCCCACTTCACAATATTTCCCCACACAGCCCCATTCACCGGAAGTCCCTGCACACCTGCTCCATACTTCACTAGATTACTGTTATTTATCCTGACCCTATTCACGACTCCTGCCTCAGTCTAATCTGCTGTACAATACTGATGTTCAAATAAAAATAAACACTTACCGGAGGCCCTGGCTTTCCAGGAGAGCCAGGTAAACCTCGTAAACCCGGCTTGCCCTGTTAAAAAAAAGTAATTAAAATATTATTGTTGTTTTGTGCTGTGGTTCAAATTCAGTGACAGTTAAAAATGCTAATAATAAGAAAAACAATCCATTTTCATCTCCTGTTCATAAAAAGTTATGTCCCTTTTTAGAGCTGTGCACTTGAGATGGATGAGTTATGGACAGGCTTACCCTTTCTCCTGTTAAACCTGGAGGCCCCCGCATGCCTACATTCCCCTGGGTACCCTGATAATAGATTACAGACCAAAAAAGAAAAAAAAAGAACACAACACATCAGTCAGAAAAGCCTAATGATGCCTCAGATACTCATTATTAGCTCATTTACAGGTTTGTACACCTTTCGAGTACCATTGTTGATTTTTGCAAAAGAATGAATAAAACTCTACCATAGTAGCTCTGCACTATGTGAACTGTGCCTCATAACTATCTTCAAAAATGCAAATGAGATGATCAACAATTTGGTCGTCCTTAATTAGTTTAATATGACTGAAACAGATAAGAAATACCATGTTATTCTGGAGCATCTTGGGAGCAAAGACGGTCCCTTTCTGTCTTTAACCAAATGACTCAAGTTTCTAATCCAACATTACACAAAAGGAGTTTGTACATTAATATAATACAGACGTTATGTTGTTTGCTCGAGTGAAACAACTATCATTAGATGGCAATTACAGTTTTAGAAATGGATCATGGAAGGCGATGAAATACCTAAATTTGTTGCTTTTGCATGTGTGTTGTGTTAAACTTTGGGACTATTTGCTCACGCTGTTGATCACAAAGTGGTAAAACTTTAAACATTTTGAGACATTTGGTGATGCTCTTTTTATAACCAATCCTGGCGCTCACCTTAAGGTGTTATTTGAGCATTATTCAATTTTTCCAGTGTTATGTGTTGTAGGCATCAGATTAAAAAAATAAATACAATACAGTTTATTTATTTGAACATTAATATTTTTGAATTTTAATTGAATTTTAGTTAAAAAAAAAGGATTTCCAGAAACTGTATTATGGTTTTAGCTATGTTTGTAATATGCAAACTTAATAGGACTCATAATACAGAATGATTGAAATGTTCAGAGGACTTTTTATAGTGCCTACTGAATATTTTCCTGCAGAAACTGGTTTGAAAAATATATTCTTGTCTTTTTGTACCTTTGATTGGAGAAGTAGTGGTTGGAAAGGTGTGCTTCTTGGTTATTTGTTGTTTACTTTCATGCTGAGGAAAGCTGAATCTGTTCTATGTGAAGCCAGATTTTACAAGCTCCATTCATTCAGTAGTTTGTAGTTGGTGCCACTTTCTACATATCTAGTAGAAATGTAAAGAATCTTTGTGAAGCGGTTGAAAATTGATTTAAACTTATTAAAACGTTAATTGATTCGGAAAATAAATTAATTGACTACTCAAGACATGTAAATAAACTCCTGGACGCACAGAACGCAAAGTACATTACGTATGTTATCTGGCACGCTTGACCCGTACATCATTATTGCGTATTATATTTGTGAATTGCAGCAGCACCACTAAAGAAACTACAAGCATGGTGACATCATGCAACTTTGAACCAGAAGATGCGCCTGCTACTTTGAAGTCAGGAGTGTGGCAGCATTTTGGCTTCCCTGTGTTCACAAGGAAAAATGGCGATAAAACTACACACAAGACAAAAATGATGTGTAAGCATCATAAGAGACCGATAACGTACACAAACAGTATGCCCAGTATGCTAGCACAGCGAGCTAGCCTAGCCACTCACACCACCACAGGAGTGATGAAAAGTAAAGGGACAAACTACATGAACAAACTCGGTCCTGTGGAGAATGAAGGCTTTCAAGAATTAATTAAAACTTTAGATCTGAAATACTTCATCCCGTCACGCCCACACTTTAGATGAGGTGAGTTAGTTCTTTCAGAAAAGTTCTACTTGATTCATAGACATATTAAAAAACATATTTTAGTCATAAGAGGATTTATAGTCATTTCCATATTATATATAAATATTACTTTGTTCTGTTAGTTAAACTATAGTTATACTTTGATACGAGGACAAAAAGCCAGATGTTTAAATAAAAAGTACCAAAACAACTTGGCCGTGAAATAGCTATTGTTAATTTTGTTGATAATAAAATTGTGACTTTTGAATCGTAAATCGAATTGCGACTTTAGTGCATTGTTACATCCCTACTAACTTTTTGTCTTTGAATCTGTTTTTACTTATTTAAAATGAGAAACTAGTGAAATTGAAGATTTGGTACTAAATATAGGCTTCAGGACTATATTATGTAATATTTTCTTTATTTAAAACAAAAATAACAAATAATAATAAATAAATCTTGTGATTTTTCCAATTAATTCAGCTGATGTTGTGATTTTGTTGTTTTTTGGCTGTCCAAACAGGTCTCTCTTATTAATGACATTGCGGGTCTCCATGAGACTACCTTTACAAATAAAGGTTCAGATAAACAAAAATAACTTTAACATATAAGAATTGCTGAATCTTATTTATTTCTTCTTCACTTTGTGAAATTAAAACGTATCTTTGGTATTTTTCTTCTTTCATCATATGAAAATTTTCTCAAATCTGAAAGTCGTTTATTTGCATTTACTCATGCACATTTTCATTAAGCCATTACCGCTGCTAATGTTTTCACACAAATGCAAAGCCAGCTGAGGAATCACTTACATACATGCCTACTGGGCCCTGAGGTCCCTCCATGCCGGGCTTCCCTGTAAAACCCTGAGAAAGCACACATCCACATCACACATCCTGACAATATATAAATATGTAACGTGTGTGTGTGTTGACACAACAGAGGCCCTAGCTGTTATTTGAGCTCTAACCTTTTCTCCCGGGGGTCCTGGTGAGCCTACGGGCCCCGTCTTTCCCAGTGGGCCCTGTCAAATTTAGAAAAATAAATACTCTCGGAGTCTCGAAGTACCAACTGATCAGCCAATCACATTTTTCACTGGTTACATTACAACACATTGCTGACACACATACCAGCATTCTGTATTTTATGGTAATATTTATGAATATGAATGCTTTAGATTTTGATAAAAGTTCTGACTGAGCATCAACATGAGGAACAAAGAGTAATTACGTGACTTTGGATATGACATTACTGGTCTGAGTGTTTCAGTAACAGCAGATCTGCTGGGATTTTCAAGCAAAACCATCTCTATGGTTTACAGAGAATGTTCTGAAGAAGAGAAAATCTCCAGCAACCGTTGTTTGAATCTAAAAATCTTATAAATGTCAGAGTATGGACAGACTGGTTGGAGAAGATGGAAGGGCAATAAGAAGTCAACTACTGGTTCTGAGAAAAGTATTCAGAAAAACATCTCTGAACATAAAAAAACATGTCCAAACTTCAAGCAGATGTTCTACAGCAGCAGAAGACCACACCAGATGCCACTCCTATCAGCTACACAATGAGAGGAAGAGCCTTTGCAAGCTGCGCTCTTATGGAACCAGCTCCCATTGTGGGTACGAGAGGCGGACACCCTCTCTGCCAAACTTAAAACCCTCCTTTTCAACAAATGATACAGTTAGGGATAGTCTAGCCGGACATCCCATGATGCACTAAGCACTTCCAATTATTGACTCTGGTCCTTATTTTCCATGTATTGGACAGTACTGGCATCATTAACCTATTTCTCTTTTTTCTGCAGGTCTTATTTCTTATTTTCCTTTATCAGCAGGTCTTCCTTGATAGCTGCTGTAATGTATATTTATCTGTCTTTCCTGTCCTCTCTGACCCCAGCGAGTCGAGGCAGATGGCTGCCTTACCTGAGCCGGGTTCTGCTGGAGGTTTTTCCTTCCTGTTAAATGGGAGTTGTCCTTCCCACTGTCGCCGCATGCAGCTCAGGATGGGAGATTGGATCAAAGTCAAGATTCGATGCAATCTTGCTGGTTCCCTATATAAGGCTATTTTTTTTATTGGCTGATCTCTGTGAAGCAACTTAAGACGACATTGTCATGAAATGACGCTAACAAATAAAGTTGAATTGATTTGAATTGAATTAAAGTCGGGAAACTGAGGCTCACAGAATCACCAAAACTGGATAATAAGAGAAGGAAAAAGATTGTTTGGCCTGACGAGCCTCCATTTTACCTTTCAGATTGTAGAGTCACAATTAGTTGGAAAAACTGGCTTTGGATCAACAGCTCTGCCTGCTGGTGGTGTATTACAGAGGGGGGGCGGTATTCTCTTAGCACATGTTTCACATTTTCACACCTGCTGAGTATGCACCATGTCACAAAGCTCAAATAGTTTCAATATTCTAGATCATGAGAGTTTGCTGTACTCCAACGGCCTCCAGCCACCAGATCTGGGTCCGACAGAGCGACTTATGGTGGAACGGGAGATTCTCATCATGGATGTGCAGCAAATGTGTCATGCTTAATGTTGATATGGATTCAAATCTATGAGGAATGTTTCCAACATTTTGTTGAGTCTATGACACCAAGAATTATAGGACGACAACAGGGTCCAACCCAGTACCGTTAAAATGTACTTGATGAAGTGGCTGGTGTATGTAATGAACCACTGGGTGCCAGTGTGAACCCACACTGTGACCATCCAAGACATTTTGTCACCACAAGGTTTTGTTATATATTGCGTGATATTTTCTCCACCTTAAATAATCAGAAGACACTGAAAAATTCAGAGACCAATGTTTCAGCTGGGCCACATTGTGAGAATTACAGCTCCACTGCTACATCCCGCCTTTTAAAAGGATAAAATGACAACAAGGCGTACCGGTGAACCAGGTGGGCCATCCGGTCCTCTCTCCCCAGCGATGCCCTGAACACCCTGGAAATGCAGGAGTGGAAGAAAGAAAGATGGGGTCATGAAAAAGAAAAACTGCTGATTAATAATTAAAACCACACATGCACATCAAGCTAATTTTTTTCTCCAAACTGACATGGAGCTGTGAGCCGTTAAATCGTGGATGACAGGATTGAGTCATTTGCTAATCTCTGTGTAATCTGCCATTTAATTTCAGAGCCATTTAATTAACAAGGGTTTATGAGCCTTTCCCTAAATGTTAGAATGGATAAAGTATTGTCCATAATGAGTTTTATTTAAGACTACTTAACAGTTAACTTCTGCAATGAACAATGTGGTAATTGTAAAACTCCAGAACAGCTGCAGCTCTTGTATACTGCAGCTAGTTTTACATGATCAAGACTTCTAATGAAACATGTGCTCTGCGTCTGTTCTTTTCACAGTTATGTAGCTTTAAATGTACAGGAAATTCTTCAATACTGAATGTCAGGTTTTTTTTTATCATTTATTGTTTTATTTTAAATGTAATTATCTAATTTAATAAGCCAAACAGACAAACTGCAGGGCATGTGAATCGAAATGTGTGTTTAACTGATCTGGAGTCTGAATGGAGGCAAATAGCTGCAGCTGAGTTCATGTGGATGATGCATTTAAGAGAGTAGGAAGCTTTAAAGCTGCGTTCTAACTTGGAAAGGGTTTTGCAATCACATGTTTGTGCTTTAATGTTTTAGAAACTTTTTCGATATGTTAATTACACATCTGTGATCCACGTTCGCATCTACCAGAAAAGTTCATGTAAGAACGCTTGATGCAGTACAGAGAGATGTTGTCTTGTTTAAACCTGTTTTACTTCTTTTTTCCAAACTGTTTGCTGGCTGCTTTACTGCCTGTCTAGAGATCTATAAAATCCTCCATTATTTTATCCTGGTCTGCCTTGTAAAACTGTAATAATGTGTTTTACTCTGTTGAACCCTGAAGCCTGTGGCAAAAAGCCAAAAAAAAAAAGAAAAAAGCAATGTCGCCATTAACTGCTGGGGTCACTTGGAGGCTAACAGTCTCACCGTCGGTCCCCGGATGCCAGCACCGCCGTCAGCACCTGACATACCCTGAAACAGAGACAGAAAACAGCAGCGATGAACTTTCCCCCAGTGAATAATAATGGATCCAGTCGTGTGACTCTTTGTGTTTTTTGTAATGAAATTTCTTTCTACATATTTGCACTGGTATATGCACCAGCATGCCACCACATCAGCTGCCACCCCAACTTAAAACAGAAGCGTTGCCATGCGCCTTGCAAACTTACACAATACGTTCCTGCTCAGAATTGCTTGTTTTTAGGTTGATAAGTTGATAAATATACATTTAAGGCAATAATTCCATGGCTTTAAAGCAGCATAACCGATTTGAGTTGCTTTCTGATGAGACAGAACCGGAACTGAATAAATACTAGGATTTTGTTGCATTTATACATTTTACATGGTTATCGTGACAAGTAAGGAAATGTCAACGGGACTTCTTTCAATTTTCATGTGAAACAGATGAGAGATAAAATCTCTCTAATAATCTGTCTTAGATTGTTGGTTGTATAAGCATTTCATGACTCAAGGATTTAAACTTTTTTAAAAAAAATCTTTAAATATGGCCGCATTGCTATGAAAGCAAAGATTTAACTACCATTTGTGGATTTAAGTGTTAACTGTGCTCACAGAGAAAGATTTCCAGAAGCCTTCCTGAGCATGCAGAGATTTCCAGTAGAAAATTATGTCCATTTTAATGCATCACTGCCTGTTTATACAACATCCCAACTTTTCCTAATTAGCATATAAAACAAGTTTCTCATTGTACACTACTTGTTATCATTTAGTTTGATCATTAATTTATTATTTTCAGTCGCCTTGTTTTATGACTTTAATTATTTATTAAAATGTTTAATTTCTATAATTTTTTCTTAATTCAAATGAACAAATATTTGTATCTGACCATCATTTTGACTTTTGCCATAGATTTTAGCTAATATTACAATACCAGGCTTATTTTTAGATAAATATACTTTACATATGTTAAATAAAATAAAGTAAAAAAATACTAAATGTAAACAAAACAAACAAACAAAAAGAAAAAGCAAAGCAAACTGCATGGATGTGGGAATTATAGAAAATACCAGGGTGCAGCTTGAGGATATTATTTGATGCTGCTGTGTTCAGGCCATTAAAAACTATGCAAAATATCCCAGTGCATAGGAAACACACATTCAACATATATACACCACTACATAACATTCACAGAACTGAACAAAGACTGCCTCCTGCTGTCTAAACCAACAACATGTACAGTAAGAGCTGAAGCTGATGTTTTCCCCTCACAAACACAAAACCAGCAAACCTCCAGCAGTAAAAAGGGTGTAATTATTTAGAATTAAAAGAATGAGAGCAGGTTTAATGCAGCACGAGGCAGGGAAACAGTTCAACACACACAGATGGTATTTTTAGGTGATGGGATTGAAATATGATAGAGAATGGGAACCTGTGTACCAGGCTTTCCTTCTGCTCCCTTTGGTCCAGGTGACCCTGGCAAACCCTGCAAGAAATAAACCAGAAAACACACAGATGCACACACACAAATAAAAACCACACATCCTAAAATAAAAAAAAAAATGTCTCCCTTTGTAAGTGAGACAAAAATTCCTTTTAGCTACTTTAAAGGCTGTATTTATGTCATACTTTCCTAACTAAGGAACTGTGGACTTCCACCTTACCTGTGGTCCTGGTAGACCAGAGTGGCCCTTTTGTCCAGTCAACCCCTGCGAAAGAACATAAAATAATTCAAGACAACATCAAGTTAAAAAAAAAAACACACATAAATGGTTACAGTGGGATAAAAACTAAATCTGTGTTTTCTACCTTGGTACCTCTGGGTCCCTGTTTTCCAGCTCGTCCATCTGATCCTCTGGTACCCTTCAAAAAGTTTGAGATAGTAGTAACCAAAACCAACTATCAACATTAAGGTGAAACTGTGCTGGTTCACATACTTGATGAAGAAGAATATCATTTATGTAAATTAGGTGTAGAACTCAGGCTGCACGCTAACCACTACGCCACCGAGCAGCATTCATAATAAAAATCTTACAGTGTTAAATGTTAGATGGTTCAAACGCACTGCTTCTACCAAATACTCAGAATAAAACAATTAAAAATTGTGACAAAAGGAAGGTTAAATGATATTTTATACATAGAAAGAGCTGCTTGTTATTGACTGAAGGAGTTCTGACCTTTAACCCATTGCTGCCCTGTCTTCCCTGCGGTCCACGCTCACCCTCTGGACCCTAAATGAACACAAGTCAGTCAAGTTCATCTTGTTTTCCACCTTCTTTGTCTCTTTTTCACCAGGATGAAGACCACACTGCAGCATGAATCAGGTTATTCAGCTCTGCAGAGGCCTGGCAATGAGGCATTCATGTGATTTAGCTGTTGCATCGAGACGTTGCAGACTGGTAGCGTTTGTGGACTGGACTTGGGCACCACTGTTATACAACTTTATCTTTCAAATCCAATGGCTGAGTTCATTTAGCTTGTTAGGACGCTTTTTAAAAATGATTAACTTTTATCAAAATATTGATTTAGTCTGCTCAAATTTCATCAACTTTATTTATAATTCTAAGTTTATTATAAAACATTTCTTTGTGTTCAGTCACTGTGTTGTGTTCTGTACCTCAGCACCTCCAGGGCCAGGTGCACCAGTGACTCCTGGGAAACCTGGGGAGCCGATAGGGCCTCTTTCTCCCTGAGGACCCCTAATTCCTGCTGCTCCTTGAATACCCTAAAAAAAGCATTTTTTTCTTTTAAACTTTTATATATATATATATATATATATATATATATATATATATATATATATATGAAACACATAATACAAACATAGTGGAGTGATATTTTTTTAATTAACTTATTCATTATCTAAACTGGCGCCCTTAATGTGACTCCTGCTTCCAAAAATCATTTTTATATACACACATATTAAAACAAAAATACCAATAATTAAAAAAGGAGGGAAATGAGATAAATATTCTTAAAATTGCAGTCCATATATTTAATATAGTTTCATAACATGGTATAAAGTTGCATGTTGTCCATTCAGACCAAATACAGTAAAAAAAATAACTGTTTTTAGTCCATTCTTTCATTGTTTGCTAAATCAATGTTCTGACACATGTGAAAAGATGCAGTCACTGATGCGAATGATGTGTTTTACTAACAGCTACAGAACTCCTTAAAACTGGTGTGACAAATATGGCAATAAAACCTAAAACATTTCCCAGTAAATGTATCATCATTCAGTCCGAAGGTGTTTGTCCTGCGGGGACATGTATACTTTATGTACATGACTTGTACAACAGGTCTGGGCTACGCTGGAAAACCAAATGAATCATGTTGTATTTGTTCGTGGGCCACTGAAAGGACGCACATTTACACCAACTGCTTCTCTGTTAGACATTGTGGTTTTGAAGGAGTTTGGAGCTGCTAATCATCAACTTTAATCTTCAACAGCAGTAACAGCTGGTTTGACAGCTTTAACACTCATGACAAGAAGAGAGCAATGCGAATAAATGAGATCTTTCTTATTAAATGGCTTTTCAGAGCATTGCACCAATGTGAAAGTCAGGAAAGTCATGAGTTTGATAGCTACTCCAGTGAACTGGAAATGCTTGTAGTCTACCAAACAAAATACGAAACCAGGAAGGTCCAGTGGAGGTTGAGTCTTTTAGACAGAAATACTTCATCTTCTAGTGGGTTTGGGACTGGAAGGAGTCGGATGTAGGGGGGCTTTTTTACTTTCATTGCATTGGAACACCTGATCTGATGAGTATCCATTTCGGCTCCACATTTAGATTAAAATTCAGCACAAACAACATGAAAGGATGGATTCATCCTGCAGTTTCAGTGGTTCAGCCTGCTGGTGGTGTCATGCTGTTGTGGATATTTCCTTTAGTACTATCAGAGAATCTGACCCAAAGACATGTGTACACTAACAGGACTCATTCGACTAAAAGGAGCTGGAGAGACGATTTGCTTTGGAGAGAGAGCGCAAATCCCATCTGCTATGTGTGTGAATGTGTTTCCGAGTCACTAGTGTGTAGCAGAGATATCCGTTTATATAATAACTGCGTGCTACATTCTCAGGGACATTTAGTAAAGTAAAGGTGGGATTTATGACTTTCAAAGGTGATGTAGTTGTCAAACAAGCCAGTCTTCTTGGAAAAATGCTAAAAAATTCCTCAAACTCAATACAAACTGTTACCACTAATTAAAATGATCAAGATATATATTTAAATATTTACCAGTGTAGTGCACATATTTTATTACTTTACTTACATCAGTTCATTATGAAGCATATATCACTTTACTATGTAATATTGATGATTAACTCCATGTAATACTTTACTGCTTATACTAAAAGGCCTCACTGTTGAGACCTCAGTCACACTTTGGTGACAATTATCTGCTGAATCTCACCGCTTGACATAAAATATCTGCAGTGTCATTTGGGACATGAGGCCAGTCATAAACTATGCTGATAGGAAGTATGTTTAGAGGGAAAGGTGGCCGGCAGTCTCTGGCCCAGCCTTGGATAGAATCATATATCTAACACTGAAGGAGACAACAGATAAAAACCCCTGTGATGTTTTCTCACTAAGGTTTAAAAGAAGTTCTCATCACTTCCTCAGATCAGAACCTGACTTCTGAACGCTTTATCCAAATTGTAATTTGTAATATTAAGTCAGTTTTTACCTTTCTGTTAATAAAATTTGTTAATTCTTTCCATTCAGATCCAGACTCCTCATCCTTTGGTCTTTATGTTTTTTTTTTATGTTTTTATGTCTTCTTTTTATGTAAGTGTGGTGCACCTATCATCAGAGTTCTCAAACATAAAGAGGACATTCCTACTTTGTCCCCTTTAGGTCCTGGATCCCCTCTATCTCCATCTGCTCCTCTGTTACCCTGTCATGAGGGGAACAAAAGGTTAAAAATGTACAAAGCAGGTTAAAACATACATCAAACAAGCCTGGAAGACTAACTGCACATTTACCGTAACTCCTGGAAAGCCTACATGACCCTGTCTCCCTGGTGCACCCTGTAAAAGTGAAACAAAAAGGTCATTACAATCAGTATTACATGAAATATGTGATTAAATCAGAGGAAGTTCAGGATAAGAAACATCCTTAATATGAAGTGTCAGACAGTTCTGAGTCATCGCCCATGATCAGACAACCAGTAGATGGCACTGTGATGCTGGCAGCATCTTCCAGCTGAAAACATCCAGTAATTCCTCAAAAGCAGAGCAGGCGTTCACAGGATTTTACTTTCAGCACAGCAGCAAACGTTAAAAGGACCGGTGACAAATACTCAAGAAAAGAGGGAAAATATCCAGGCTTCTCTGAAAAATCTTTCTTTCATTAAGTTTGCTCACATTTTGCTGTAGCAACAACACAACTTCACAGAAATGAGGTTATACTGAAGGCAGGCGTTAAACAGAAACTCACTATGATGCCTTCAAAGCCAGGATCTCCCCGGACACCCATGGGCCCTACGGCCCCCTGATGTAGGATAAAGAAAAGCATAGTTTGGAAAACAATGACAGTATTTGAATAAATACATGCAGACCTGCCTGCTGCTATTCTGTCAGTGTAACAATGATGTTACAGATTCAGCCCACACTTATCATTAACAGCCAATATTTGAAGCACAAAAAGATGATAAATGAAGGTAAATTAAAGGGATGAAGGAGTCATTCTTTATCTGAAGCATTTCTGAGAAGAATCTTATGAATAGGATCCGGTAACATAAAAATGAAGACTTACAGGATCTCCTTTGGGGCCAGGAGAACCCATCAGTCCTGTGTATCCCTGTAGAGATACACACAATACCATAAAACTGCATTTCATTGCCACTGAAGTAAACATCTCAAGTACTTAAAAGTATTGGTTGTCTTCACTTGAACTGTACTCACCTGGGGCCCTCTGCATCCTGGAGGACCTATCTGTCCCTCTAAACCCGGAGGACCCTGTTCAAAAGGAATAGAAGATTAACAAATGTTCCCATATGGTCATCCAAATATTCTATATATTATTCCATTATATATTCTATTTAATCTATATATATA
>JBAMHX010000021.1:21150835-21179549 GCA_037177515.1 Pseudomugil tenellus
ACACACATATATATACACACACATATATACACACACACACACACACATATATATACACACACACACACACACACATACACTCCTATGGGCAATTTAGAGTCTCCAATCAGCCTATCCCCAAGGTGTCTTTGGACTGTGAGAGGAAGCCGGAGTATCTGGAGAGAACAGTAAGCATGTCATGCAGTCCAGCAAAAGCTTGCAATCATTTCTGGTTCAGTCACAGATATAAATACTGGATATCTGCACTAATATTAGCAGATTAAAACAATTATAAACATGTTTAGTTATAGACATGCAAACACTGGCAAAAGGAGATCCAGCACAATGAAGGAGAGGTTGCATCTGCCTATATTGCCATGAGGCTACTTATTAGCACTCCTTAACACCCTGCAATACTTAATGATAAGCATTCAAAAGGTCCTAGAAGTGAAATAGCAGAGAACTAGTACATTTTGAGTTGAGTTCAGACTTTCAGATGTTGAACCAATGACACAACTATCAATGAGCTTTGAGCTTTTCTCCTGTGAGAGATGAACTTGCAGAATGCTACTTTCAGATGTCGTTGTGCTGCAGACATCTTAAGGTCTGGTTTCTTCTTGCGCCCTCCACTTGACAACATTTTTCTCATAAATTAGGACTCACTACACACCATACTTAAATGAGCTAAAGTTTTCGCTATTAGCTCTTGGGAATCACTAATTTAGTTCAAAAAGTACTATTTTGTCTACTAAAATGAGTAAGTTTTGCCATTTTTTCTTAATTAGAGCTAAAGAAGTGGGAACAGATGATGTGCCTTTGAAAATGATCACAGATAATAACATGTTTAAAGATTGTAGCTGCCACAAGTGTATAATCTCATAGGAAATAATACAGTAGAAGCACACAATAGAAGCTGCATGGTTTATTCTCACCTCATCACCTTTTTCCCCCTTGGGTCCCCGTTCTCCTCTGTATCCCCACAGGCCCTGATATCAGTGGGATGCAAAATAAGAGATTACAGCAGATAGCTTGTCCTATCATCTATCACACAATCATGCTCTACAGCTATAATGTGTAGTAAACAGAATTTGCCAACATGTGATCCAGGAACACCGGGCCACCCGGGAAGACCATCTTCTCCGTTTTCCCCATCCCTTCCTGGTTTCCCAGCGTGTCCGGGAGTGCCCCTGGGCCCTCGGTCACCCTTTAAGACAACATACAAACAGTATATCCAAGCATTAAAACCCACAAAACCAAAGTAAAGATCAGATTTATTTTTAAAGAACATTCAACAGATGCTTGATTAGCTTGAGTTGTGGGAAATACAGCAGCCACATGCAGAACCGTTCTAAAACATTTCTGTAGTATGTAGCATAGTGGACGTGGCATGGTCATTTCCATTTATTCAGCTCTGCATCTGGAGAGCTTGTTTCTGAGTGCTGGTAAAAGCAACAAAATGGATATGTTGCCTAGTAAACTAACAGACAGGAATGACTTTCAGCTCCCTCACCTGCTTTTACACCAACCAAATCTCTACTTATTAAATAAATATATCCTGCAAGCTACAAGAAGGTAATGCTTAGCAAACCCGCTCCCCTCTAGGTGAGCAGGTAATAATAGCTAGTTCCTTTCAGGCAAATTAGGGGCTTCTGTTGACCAAGTGAATGTTGGCCTCAAGCCGTCATTCAACAGTATCCAATCAGTGAACGGCGAGCAGCTGCTCTTTCAGCCATGGCAGCATGCGCTAGCCACTAATGTCCCCCAGCTAATTTCTGTTCTCCAGTTTCTCTCATTTCTGCTTTACGCCCACTCCTCACAGCACATGCAAAAAGGTCTCAAGTCCTAGCAGTCATGGTTGCCATGCACCACAGTCTGAAGTCATGATTAGAATAAAATATGAGGAAATCTGTGAAACTATGATGCAGCAGGGATCACGGGGCTAAAAATCCTCTTAATACAGTTCAACACTACTCAATAAATAAAACTCCTTTTGCTTCAAAACCCTAAAACAAGCATACTTACACTTGATATGCTGAGCTCTGCATAACAATAATTTGTTGGAATATCACAGATGAACCAGAACACATTAAACACACACTGTGGGTGCATGGAAGATGAAAAAAACAATTTTTAATTGCAATTGTTTCACCGTTAAGGGATTTTGGTTTCTAGCTGTGCTGAGAGTACCTGCTAAGGTACGGCTACAAGCAAAAGTAGTAACCCCATTGCATACAATAGCCTAGAAGAGTTATGCTGAAACATCAAGGCACTATGTGCTGTAAGGAGAGATTTGGTACATTTTTTATTGTAGCCAGCTTTGTATTGTAGTTTGAGCAAGCCGACACCGACAGGAACTGATGTTTTTGTGGATACTCTGAACCATCTAACCATCACAATCCAGGTCTTGTTAAAGCTGCTGCCTAAAAAGCAACTTGTAGTATTTGCTGTTCAATTGCTGTTTAAATTAACTCATAGTCTTATTATTTGACAAATGTTCACCAACCCTAGCAAGAAGTTTTAATACGTATCGCACCCAGAAAGCGACAAAGATGCACAAGGTATCAGACAACTTGGTGTCCTCAATAACATGGAAATCATGTACATGTACGGGTTAATAGGTACTAATGCTGGAGAGGATGATGATTCCGCCACATCAATATAAAGTTCATGTGTGGCTGTTTATGCAAAAAAAAAAAAAAAAAAAAAAACATCACATCCTCCTGTTCATATAGTCTCTACAACCCGTGAAACACAAAAAAATTCAAATAAAGGATTGATGTTATCTTTCTAGTGGGTCAAAGCAGAGGACACAAAGGCAGCCGAGTGTCCCAAATCATACTGTTTCTCATTTCTCAACGGATGGCGAGGGTTTCCATACAGCCACAAAATATACAGACTCTGTTTATGTATTCTGAGATGATTTTTCAGTTGGATGTAAAACAGTGTAATGAAGCCCTCCACCTTTTAAAAACTGTTCACCAAAACATATGAAGTCTGTTTCTCTGAATTTAATGTAACTCAACAACAAAAAATGAGTGAAAGGAGTAAGACCCCCCACAGAAAATTTGACACAATAAACACTTTGATTTAGTGCTCAACATTCAGCAACAAAATATGAACCTTCCCAATTTAACAAAAAACTGCTTCATTGTTTCATTTCTCTAAATGTGAGTGGTTACATCATTCTGAGGGTTTCTAAATAACCACCTTCTTTAGTTAAACTCCCCCACACCAGCTTTATTACACCAGAAATTCTTATTTAAAACTTGAATCAAAATGTCAAAATAGCCACCGACGTCAAGCTGATTTATATGAAAATAAAATTAGACAAAATGCTGTTTTTAGAGTATTTCTAGAGGTAAGGGGGTTTTGCACACTAGGTTTATATTCAGTGTTTGCAAAAGTCTGTGCAAGTCTCAAAATATCTTAAATTCATGATTAAATTAGTGTCTTTACATCTGTGTAAGGTGCTGCTATGTTGGATTTAGCATTTAGCTTGTTGCTGTGTAATTGCCTTCAGGCATTACAACGCTACCCATAATGTAATTTGACAGTCTAACTTTGGCTATAGGAAACTATTATGTGGTTTTGAAACATCTTTCTTACACAAAGCTCACTAATAAGAAAATTATACTTGTGGTTCAGGAAACATACCATCTCTCCTGGCACGCCTGGTTGTCCTCGCTGTCCCGGTTCACCAGGAGGACCCTGGAAAATAGAGTATCATAACATAAATATAATCAAGTACATCATGTGCCTCATTTGTGAATGGAACCTAAATCTGACCTGAATGCCAGGTTTACCCATCTCTCCAGGTGGTCCTGCAAGTCCTTCCTTAGTCTGCAAGCTCACAAAGAAGAAACCAACCTCAGATTCATAGAAACTATAAACGAATCAGTCGCAAAGAATAAGAGGAAGAAAAAAAATAGGCTATGAATCATCACAGCATACTTACAGGCCAACCAGCACACAGTAACTGGTAAAAACTGGTTTGCTGCAACGAGAACAGAAAGATGGCAGTTGTTATGGATTCAGGTGTAAAGACATAGAAAAATAATAATAACAGAAAATTAAAGTTTTTGCAGATACAAATCGGTCTTTGGCTGTTGCTGAATCTCATTAAATTGAGTGTAAGTATGTCAATAGCAGGTCCACATAAAGTTCAAAGCACATATGGTAAACCATCTTCACAAACCACTAGCAGGCTTATTTCGGACAGCTTTGTTCAATACCAGACTTGAAGTTCATCCATCATACACTGTATGTGTTTTACACAACTAACAGCTGTGATGCGAAGGAAAAACAGATGAGGCTTGGACATATAAATGGGGTCTAAGGATTTAAATGTTTTCTGGACCCAGTATGTGCCCAGCTAAGATGGTGTGAATTTTTCAAGTTATTTAGATTAGTGATGGTAATTATGCAGTAGCAACAAGTGAAGTTGAAAGAAAAATAAAAACTCTAATATAAGATTAAAAATTAGGAATGCAAGTAAAGCTGGACTAAAAAGTGGCTCACAATGATGGAACCTCTTGTTCAAGAATGAAATCAGTTTGCTTTTTGTTAAGCTCACATAGCTTGATAATAAAATCAAACAGTGATAGAAAATAAATTGCTGAAACAATCTATCATGCCTCTGCTAATACTTTTCCTTTTAAAAATTGTATCATAGTCAAAAACCAACAGGTTTTGGTTACTGAGGTGCCAACTTTAAGTGGTTTTCTTGTGCAAGGCAAGGCAAATTTATTTGTACAGCACAATTCAACACAGGATGATTCAAAGTGCTTTACAGAGCATTAAAACATTATAGCAAGAAATAAAAAAAGATTATTAAAATTATTAATATCATGATTAATTTAAGATTACAAAACATAAAAGCTTAAAGTAATTTAAAAAAAAAGTTATTGAAATGCAGCTGAAAACAGGAAGCGCTTTAACCTGGATTTAAATAAACTGAGTGTTTCAGCTGATCTGAGGCTTTCTGAGAGTTTGTTCCAGACATGTGGAGCATATAAGCTGAATGCAGCTTCTCCTTGTCTTTTCTGACTCTGGGAACTGATAAAAGACCAGATCCAGATGACTTGAGGTGTCTGGTGGGTTTATACCGGGTCAAGAGGTCTCTGATGTATTTTGGACCTAAACCATTCAGAGCTTTATAAACCAGGGAGACACAAAATACGGTAGTAATATTAGCTGGTTTAAACTTTTAGCCTATATCTGTTGAACTGGCAACACAATTTTGTATTTACAGTAAATCTACTGTTAAAATTGTTGGAAAGCATCTGGCAAAATTATGCTAATTGTTCTAACATCCCAAATAAAAAAATGTAATGTGTTTTTATCTGCAATGTAACATGGTATCATAGCTTTGAGTTTATATTAACTACTGTTAAAACCATAACATCAACAACATGACATAACATTACAGAGTAAATCTGTCTTAAAGTTCTTGGAAAGCAGCTAAAAGAGTTATGCTAACAATTTCCTCCATATTAGGCTAAAATAGACATGTTCTGCTAGTTTCTAACAGCAAAGCAAGTAATTCTAACATGTTTTACTGAAAGAAAATAAATTAAATAGAAATGTTTTTAAAATACAAACCTATGTGTTTTTATTTGCAATGTAACATAGTATCATAGATAACAATAAAGGTTTTTTAGACCAAGTTTGTTTCTGGTATTAGGATTTTAATATTTTTTTAAATTAAAAAAACAAATATATAATTTTAAAAATATAATAAAATATCATTTAAAATATTTTCAAAATGTTTATTGTAATGTTTCTTGTTTTATAAGCAGTGAGATTGAAGTAATAACTGACAAATCACAAAAATGACTTCATATGCATAATTAATACCTATTATACCTGGACCCCTATGATGACGAGCAGCGGAGAGAACATCTTTCCCTTGCTCAGACGTGGGTCACCAGGGCCCCCTTCTGGAACCCGGCCCATGGGTGGGGCACGAGGGCCAGTGTGAACTGGGTGGCGGCCAGGGGCGGGGACCCTAGCGGTCCGATCCCCGGTTGCAGAAACTGGTTCTAGGGAGTGGAACATCACCTCCCCGGCGGGGAAGGAGCATGAGCTTGTGCCCAAGGCTGAGCGGTTCCAACTAGATATAGTTGGACTCACCTCGACGCACAGTTTGGATTCTGGAACCAATATCCTTGAGAAAGGTTGCACCTTGTTCCACTCTGGTTCCACTTTGTTCCACTTTCAGTGAGAGGCACTGAGCGGGTGTCGGCATACTGCTTGCCCCCCGGCTTGGGGCCTGTACATTGGGGTTCGCCCCGGTGGATGAGAGGGTAGCTTCCCTCTGCCTCTGGGTGGGGGCGGGTCCTGACTGTTGTTTGTGCTTATGCACCGAGCGGCAGTTCAGAGTACCCACCCTTTTTGGAGGCCCTGGAGGGACTTTTGAAAAGCACTCCTCCTGGTCCTCCTGGGCAATTTCAATGCTCATGTTGGCAGTGACAATGAGACCTGGAGGGGTGTAATTGGGAAGAATGGCCCCCAAATCTGAACCAGAGTGGTGTTCTGTTGTTGGACTTCTGTGCTTGTCACGGATTGTCCATAACGAACACCATGTGCATATGTGCATATGTGCATGTGGCACCAGGACACTCTAGGCCACAGTTCGATGATCGACTTTGTAGTCGTATCGTCGAACTAGCGGCCGCATGTCCTGGACATTTGGGTGAAGAGAGGGGCAGAGCTGTCAACTGATCACCACCATGTGTTTAGTTGGCTCCGGTGGTGGGGGAGGATGCCGGTCAGGGCTGGCAGGCCCAAACACATTTTGAGGATCTGCTGGGAACGACTGCCTGATTCCCCTGTCAGAAAAAGCTTCAACTCCCACCTCCAGCAGAACTTTAACCTTGTTCCGAGGGAGGCGGGGGATATTGAGTCCGAGTGGGCCGTATTCCTCAATTGTCGCGGCGGCCAGCCAGAGTTGTAGCCATTAGGTCGTCTGTGCCTGTCGTGGCAGTAATCCCAGTACTCGTTGGTGGACACCGGCAGTGAGGGAGGCCGTCAAGATGAAGATGGAGTCTTACAGGGCCTTTATGGCCTGCAGGACTCCAGAAGCAGCTGACGGGTATCGACAGGCTAAGCGGAACACAGCTTTGGTGGTTGCCCAGGCAAAAACTCGGGCATGGGAGGAGTTTGGTGAGACCATGTAAAATTACTTTCGGACGGCTTCGAGGAGATTCTGGTCCACCATCCGTCAGTTAAGGAGGGGGAAGCAGTGCTCTGTCAACACTGTTTATGGTGAAGATGGGGGGCTCCTGACCTCGTGATGTCGTGGGTAGGTGGGGGGAATACTTCAAAGACCTCCTCAATGCTACCAACATGTCTTCCGAGGAGGAAGCAGGGCCGTGGGACTCTGTGGTGGCCTCGCCCATCTCAGGGGCTGAGGTCATTGAGGTGGTCAAAATGCTCCTCAGTAGCAGGGCCCCGGGGGTGGATGAGATCTGCCTGGAGTTTCTTAAGGCTCTGAATGCTGTGGGGCTGTCTTGGCTGACACGCCTCTATGGCATCTTATGGACAGGAGTTTGCCCAACCAGTCTACATGTGTTTTTTTGATCTGGAGAAGGCGTTCCACCGTGTCCCTTAGGGACTCCTGTGGGGGGTGCTCTGGGAGTATGGGGTACTAGACCCCCTTGTACGAGCTGTCCGGTACTTGTATGACCGGTGTCAGAGCTTGGTCCGCATTGCCGGCAGTAAGCTGGATTTGTTTCCAGTGAGGGTTGGACTCAGCCAATGCTGCCTTTTCTCCCTGATCCTGTTCATCACCTATATGGACAGGATTTCTAGGAGTCGAGGCGCTGAGGGGATCCGGCTTGGTGGCCTCAGAATCGGGTCTCTGCTTTTTACGGATGACGTGGTTCTGTTGTCCTCATCTGGTTGTGATCTCCAGCTCTTGCTTGAGCGATTCGCAGCCGAGTGTGAAGTGGCTGGGATGAGAATCAGCCCCTCCAAATCCGAGACCATGGTCCTCAGCCGGAAAAGGATGGAGTGCTCTTTGCGGGTTTGGGGCAAGGTCCTTCCCCAAGTGGAGCAGTTCAAGTATCTTGGGGTCTTGTTCACTAGTGATGGAAGGGTGGAGCGTGAGATCAACCGACGGATCAGTAATGCAGACTTGGTGCCGGTCTGTCATGGTGAAGAAGGAGCTGGTGAAGAAGGCGAAGCTCCTGATTTACCGGTCGATCTTTGCTCCTACCCTCACCTATGGTCATGAGCTCTGGGTATTGACCGAAAGAACGAGATCACGAATACAGGGGGATGAAAAGTTTCCTCCGCAGGGTGGCCGGGCTCTCCCTTAGAGATAGGGTGAGAAGCTCGGTCATCTAGGAGGGACTAAGAGTAGAGCCGCTGCTGCTCCACATCGAGAGGAGCCAGATGAGGTGGCTCGGGTATCTGGTTAGAATGCCTCCTGGACGTCAACCTGGTGTGGTGTTCTGGGCACATCCCATCGGGAGGAGGGCCCAGGGGAGACCCAGGACACGCTGGAGAGATTATCTCTCCCGCCTGGCCTGGGAACGCCTTGGGATCACTCCTGCTGCCCCCCGACCCGACCCCGGATAAGCGGAAGAAGATGGTATGGTACGGTATACCTGGAAAGCAGTCCACTCTTCAGCAGTGTTCTTCCAAAGGTAGAGAGATGGTAAACCCGGTGGTCCAGGAGGTCCTGGAAGCCCCTTTTTCCCTGGTCTCCCTTCAGAACCTATTCTACCCTGTAACCAAAGAAAAAAGTTGTAAATGTTGGAAAATCAAGACAAATTAATTCATTCTGTTTTTCTTTAGGTAGGCATATCTTTAATGAACCGGTTTGTATGAAGACAGCAATAAACTGGAAAAAAGTGAATTATGTTTTAATTGAATCACAATGCTTGGATGTATTATTTGTGTAAAGTGCCTCCAGACAACTTTGTTGTGAATTGGTACAAAAAATAAAATGAATTGAATGTTGAAAGTCTTTAAAGTGATGAAGATAAAATATGAACTTAAAGATAAATTAAACTCAGTGGATGACAAGATGAAAGTTTACAGCAGTTCATGTTAAAATGAGTATCTGTGTTTCAAAAAAACATAATTTCAAATGGGGCACACCTCTATTAGACTACTAAAGCAGAATTATCAACTTATTAAGTTAACATAGCAAACATTTGAACAAAGCATCATGAGTTAAAAGGCTTCCAATACCTTATCTCCTTTAAACCCAGGAAGGCCAGGCTCACCAGGAAAACCCTGTGGAAACACTTGTTAGTCTTAACGTTTTTTCTCTCTTTTTACTTCCAGAAAGATATGAATTAATTTAATTCATTCTAAAATCAATTAAATTAAGTTAAAATTGCATTGTTCATCAATATAATATTGTTGTAAAATTTGCATTCATCACTGTTATTGGCTAAACTGATCAAAAATATTGTAAGAGTATTTGCTTTTACCATGTCACAGAAAACCTACCCAAAAGCTGTTTTGAATCCAAATTACAATGTCTGTTACCATAACTTTCCAGGCTTTTTCTACAAGACAAGCAAGCAAGATCTGAGATCATGTTGTGTTCATAGAGGAAGAGAAACCGATAGGGTGTTTTCCTTCCTGATCCCTACACCCGGCTCCAATCATTCCAACTGATCCTGTGGATTTCATGGGAGTGTGATTCCACATGTGACCACATGTGCCGTCTGCTTTTTTTTCTATGCTCCCTGCAGTCCCTGTGGTGACCCATATTTTACAATAAGAAAGCTTTCAGACTAGATAGTATCAACAGACTTGTCCAAAACAGTCATCAATCAGAAGTTCAGATTGTCATATTAAGGAATGCTATGACAAACGACTGAGACTCATATGCATGCACTTCTCACATGACAGCTTCAAAGACATGAGGATCAACATGTGTCTGAGCAGCATAACCTCAAAAGATCAGATTCAGATGGCAGCATATGAAGAACAGCTCTTGTAAAATGTAAAGCATAAATTTTGATGACACTCTCTTTCACTCTCTTTCACAAACCTTGGCTTTTCCCAAATTCCGAGACTGATGAAAATGCTTTTTTTTTTTTTTTGCTAGCACTTTGATAAATATGAATTTGTTATACTTGGATATATCATGGAGATGCAACTGCATAAAAGCACAAACATTAAGGACACAAAATGTCCAAAGAGCCACTTACTTCCCGTCCTGGAGGACCCATTCGACCTGGTGGACCTCTCTGGAGTCTATATGTTTTACCATCTGAGCCAAGTGCCACATCTCCATCTCTGGATATAATGTTCACAGTCCCATGAGAGTCTTTGTCTGGTTGTTTGCCTTTACTTTCCTGTTTGGTTCTATGTTTCGGGCTCTGTGTGGTGGCAATGCTCCTATATGGTGAAGGAGAAACCGTTCCCATCTCCTCACCTGGTTCTTCTCTGGATTTATTGGAATCTGCGGATGTTCTGGGATTTGAAGGAATCTTGGGAAGTGGAGGAATTTCCAAAGAGGGCTTCTTAGATGAACTTCCTATGTCCAAGTCAATTATTTCTTCTGATGGTTTTTTAGGGAATAGTGTAGAAGTCCTTCCACTAGAATCTGTCTTCTTATCTGTTGTGATGTTCTCCTCCAATTGTTTAGATGATACATCAGGTTTCCCCTTTTGACTTCCTTTGAGTTCATTTTGGGAAGGTTTCCAGTCAGGGTTTTGGAAGATAGGATCAAATAATTCAGTGTCCTCATCCACCACAAAGGCATCTCCCCGACCCACTGAGCCTTTACGATTGGGTCTAGAGGGCATTGTCCCATCTCCTCGAGAACTCCCTCTTTGCAGGAATGCATTCTGCAGTAACATAAGAAGAATTAAGACTTATTCAAGACAAATCTTTAAAATTATGCTGGTTTTTTTTACTGCTTTGTATCATAGCCTAATGTTGATAGTTGGACATGATAACAATGTCTTTGGCTTAGATCTACACTACCTTGTTGTTTTTCCTAAAGAAAACCAACCAACCCAAAAATTCTGCAAGAAACCTCTTTTTCCAAGATGCAAACCATTGGTAAATTTCACTAAAAAGACTAGAAGAGCATCAAGTATGTAATTAAAGATAAGCAAAATGACATTAATCAAACTGTCTCAGGAAAATTGAAAAACCTCCAAATATTTCATGAAATTGTTTTAGAATTAAATAAACCACACCATCTCACAATGTTAAAAAGGGAAAATAACTTCACCATGACCTCGTGACGGTTTAAAAAATGTTACTTCTTGTCAAAACACAATCCAATATTAAGTCAAGGCTATTTTTATACTATGTTCATTCATCATACAGCCTAATCCAATGCTGGGTTGCAGGGGAACTGGGGCCAATGCTAGCAATTAGCAGGTGAAAAGCTGGTACGCCCTGGACAGGTCGCCAGTCCATCGCAGAGGCAACACAAAGACAAACAACCATTCACGCACACAACACTTTTAGGGAGAATTTAGAGTGACTAATTAATGGTAAAGGAAATCAGAGTACCTAGAAAGAACCAACACATACACAGGGAGAACATGGAAACCATATACAGAAAGACCACTGTTTAAACCTCCCCCCAGCAGAGCCTCAAACCAGCAACTTTGAGGCCACAGTACGAACCACTATGCTACCATGTAGCTAAGTTCTAAAAACAGCAGGATCTTCTTTTGGACTGAGATCTGGTGGCTATCGAGCCCATTGGAGTACAGTGAACTCCATATTATGAGATAATATTCTGTATAGCTGGGTAGTAACTGGTGGGTATTCAAATTGTTATTGGTTGTTTATTGTCTCCAACCATTTGGCCTATTCTCATCTGATATTTGACATAAACAAGGTATTTTGTTCCAGACCACTGCTGATAAGTGGTTGTTTTTTCTTGGACCATTATCTGTGAATCCTACAGATGGGTATGTATGTCAATCCCAGTAGATCAGCAGATACTCAGAGCAGCACAAGCAACCACCTCACGTTCAAAATCTTTTAAATCCATCTATGTGCTGCACTCAAAGGGAATCCAGTTCTGGAGCTCGACTCTTCTATCATCATTCAGCTAAGATTTGTGCAGATGATGAAGAATTCATCTCTCCTCCAATTAGAAGCAACATGATGGGTTCATGTTCAGGGCACCAATCTGATTAACAATCATTTAACAAACTTCATGCAAGCCAACAAACCATTAAGCATAAGTTTTCATTCAACTGGGAATATTCAAACATCTTTATTAGAAAACCTCCAAATAATTTATGTTTGATCTGTGGTCACAAGGAGAAATTATATTCATAAGAGTTTATGGATGCTTTTGCGATTTGAAAATAAACAGAGCAGTCTCCAGAGGTGATCATGCAAACAGTCCAAACCAAACAAAGATCTTAAACCCAGGCATGATGCCTTGCTCATCATGTCACAATGTGTACATACGCAAACAACAAAGCATCAAAATGTTGGCCCTCAGGGAATGGTGTCACAGTGGGAGAGGCCTCTCAAAGGAAAGAGACCAAAGGGCTGTTAATTTAGTTTGATGGTCTAATAGACTGAAATGGAGGGCATTTAAGTGGATAAGAGGCAGGCATGTATAGAGCAGGACAACAGCAGGAGGAAAGGCAGATACGGATGTACTGGGATGTTTGCTTTGGAAGTATCACAGATATAAACCCATAAAGATCTACTGCAAAAGCTCAATCAACTATCTTGCTTATTAATGTAAAAGTTTGTATCGGATATTCTTCAACAATTGTTTGATTCATTTTGAAGTCTGCTAAATTTACAACCTTAATTAAAAAAACCCAACAGGACACTGTAAATTGTTATTAAACACAGGATGCAAAGATTAGATAATTCATAGAAATGACAAAATGTTGAAAGTGAGGCATCTTTTTGTTGAGTCCCTCTCTTACTGATGTTCGGCCACTGTGTGGTGTCCCTGCTTTTCTAAGTCTTTGAACAGGAATGTAAAATGACCAGCTGCTGGACCTTAGAGAGCATAAAACTATTGCATTCCTGAAAGACATATTTTGGTTGCTAAACTGTCTTTGATCTTCTTTGTCATATTTTAAATTACATAATTAACTTAATCCAACAATTGAAAGGTCTGGATTGCAGAGAGATTTAGTCCAGAACTTGGCATAACTAACAATGAACCTGTTGTGATAAATGCAGTATGTTGTTTCACATTGTCTTGCTGAAATGTGAAAACTCTTCTTCCAAAGTTACTACTTGCATTGGAGCATATGTTGCTTCAAAATACGTTTGTTTTTTAGAAATGAGGAAATCTTCCCTTTTTAGACTATTTTTTTAGGTACGTTACTGCGCTTTTACCCTAAGATGTGCACTTATAACAGGTCTGGGAGGTCTCTGACTTCTCCATAAGATCGCTGAGAGACTTGGTCCACTGCAAAGTCCCCTCATAATGTTCATGTAACAGTAAACATTCACACCTTCAACAATTAGTGTGTTTGTATTCATCCATGAGTAAAATTTTAGTTTATGACATTTAAACATGTTTTTTTGCTCAATGTTCCAACACTGTTTCTGTTCATATTCGGTTATCTGTACATTAAATGCTACTTTGATAAATGGAATGATAAAATGGTGAATTTCCTCAGTTAATTATAAGTTATGGCGGAAAAGTGAAATGTTCATAGAATAGCAATTAGATAATTAATATCAAATCATATTAGTAATAAATCACACCTCCAGTTTTTTCCAGCAATCCAGCAGGAATAAAGCATGAGGGTGTGTAAAGAGATGGACCTTCAGCAATATTGTCCAGCCATTAGCTATGGCTTATTCCCATAACAAGGTCGTGGGCGGGTTGAAGCCAATCCCAGTTGACATTGGGCGAGAGGCGGGGTACACCAAGGACAGGTTGCCAGTCCATTACAGCACCAACATTATTGTTAAAAACAGACTGGATCACGCACAAAGCAGTCAGGCCGAATCTGGGCTGCTTTTGGCACTTGTGACTCAGTTACGGCGTTGGTAAGTGTTGTTTTGCCCAGTAGTGGGACAGATGTCAGTTTCCAGCCTGGCTTGGATTATGGGAAGTCTCCCGGCAACATGTGGTCCACATGTCAGTTTTTAGCCTGGATGTTCATTTTGTCAGTATTTTGTCATTTTACTGAGTTCTGGCAGCCGCCCTCTCATTTGGTCCATGCTTTCAGTCAAGGGCTGATTCTGACCAATAAGAAAAAGACAATTGGACCATATTTGGGACGATCACTCTTTGCAATGAAGACTGGATGCAAATTAGCATATTGTTTTCTGTCACAAGCGTTATTTAACATCATCAATGTAAAGCAACTAAACATTTCACTGACAGATCGAGTCATTGAAAACTGGCATTTAATCATTACTTCCAGAACATTAAAAGTAATGAATTTTGTGTGAAGATAAGTTCAGCCAGTGTGACTGTATGAAATGGGCAGGAGACCAAACACAGTGCCCTGAATGAAAACAAAGGCTCTTTCTCTCCCTCTCGACTCTGCCAACATTTGGGCGAGCGAGCGGCCCCAGTCGATAAGCTGACACTGGATCTCCTCTGGTCAACACTGTCCCCTTATCTTATCGCCCCTCCAATCTGCGAGATATCCCCATAAATGCCACCCCAGACCTTAATTAGTTCACAGCGCTGATATTCTGGCCCCGTCAGTCAGGAGCCATCTGAAAGTTTTACCATAGATAATACCTACTGATGAAATGTTCTTTTCACAACATACTTACTCTTGAGATATTCGCTGGAAGTTAAAAAGTGAGGAATGAACTCGACTCAGATATTAAGGCACTCCCTTCATGTGGAAGTTCATGTGCAAATACTTTAACAAGATATATTCCTGTGGAACTGTTTTACATTGAACTTACATTTGATTTACTTTATAACTATTTTCCTCCTACTAGTCAATACTAAAAGCCGTTGACCCCTAATTCAAAACTCTTCTGAAGCTATGTTTGGTTTTATGCTTTTATCAGCAAAATTCTCAACATAAATACTGTATTTTGGCTGTCCTGTCCTTCCATAAAACCAAAACATATTGCCTGTTTTTTTAATCAATGAAGTTCAATTAAGTTTTCTACTACACTGACTCTACCTCCTAAAACACCTGTAACATGGACAAAAAATGATTAGATACACAACTTATTTCTTCATAAGTGGCTTTTAAACAAATTTATTTAATTGTATTATATTCTTTGTCCAAAATATATACATATATTAAAATATTGTATAGCAGATTTTGATGACTTCCATAAATTCATTCTTGGATCTGATTTAAAAAGTGTTTTCAGGCTCCCAAAATGTCAGTTTCAGATAAAAACAATGTCCAGATGATTAAAAAAAATGCTTTAGTGGACACACTTACTAATTTCGGTGTGGACCTTTAATAATTATTACTTTTTTTTTTTTTATCTCTGTGAATGGTCAAAGCCTGGGGGAAGCCTTGCGCTCTTTGGAGGACCCTCTTGGGGTCCCAGACCCCAGTTTGGAAACTGCTGGTTTAGTTAATTATCGTTGGAAATATTAGACTTTTTGCATCTTTGGAAAGCCATCTGTGTTCTGTCTGTATCGGCAGAATAGCACACACTTGTTTCCAATAAATAGAAAAGCTTGTATTTTCCACCCACACAACTATTTAAACAATCTAATTAAAACTGGGTGTTGAATAGTAAAACTGGCACTTTTAAATATGGTTTGTAATTCCCTTGAAAACTTAACCACTGTTACTCTCCAAAACCTTTAAACCATCAATGAGTTGAACTTATTAAAATAAACTGACTCATATTTCCACATTCTCCATCACGCTGCTCGAAAGACTGAAAAATGTGGCAGAAGTATAAAAGTTAGCTGATAATAAAGCACAACATATACATAGCTGCTTCAGCAGTATATGAGTAATTTTAGCTAAAAATATAAATATTAGTTGCAGGTTTACTTATGAACAAGCATTTTCAGCTAACTTCTTTTGTCTGTGCTTCTGGTTTTGGGTGAAATAGACTATTTTTATTTTTTTTTTAGTTTGTTCATCCTTGATATACCTGGTAGATGTTGACTTTGTCTTCCGGGGGGATTTGATTGCATTCTTACCTATGTGGTGTATCTCTGTCTCTTTCTTTGTTCTCTGTGTACTTTAATGATCCTTTCTGCTCTCATTCTTTTTCTATCCTTTCCAGTCAGGCCCAGCAGTACGATGTAAATATATTTACATTTTTTCTACGACTTACCAACCTAGAAATCCTTAGAATTAAATAATTGATTTACATGGTTAGGTCTTCATTTCACAAAACACATGGTTTGGGTTAAAAGAGGGAGAGACTGAATCTGGCTGTCCATCACAGGTCTAACACAGAAACAAACCACCCACACTCACATTCAGTCCTACGGAGAATTTTAGTGACCGATTAACTTTAAGGCCTTTTTATGCTTGTTGCAGAAGAGAGTTACAGAGACAGCTTCGTCCATCTCCATAGTTACAGTTAGGTCTCTAACTTGTCTATTTTGCTTAGCTTTCCATCACTTAACAGAAAATGGAGAAATAACATCAGAAATCTTGGGGGCAGAGAACTAGAGAAGAATGGAGTTCAGTAAAGTTCCCGAAAGAAGAAGATCCTTTGTTGCACCTCCATGCTAATTATTCCAGCGGTAAAGGTAACAACACAACAATATACTGTAAATTTTAACTGGTTTCGATTATGAGGGAATTCAGAGTATCTGGAGAGAACCTTGCATATGAAAGGAGAACATACAAACTCCACACACAGCAGGCTGTGTAAATCCCTTACCCTTAGCTAAGACTCAAACCGATGACCTTCTAGCTATAAAACCATCACAGAACGATGCAGACTAGTCCACCAAACACTTTGAAAGTAGCTTGCACCGTTTACTTTTTCTAATGGATCCTCGAAGCTTCACTGGGTACAAATTAGAGGTGCACCAATTCATGATTGATGGCCTGTCTGCGAATCCATCTCCTGCATTGAGCATAAATGGGCCTTTAGCCTACGCAGTGTGTTACAACCTCAACAGTGATTCTGCTTGGGTTTTCAACATGCAAGGACTTGTTTCTTTCTGATCCATTACTTTGTTTTGTATCATTGCTGTCTCAGTTACAGTAGCATTGCATGGTATGTTGTTGCTGGGAAAATCTCTGGAATCATATCAGCTTCATTGAGCAATTACAACCGTTTGATCATCAGTGCTGTTAGAAAAATAAAGACCCTGATTAAATCTTGATAAGATTTTCAACAAGCTCGGAAAAATAAAGTAAATAGGGCATATGTTGACAGGGCACACCTGGCAAAGATTAATGGTTATAGGTAATCATGGTGTCTTTCCATCAGTACAAGTCTCCTCAGGAGCCTCTTTGACGACAGATCCTCTGTTTTGAGCTATGCGAGATCTATGGAGACCCCGCAGACTGACAAAAGTGCTGCAGGGTGAAGTGCTATCATCAACACACATGTGTGCGCACACACAGACAATGAACCCTCACACCTACAAAGGGATAATCAAAAGGCAAGGTCCGTAAATCTCGCCCAGACACAGGTATGCAGACACACGCAGACCGGCTGGGTCTTGTAAGTAGCGGTAGGCAACATAGCCTGGGAAATTTCGTGACAAGAGCCCTGCCAGTGTACATGTGATACAGTAAGTAACGGTAAACATAGAAGCCAAAAATGTTAAGCAAAGAAAATGGAAACTGTTTAATTGCATGGGTTTGTGTGTGTGTGCCTGGAAGACAAAGAACAGACAAAGAACAGCATCGACTGACAAATCAATCATGTCATGACTTGCAAATCTATATGTTTATGTTATGCGTGTGTTCATTGGGCACATCATGTGCACAGCACAAGCTTATGACTCTATTGACTCAGTAGCATTCACTACCTCAGCAGGTCAAGCATAGCATTAAGACCATTGTTGTTGGGGATTAAACTCCTGGCAGGACCACCCATTATAGCAATGTTAGTCAGGATCAAAGCACCCACCAACCCAACTGTGGCGGTCTCTCTCAGAACAGAGGTACAATAAGATCACGAAGCTTGTGGAGGAAGGAAGTAAAGACCTTAACGTTTGTGTACTGATTAGATGCAGACAGGTTGCTCTGCAGCCTTTATGAACTAGCCACAGCAAAAATATGAATTTGCTGCTGAGTTTCAGAGGATTAGCTTGGTCTGTTGCAGTCCAAGACAGGTTAGGTGCTCTTATATGTGCCCTGCAGGTGGGAAACCATTAAAGCGATTACTGGTGGCATCAGATAACTGAGTACTTAGACAAATGTGATTACTTTGGTTCTAGATCTGCTAAAGCCTGTTACCAACATAAAATACAATCATATTAGGGTTTTGCATTCTCATTCATCCAATGTCTGTGTTCAAACTACCACTGGTACTTGGTTCCCTCTAGTGGTACACAGGACATTTCTGATAGGACAATTATTGATCTCCTCTCCTGTTTAAAATGAAATTATCTCTGTGAGAAAGTCTTCACTGAATGGCTGCACAGTCCCGCTGATACTGAAGTTAATATCTAGTTATCCAGATATTTCATAACTATGTTGAGGAACGGGCACATCCTTTTCATCAGGCTAACCTGTAAGTTTCTGCATTTGCTATGTTCTGGTCAACTTTAGCAAAAAAATATAAATAACCAGATATTATACAGATACATTAGCTTGTCTATAATGTACACTTTGTGTACTGCACATGTATGAGAGGCGAGAAACTTCAAGGCATCACAGAGGATACGCCGATTAAGTTTTGACAGTTCTGGTAATACACATCATTAACTACGTGGTAGTAGCTGCTGACACTTAGAAACCTGCCTTAAGTGGCATAAAGTAAGAAGTGTGAGGAAACTCATCTAGTTTTATAAAGAGGGGTGTGTTTCCTCCTAAAAGTCTCCACTCTAGTAAGAGCAGTGTATTCTCAGTTTATAATAGAATCACTGAATCCAGCAGAGTCTAATGGATGGAGTAATATGATGAGGTCTTTCAGCTTCAGAGCTACATTTCCTTCTATGTGTGTATAAATCATGCTTTTCCTAATCATATGCAGCTTGTATGAGATGCAACTGCTTGACTGAAAGAAATAATGCTTACGTGATTATTTGATTTCAGTGTTGATCTTGCTTCAAGTGGATTCCTGTTTGTTTAGAATTATGTTCAACATTTCATTGCTGGCAATTCAGGTTTAATCCCCCCACCCCCGCTTAAGGAAGCATCACACTTCAGCTACGATTTTGAAGTTGACCAATCAGATGCTTGCATGTTCCAACATTTTTTTTCAGTTCAACTCAAAACCCAAAACAAATCTTTTCTAAATCCCATTAAAAGAATCTTGTGATGCAAAGCTCAATATAAACTGCTCTAATGGCAAATTTAGCACCTGAGAATCTTGCCTACATTACTTTGCATTGAAAAGAACCATAAAATAATGAAACATGTCAGCTGTGTTTAGTAGGAGTTGCAGCGTTGAGTACCTTTCCATTCCGCTGTCTTTCACCCTGCACATGCAGCTCCTTAATATCCAGCAGGCATCCCAGCAGCAAGTACCATCCAACATGGTTGAGCATGACTGCAGGAGACACTGCAGGTCTGACTGCACTTCAGTGCGATCCACATTATACCCACTGACAAACCTCTGCAGGAGGCTGATCCAGCTCCTGTCAGACACACCCACACACCCAGCACCAGATGATACATCTCCTACAGCTAATATGTCTAATGTGGCAACCAGGGAGGCTGAAGACAAGTCCCTCAGGGTGGCCTGGGTGAATGCTGAGAATCTGCAAAACATCAGAGAAGCTAAAACTCATATAATGTAGCTAAATTACATTTCAAAGCCAAAATGTTCTCTGGAAGACAGATCTATTCAATGTATTAGATGCTCTGCTGCAAACCTATAAAAATCCTAAACATTGAACTTTGTGAGTTTGTTGAACCTATGAGTGAGTAAAAGCTACTCTATGCAGAAGAATCTGATCAATAAGATACTGGCACTGAACTTGAAACCGCAATATAACAGGTAACAAAAAGTCTGCTTGAGTGAAGAAGGAAGCAGAATGAATGGACGGGGATGATGGGAGGGAATCCCCCCCTGTTTTCACACATGGATGGATTTCTGGTAGGGAAACCTGCGCGCTGGAAGAGACTAACCTTGGAGAGAATACGGAGACGTGAAGCCGCTGTGCTGGAATCCATGGGAATAACCACAGCTGAGGGAACATTGGAGGGGGGAAATGTTCACCACAGATTCTCTGAGGTTGGCTTGATTTACGCGACTGTGTCGACGCGGAGGAGAGATCTCCTGTAACAGGGAAGCACCTTGTCATAGGAAACATTGCTTCATGTCTGGTAGGAACAAACGAGCTGGCTGTCTCGCGTAAACAGCAATATAAATAAACGACAGCAGAGTGAGGTTGATTCGGGGTGAAGGGGACCTCAGCAGGACAGATGTTCAGAGGCGGAAATCCGTGGTCTCTTTTTATTTTAAATAACTTCCTGGCACATCTTCATCCTCCAGGCCACATAATGACTTCCAGAGATCACAACAGTCTGCAACGAAAATGTTATGAGCACTGAATTCTGAACACCTTCTACATGTGGGGTGCAGATTCTGTCCTCGCAGATGGTAATATGCTGATCAAGCACTCCTGTGACAACCCGTTTCATCGCCAGCATAAATACCGAGCTTCAAATTACTGCTTGGAAAAGGAAAATTATTAGTACGAACATGCTGAGGCAACTCATGCTGAAAAAATGCTTCTGAGCCTCTTTGTCATGGAGCAAAGAGAACAATCAAGACGCGATTTCATCCCCCCATTTCGCTACCCTCTTAATCCTACATCCCCTCGGCCTCTTCTTTTATCCAAGCATCTCAGCTTTTAACACCACATTTCCCACCACACTCCAAGATTTCAGGCCCATCTAGCTTGTCTTTAATCATGTCATACTGGGAGCAGTTCTAAAACCCCAGCAAGCTGATGAGAAATGCATTGAAAGTGAATAAAAGACGAGCTGAAGAAACGGTGCTGTCCCGTTGATTTAACAAATAAATAAACCACATGCATTAGTGTGGCTGTTTTTAATATTTGCTTTTCATTCATCAGTCTGCCTGGGGAAAGGAAAAGATTTTTTTCTGTTGCAGCTCTGACATGCATTTGATACATTGTGTCTTTCTATCTGCAACAGTATGAACACAACCCAATAAAAAAGCATTTTTTTCTAATGTTTTTTAAACTTATTACAGAGCAACATTTGAAACACAAATATTTTAAAAGCATTGTTTTTCTTTTACTCATATTTCCTACAGCTAATTTGTCTAAATGTCCACCAATACAAACAGATAAAATCTTCTGCTGCTGGTTTGTTCTAGTCTCAGCACATCACTAACGTTAACCAATTCCTCTTTTTGTTGCTAGGAAACCAAGCAAACGTATCTCTAACAAAACACTGTTTATAGAGATCATAAGGAGAATTATGGATGTTGTATTTACCCTAATGATGACGTAATGTGACACACTGGCAAAACAATAGGTTGAAACCAATTCTGTGTCCAAATACCCATCCATTCATCATTTTATGTAGTAATGGGGGTGTGAAATAAATAGAGCTTGTGCAGGTTGGACAAAAGCCAGCCTTTCAAGACAGAGTCAATAGGTTTTCTGGCTTAAAGACGGCTATCATACCTAACTGCTTTTACTCTTACATCATCTGCATCAGGTTGTCAAAACACCGGGGTACAAAACAGAGAGATTCAAAGTGAAAAGAAGAAAGAAGCAACAGATACAAATATATCCAGAAATGTAGTAGTATTGTCTCAAATAAGTCACAGAAATAGAGGTGCTCATGTTTTACAATGTTGTTGTTGGGAAACATTACGGTGACACAGGATGAGGGACAGGTAATACCAACACTTTTCCCTTATAAAACCATTAAACCATTACCTTGGGCTACATTTTCCATGAGTTTCGATACTTTTTGCTACACTGTGGAAATTGCTTTACAGTATGCATTCATAGTTTTTATTTCATAGTGTCATGCCCTGCTCCGGACTCAATCAGCCCAATCACCATCACCTGCCACCAGACTCATTATCCCCTATCACCTGCACATGTTCCTGATTCCCCTCACAGCTTTATCCCTCAGCTCACCAGTCATTCCGGCGTCGGACACTGAATCAAATGGATGTATGTGTCAATACCCCTGCTTGTTCCTGCTGCTCCTACTTGCCCTTTTATCCCAGATTCCGCACAGCCTGCCTTCCTGCCACACGTTCCTGCACCTGTCCTGGACTCCTCTACCTTCCCTACAGGTTTTGTTCATCACTCCTTGTCTCCTAAATAAATCCTGTTAACCTTCCCTTTGGCTCTGGCTCCCTCCATCGTTACACATAGGCAATTTTTATATAAATAAAATCATGAACATTAATAACTAAAAGAAATGTAAATAAAATCATTAAATTATATCAATGAGTCAAACGAGGAATTCAATCAGGGTGAGGGAATTGGTTGACATTGTCAACGTCCCCACCGCAGCAGGAACATACTGGTAATAAATGTGTGGTACAGATGAGATGACTGATGATGAGCTGCACATCGTATCTAAACGTTACACGATGATCACATTAGGGTCTCCATGAGCCTTTGTCTCTATCACCGTGCTTGCCCTAAGAGCTTTGTCTTATTGTTGCTATGGTTTCTTGCAGTACTGTTATTTCTACTGTTATCTGACACATTCCAGTCTTGGATATAAAATAGGTCTTATAAGGGATGTCCTGTTGTCATAGATCACATATTGGTTAATATTATGAGCTGTGTTAAACTGGAAGGGGAATATTTTTATCCTTTGGCTGCTTGGTCTGTGCCCAGGTCCTTCATTTGTTCATTTCCAACTCTGAAACAGCTTTAAACTGAGCCAATGAGAAACATCTGTTTAGTCCAGGTTAAGTATTGATGAGGGAACCTTTTACTTGGTGGTTTAATACTGGTGTCTCTTAATGGAGGAAGTGTCCATTGTACTGACATGACGTATTTTACTACTTGAACTGCTTGGTAGGCTGCTGGACCAGCACATGTGCACTGCTGAATGATAAAGTTTTGGGAACCGATTTTTAAGTTGGAGAGTGTCTTATCTTGGGTACTGACTACACTTTTGAATTTCCCTGAAAAGGGGATAAATAAAGTATTTTTCATTTCATTTGATTTCAACTGTCTAAGTCAAGTCAGCTTTTCATTTCTAATATTACATAGATCACATCAGGTGAAGTTGCTAATGACCGCTTCTTTTTCCTTTAGTAGCAAGTATTGGTGTTGGTGTAAAAAAAGCCATTTTGGTAAACTTGCATATAAATGTGTTGGTGACAAAATGCTGAAAACCAGGTGGTTTATCTCAACTTGATGCCATTATTCGTATAGGATTCTGTTTTTAAACTGTGTACTTATGCAAGTATGAACATGTGCATGAACATGTGCATGGATATAAGCTGGGGTGGTCCTAGTGAGTGGATGACTCCCAGCCTGACTTTGTATACCAGTATGGTGCTGATCTTCATCGTTTAACTCTTTAGCTTCGTGCAAGTTTTTGCAACATGTTCCTACGGTTTTATTTACTGGGGTCATTAACCTGCAAGTTTCACTTTAAGCACAGCCTTTTAGCAGCAGCTCATGTCCTCATTCTCTGTCAAACAAGGGTTGAATGCAGGTTAACCTGTCAATTTCATGGCTTCTAGCACAGTCAGATGAACCTGATCTTGCCCTATCCTCTCACTGTGGCTTCATCTGGTCAAGTGAGATTCATGAACAGAATGATAAGGGAAGCTATGTTACACTTTTTCAACCTGTTAGGACACCATCAGTTACATATTGTACACAAACTGTATTGTAACCAGAAAAAACCCAATATCTAACAGGTAATTCCCAAATTAACAATGTGGATGCATAGTTATAGCATTTAAAGCCATGCTAGCTTTGCTTAACCTCATCCAAGATGGATTTTTTAAAAATTCAATACTTAAAATATAAATTTTCAAATAATTGGGAAAAAAAGTGTCAAAAATATCAAATATTTTTCCATCAAACCCCGTTTTGTCTTAGTAAAACACTTTGAAAGATATCATTTGACATGTTTTATGAACAAGAGTCTCCCTGGAGACCTAAGACAAATTATTTGGTTGTGATAGAATATGGAAGATTATGAGATTATTATAGACACTGGAGTGTGTGCGCATGTGTGTGTGAGTCTGTCTCTATTTCAATGACAGGTATAGCTTGAAGTAAGTGCATTTGGAGAAGTATTTGTCAAATGGAGATCTGCTTTACAGATTGGTTTCACTCGTCTGGTGACGTTGCAACAAAAAAAAAAAAAAAAAAAAAAGACAAGCACAGTCAAGTTCTTTTGCTTTTTCATGTCAGCAACAGTTACCATAAGCTGCGCTGGTGCCCACTGATTGCTAATCAATCAAGTCATTGTACTAAAACTACACTGACTTATTTTACAATTATATAATTTGTTAGGATAAAGTCAATCAAGATGTGTGAGAAGCTGCAATTATCAAAAGTATAAAAAATTTGCAACAATTATCCCACAATGGATGAATCTGGGACTTGTTAATCATTAGACTTCAAAGCCACCAACATACTCTAAAGTTCTTAGTGCTGGCTTTGTGATTATATGCTTAGCTGAGGTCCCAGACCTCTGGGAGTGTTTAACATTTTAGTGCACATTTGAGGAGCATTAGATTAACTGGTCAAGTCTCAAGTCTCTGAAGAGAGCACCTGTCAAAATGAGGCCCAACACAAGACATGCATCAAAGACAGGAAACCCCAACAATAAGGCACCAGTGTGAGAAATGTTGAACTTCAAAAGACAGCAGATGCCATGAACTAAATGGAAACTAAACTAAATGGAATGGATCTGGTTCATGTACTGCTGTTGTTTTATTTACTTTTTTCTATAACTGTGTAAACTCTGAGGTAAAGCAGGTGTGCGGCAGCTGTAACTCTGCACGTTAGATCAAAATTGAAAAAACACAATTGAAATTAAAAAAAGAAAAAATATCTGTGCATAACATATTGTTGTAATACACAAAAAAATCTAAGCCAATGACAGGGCAGAATTTAATTTCTCAAAAATATATGAAGCCACAGAGAGCTGGCCAAGATGACTTGCAAAAATTTAAACAGAGCATCAGAATAAAAAAAGAGTATTAAAGTTTGAATGTGACATGGTTGATGATATATTTCAGAAACTGGGACTTCCGCACACAATCATCTGTTTCCAGAAAATATTCTGCAAAAAGGAAAATATCCAGTAAGCACCAGTTGTCTGGACCAGGCCTTTAATGGCTAATTTATTAGCTTGAGAATGGCTTATTACCAATATGGAATCATTTAAGTGCCATAGCCATTATTGTTGTTGACCATGTCCAGCCATTTGCTCAGCGTCAAGTCACACACACCTGACATTGCATCCATATTAACAGAAGAAGTATGTTGTAGTGCTTTTACCGATTAATTACAAGTGCAGACCAAGAGATTTGCTGTAATCAGGACCAGTACCAAGCATGTACATTCCAGTTTCCATAAATAAATGCCAAATTATGTACCTGTTCAGTACCCTACTGTTTATTATTTTAAATTAAGAGGTTAATTGGATAAAAAATATGCCTACATAATTGTAGGCAAATGCATTAAAGTTTTGTCTGCATTCTTTAGAAAAGTATCTGACACATCGATGACACCTATGACACATCGATTATCAGCTGTTTTTTATTGCAGATCCGCCAGACAAAAGAAGCCAATTTAATACTCAAGTAATTGGAGAAAAGAAAAAGATTTATTATGGTGGAAATCAGAATAGAAATGAGAAAGTCAATTATAGAAATGAGCCAAGAACACCATCAACAGGGATGATGGATCTTTTCTTTTCTCACAGAGACCATCAGGCAACGAGGCCAACTTGGCAGATCTGTCAGGTCACAGAATAACAGCTGATGAATGACACGGCACAGCAGTGAAATTATGCTTCTGATAAAGAGTGTGGACAAAATAATCTTAAAAATATGTAATGTATTCTCATGATGTAGGGCCAATTTTTGATGGAATTAATGTCTTGATTATCAGTATTAAACAGTGGTCTACTGAACAGTTACATAATTAACTTGGTCTGCACTTGTAGTTAATCCGTTAAAGCATTACAACATGCTTTCTCTGTTGAACTTATTGTCAGGTGTATTTGTGTGTTTTGTTGACTTGATGGTGAGACCAAGAGATGCAGACAAACAGCTGGCACTCTCGTAAACATGTAATCAGTGTCTGCCAGATGACCCCTTACTGGAAGGCAACGCAAAACCCACTGTGAGCCAACACACATAAAAAAAAACATATCTCCTGGGGGGCTCCGTAAAGTTCGACTCATTAAATAACAAAATTGAACTTATAAACTGCTCACTTGCAGTTACAACAAGATAAATACACAGAGACAGACAATGCACTGACAGAAGACGACGGATTCAGATACGATAAGAAATTAAAAAAGAAAAAAAGTAGAAACAGATGGAGAAAAAAGACATTGGTGCAGCCAACTGAGCCAAATGTCTCTACCAATTATGAACGATCTGGTGCAGATTTTTTCCCCTGTAAACAAACAATTTCTTAACAGAGAACTGCGGGAGGCATGGCAGCTAGATCATCACAAAGGTATTTGAAAGTCATGCTGTTACAGACATTTCATGCCTAGCTGACATGGCATGGCCCAGTCTGGTGTACAAGTTTCCCTGCATATTTTAGAGAAACAGATCCATGTTATCAATCACACAGTTTATTTCAAAAACACACAAAAGAAATTCTTTCTTTGTTTCATGGGAATTTGTCCACATTTTGACCAGTCTGAACCTGATTCATTCTAAAAGTAGTTTCTTACCCAACAAAGAGAAAATATTGAGCCTTTATCAAACCTTCAAAAGCTTTTGACCAACATTTGTACCTATTAAAGAGGTGGTACTTTGCAGCTATTAATCCACCTCCCTCTGATGCAAAGTTTTGTTTTGAGACCATACTGTATTCTCATTCACTCTTAGGTTTCTTTGTCTGCATAGACTGAATCTTAATATTAGGATTGCTATTTTACACTCACTGAAAAAAAATTGCCTTCAAAGTGAGCCTTTATCAAACCTTCATTATCACATGTTAAACTGCACGTTGAACAAATATTTTCTTAGGATGCATTGTTAAAAACAAAGGTTTGGATTTTAATTCAATAATTAAATTCAAGAAATATCTCCTTGTAAAGAAATTCGATTATATAATTAACAGGTCAAAATAATGCATTTAAACACAGAATGCAGCACATTTGTGAGTGCACAATTTCCTGGTACAACAATTTCCCTGATGCATAAGGTGAACGTATGCATCTGCATATATATATGTATGCATATCGTCAGACTTGTGGCTGCACATTCTGGACACTCGGGTAAAGAGCAGAGCGAAGCATCATCTGATCACCACCTGGTGGTGAGTTGGCTCAGATACTGTGGGAGGTCAGGTCTGGCAGCCCCGAACGCAGAACCCTTAGAGATAGGGTGAGAGTCCTGGTTCATCGGGGAGGCACTCAGAGTAGAGACACTGCTCCCACAAATTGGAGCAGTGTCCCTGAGAGGAGCCAGATGAGGTGGCTCAGGCATCTGATTAGGATATCTCCTGGACGTCTTCCTGATGAGGTGTTCTGGGCATGTCCCTGTGAGAGGAGACCCTGTGGGAAACCCAGGACATGCTGGAGAGATTATATCTCTTGACTGCCCAGGGAACACCTTCCTATGAGCTGGCACATCACAAACATGAGATTGGAGAGAAACACGATGGCTGATAGTTTTGAAGAACATCCCTTGGACTTTGGTTGCAACTACCTGCATTTTTACCATTTTTCCTCCTTGTTGGACAGTGATATCTATTAGCAACAGATTGGCAAAAATGTTGTTGACGGAATTCTCTGGTAACACACCATTACTGGTATAGTCCTAGTGCTATGTACTAGTAATAGTGCTACCCTATCGGTGGCCTTCAGTATTGAATATTTGCTTGTGCTGTTCGCAGAAAGTGTATGTACAGGCAAAAGGTACAGACATTGCCTGACATTGCTGGTGTACACTGTACACACTGCACACAGGCATAAACAGCAAGTATAATGCCAAGCCAAAGTTCTCTGGCAGCACTAAGCTCCAGTCAGAGCAGAAGCTGATGATCTCTGGTTTACTGTCAGATATTGATCCTTGTAATTGATGAGAGTGGACAAAAACAAGTGAACTGTTAAAGCACTGTAACATATGCACTTAATTGGAAAATAGCTGAAGTGTGTAGTTAACGTACTTCAAATAAAACTTTAATTCTGCTCCATTCAGCTTTAAATTATTACATTACATTACAGACATTTAGCAGATGCTTTTCTTTAAAGCAACTTACATCTGAGATTAAGAACAACACAAGCACAAAATCAAACAGTAGAGAACATCATAGATAAGTGCAGTCGAACTGCTGTAGTCTAGTTGGGCACAGGTGTTGCCTGCAGTGATAGGTGAACTAATTTTTATATTTTCTATGTTAATTAGATCTGAGTTTCTGCAAAGAGCTAGAACAAATTTCTCAAGTTAGTCTAATTTCTATTGATCACAACTAAGTGCAGAAATGTTGCTTAAAGAGCTGCATCTTTATCCTGCTGGTGAAAGTAGATAAGGACTCTGCAGAGCGAACAGAGTT
>JBAMHX010000021.1:21179649-21192621 GCA_037177515.1 Pseudomugil tenellus
CTGAACCAAGAGCTGCGTTGCAAGCTCTGTCAGGTCTGATCCTCCTGATGTTGTACAGAGCAAATCGGCAAGTACGGACAAACGAGGCAACATGGACCTTGAAATTCAGCTGGTCATCCATTGTAACTCCAAGATTTCAGGCAACTTAAATATGTTATTTTTGTACTGTTGAATTGTAATTAAATTTAATGTATAAATCCAGACAATACAAGAACTTGAGTTTACAATTTTAATGTGTGTTTATAATTTGATCTAGTCATCCACTAAAATAAGTTTAAATTAAAAAGTGATGTTTTTTTTGGATGCAAATGTAGTTAATTAAAACACGGTTAATAATGATGCATTATAAACAATGCCTCTCATTAATTTGAATATTTTAATTAAGTCCCATCCTCATAAAAAATCTTTATTTCCATATAGTGACTCATTAAGTTTGGTAATTAGATTTTACTAAATAAACACATCACTGAGTGTATTTGGATCCATGTGGGTCAGATACATGGAATCTGTCTGCACTGGTCAGATCAGAGCACCATTCAGTGATTCCAACATTAAATAATGATTTTATGGGGGTTTTTCTAATTGTACATGCACAATTGTTAAGTAACAACATACAAATCTCTAACTTTATAACTATTTGCTTGGTATTATGGCATGTATTTAGCAAATTGTTACTGGTCTGCAGCATATCAAAGCTGACAAATTGCATTAAATTGCTTTGTGTTCCAGCCCCGAGCATCATATGATGATGGTATCATGCATTATGGCACTAAAAATCCACACAATGGCTGCTTCAAACACACACAGAATAGCTGATTCAGCAAAGAAACCTAAGAAGACACATTTTAAATGAAGCAAGAAAAAGACGCACACACACACACACACACACACACACACACACATATATATATATATATATATATATATATATATATATGGTGAGAGATAAGATTAGAGTCAACATGGGACTGAATTTTACTGGCTTGGGAGAAGATGGGATGCCAAACCAATGCTGATCAGGTCTTCGTAACGAGTGCCAAAGAGGTAAACCTGCTAAAAGTTCCGCTTTAACATTTAACATTTTAACAGAGTCTGAGATGTATCTTTTGGACTTTTTGGACTGTCTGGCCTTGTTCTGGTCATCCTATAATGTCCATCTACACTGGGAATAGTCTTGAATATTTACTCTTTGTGACTAATCATTTTTAGTTTAGAATGACGAGCTCTAAATAGTCAGGAAATATATAACCCTTGCAACCCAGCTGCTTGTTACAGAAAACAGCTAATGTTTTTCCTGCATTGTGTCAAAAACACTCAAAAGATCCTGAGCTGTAAACTATTGACTCTGTTTTCATAGAGGTGCTCATACTTAATGATGATCAAATAATGGAACACACTGTGTCGTAATTTTACCATTTTGGTTCAGCTTTTCTTCAGTAGATGACAACACAGTGAAATGTGTTGTTAATATGACTTAATGTATCATTTTAAGACTTGTTAATGTATAGGTATTTCTTTTTTCAGCCATGTCCTCACTCATAAATGAGGCTGTGGTTTCTTTTCAGCCATCTACAGTGGACCGCTCGTCACGTCATGAGAGGTGGGACAGCTGGATGGGGCCTCTGCCGCCAGAGGCTCTGAACCGCAGCATTAATTAAGAACAGACACTGCTCTGGTGGTTTCACAGACACAGAAAGTGGTCACAAAAAACATAAAAAACAATCCAGTGAAACCAGAACACTGGCTGGTATATACAACTGGAGCTGCCAGCGGACTCACAGCTGGATGTAATTACCCTGACGAGTGGTCAGCTGCCCACACACTCCCAAAACTGGAACCTTGGGACAAGATTGTAAAAGCCAGACAACTGCGTGTTTGTTTTTCAACACATAAATGAAAGGGGGGGTTTTAAAGATAGCTTTGGTTTACATGAAAATAAAGGCTGAGATCTTTACTCACTGTTGGGTCAAAGCTCCGCTCCTTGGGAACACCCTGTAGGTCTTCCAGGTCATTTGAGGACAGCAGTATGTTCTGTGTGGAAACACAGGCGTCATATTCACATTAACTGATCCACGACCACACACTAAATCCACCAGACTGGATCAAAAACCTCAGCGGAGTCAGAGGAGTCTTCATTTAGAATACGCTGACTCCAATATAATGCTTTCATTACAATATATAACAGGTTTGGTTGTAACTGCAGGAGTCGGAGTGTCTGCTCTGTGATCATCAAAAGCATTTGTTTTCACCATAAGCCCCCACTCAAAGCTTTTCTTTGTAATCTAAGTGTTAATATCACCCATGCGAGAAGTTTCCTGGATCGCTTTGTCGTCTCCATTTATCGTTCCTCACCTCTAGGGCGTTGGTGCGTGGGGAGCGAGGAGGCTTGGGGGCAGAGTGACTGCAGCGGGGTGGGTGGTGGCTACAGTGCTGCTGGGCACCATTTGGGTCCCCTAACAGGAACACCAGCTGTTGTAGATGACCCTGCAGAAAACAACACATTAAACACACTGTAAGAAACAGAGGATGAATACACACTAGCACTGGAAAGAAATAAAAATACCTCGAATATGTTCTCTGAATACTCAAATTGCTTAAACATATGGCTGACATAGCATGACTTAATGTTTACAGAATCCAGTTATGGGGATATTAAAAATTGCAATTTGGATTGGATGAATTTCCTGTTGCATGCACATAAATATTGCAGTATCATAGCGCAAGTATTGACACATACAGACAAAGAGAGAGAGAGTTTACTGCAGGTCATACTTTACACTGCAGCTCCCAGAGTTCCTTTAACCAACCAGTGATTCTGACATCAGGCCAAAACAGACAGAAAACTTGAGCAAAACTGTCCTCAGGCTGTTTATAAAAGTGTGATGGTGGGGTCGAGAGCGTGTGTGTGGTGCGTGTATGTGTGTGTTTGCACTCTTAGTTTCTTTGTTTGACAAGAATGCTAAGTCAAACATAGACCTAATTAAACTATGCATTAATCCTAAATGAACGGTACACAACATAATGAAGGCATTTATGAAGAATTCTCAATTAAATCCAGGCATTCAGGCCCAGTGGGGAAAATCCAAACCAATCTGAAGACGCTGTTTGATGTCAGCTGTTAGAAATCAGAGTAGAAAGTAGCAGACAGACTGTTCGTGACTTACAGTATAAGGAATGCCATCTGATAGCACTTATTCTGTTCTTTTTATGCATAGGTGTAGAACTATAAATAGAAATATGTTTCATAAATGTTTCATGTCTTTTGGAAAGATATCAAACCTTAGAGATCTTCTAGATAAATCAGATGATGAGAGAGGAAAAGATCAGGGACCAGACCTTTTCTGCAGAACACATGAAGATGGTGTTTACTGTCAAGTAGGAAAAGTCTTATTGATTTCATTGGTGATTGAGATGTGCAGTATTGTTGTTTTCATAAAAGACAGTCTGGTGGATTGTTACAATGTGCATTATTATTATGTGGTAAAAATCCACTGCATCACAGAGGGAAAGGTTGGACGTATGCTGGGGTATTTTTACAATAAAAGAAATAAAACTTATTTTGAGTAAAAGAGAAACAGATCAAATAAACTGATTTGTGATAAATTGGAAATAAAGTAACTAGAAATAAAGCATAAACAGTCTGCGTTGATTCAGTTGAAGAGGTTGATGTTAATACTGACTGTGGATTCACAACTTAAGTTTTATTTTAGATACTTCTTACACAATAAATCAATTCATTCATTCATTAATTAATTATTTCATTTATTCATTCATTTTCAATACTGTTTAATCCAATTCAGGATTGCAGGAGAGCTATCCCTATCCCAGAAATCAGACAATAAATATCTCTTTGTAAAATGTTTTGCTAAATTGATTAATCTTTCCTTCATTTAAGCAGTTAAGTCTTTAAAACCCATGGAAAAAGATAAGATAAGTCTTTTTTAAAAAAAAAGTTCTACGCAACAAAATAAGCGATCTATTTTCTTCTTCGGGGAGGGGTGGGGATGGGGGGACACTGAAGTAAATTATCGATTGCCGATCGATTCTTTCTCTCATGGTTGTCTCTGTGCCCTCTTCCAGCATCGATATTAACCGTCTGATGTGATCGGCCATAATTAATAATTCATATAAGTGTTTTCTTCTCTCCTTATTTTTCACGGGTTTTCTTTTGCTTTTGCGCTGGACCACACATCACGTTGATGAATGATGAATGCAAAGTAAAGTGGTTCTCCTGGGGAAGGACTATTCCTAAAACGGAACTCATGGTGAACTATTTTTAGAACTGTGTTCCTACCTTATGAGATGAATGATAAAGAATGCTGCCAAACCAAATTTCTAATTAATCATTATGACTAAATGAGCCACATGACCGGAAAGAAAGACTCATTTTGGGACATTGCACTGATTGTGCTACTTTCACATAAAAAAAAACACAAAACAATTAACAACAGTAAATAAGAAAAATACCAAGTCTAACTCATGACATGATATTTTTATTTTCAACCAATTTAAAAAATTGCCTATTGATAATGAGCCTGGTTTTATGACTCAATATATAGTCTCATTTTCTCATTCCTAATGGGCTGATTGCTCATTAAAAATAAAAATGTGATACCATTTTGATTATTTAAGCAACATTTAAAAAGTTTCCTTTTTCATCCTTTTATTCCTAAACTCTATCAGGATGGAGTTCTTCCAGTCGTGCTGAGCAAGTTGTCAGTAATATTTGCCCATAAGAGCAGAGTCAGGTTAAATATTCAAATGATTAACCAGAGACAAGAATGTCAGCACCTCTGAGTGTGGAAGGGCTTTGTCCTCAGAGCTCCGTAAAAACCTGTCACCATGGGGATAGTCGGACATGGAGAATCCATTTTATTTGATGCTATGAACAAATCCAGATGTTGCTTATGGAACAGGCTACATGTTACAGTGCTTGTTGTAACCGAGACAGGATGTCCAGAAACGCGAGGCTGTGTGCCGTATGGGCCATGTGAATCGTCTGGAAATGGAAGAGTTTCAGTTCGATATGACAGCATAAGTGGCCAGATAGGTTACGCCACAAACAGCAATGAAACAAACTTGAATTAATTAACATCTTAGAGAATGCACAACTAAAGTAGGCTGTAACATCATTCGTTGGTCACATGTTACATAGAGCAGATGAGGAAAAGTTATCAGGCATGTAATGGATACTGAATGCCCCCCTATCCAAACAATAATCAGTGCTTCCTGTCATTTAACACCATTGCACTGGTAGAGGTAATGAAAGCAGGGCTTTCTTTGCATACTTAATGAAAACAAACACATGGTTTCTAGGCATCGCCGGCAGCATGGAGAGGCTGGAACAGGACCATTTGGCCGGTATTACTAATTGCGTGATCTTGTCTTTGTCTTGGAGTGTGTGCACGTGCAAGGATGAGCAGGCATGCGTGACTTTTCCGAACAAAAAGAAAAAGAGCCGGACTTTGTACAGATGGGTCACGACTTTAAATCTGTTTTAAACATCATCTGGCTCTTATGTAACTATCTGGAAAAAGGGAAGAACTGAGCAGTATGTGACAGGGTTGATAATTACAGAGGAGGGTGTCAGGGTGGGGCTGCTTTTGTGTGTCTGTTTCTTTTTATGATCACTGGGAAAATTCTAACAGGGTGAAAAAAATCAAACAAACAAATAAAAAAATTGCACTTTTTCCCCCAACTTACTTCAAATGGAGTCTCAAAACCTTCGATGATGCCTCCAACCATCAGTAGCCCATCTATGCGGATCTCCATGCCATGGTTCACCCACTCCACGCTCTCCAGCAGGGAGCAGTCCACATACAGCGCTAGTTGCTTTGTAGATACACTGACTGCCACATGGTGCCACTCTCCATCACACAGACCTCCAACTGGAAACCTAAAACAAACACATAGATAATCACATGTTCAAATGACTTGGTTTTACACTCATATCATTTCAGTAGTCCTTTTTCATCCTGGCAACAGCATATTCATCTGAGAACCAATCACTCAACCACATTCATTAATGGTTGTGACTAATTATCTTATGTACTGCAGAGTTTTCAGGGTGTCTGCAGAGTATAGGGAGAGTTAAGGGAGTTGCAAGAAACAACTTGGATCTCAGTGTTGCCAAGACAGTGGAGATAGCTGTAGACTTCAGAACCTCATCACCCTGCAGGAATCTCCAGTCACAGCCATGACGTGCTGCTGCTTCCTGGGAGGAAGATGGAGAACATATACAGAATAATCGGAAAAAGGATCACTAGAGGATGTGTTTCCTACGACAGCTAAAGAAATTCACATATTGATGTTGGTGCACTTTTACACCTCCATCACTGAGTCCATCCTCACCACCTCCAAAACCATCTGGTACCCTGCTGCCTTCACTAAGTGAGCTGCATGGAACTTTGTGGCTATGCTGTATTTCCCTGCGTCTTCTGGTGGTTTTGGATGGTTTAAACATAAAAGATGCATGGAAGTATGAGGGTGGCAACGTATCTCAACTGACATCCTCATTTATATTTGCAAGAGAGGACAAATGGGTCTAAACATGGACTGTTGGATAGAGGGGATTTTTTTTAATGCATAAATATGATATTAATACTTTTTTACAGCAAACCGAATAGTTTGTAGTTGTCATGATATTGTTGATAAGATTAGTCTGATACATAAACACTAATGTCTCTCTCCACCCGCATTTCCTTAACTGTATTATATTTATGACAATTTGCAATACATTTATTGAAACGTGGTGAATTAAAAAGAAAGTAAAACTGCTAAAATATCATAGTTGATCAGCTTTAACAGTTTAAGTTAGTAACACATGAGTGATTTAAGTTTATCCGACTTATTAAGTTCATTCAAATTGATTTACTTAAAATATTTAGTAAATAAATACATTGAAAATTAAATGTAAAGATTCAAAGACTTCCAAAATAAAATGTTTAATGTACAGTGACATTCAAATTAACAAATTGATTTAAATGGAAGTTGGGATATTTGTGTAAAACAAATATATACTCACTATAATTATTTGCAAAAATCTATTTTAAAAGATATTTAAATAGACAAAGTTGACAAAGTTTGTTGTTCTTGTTGCAAATATTCACTTGAATTTGCTGGCTGCAACAATTAAAGCTTAACACTGATTGAGCTACAGGTGGTCTACATACAGGCAAATGTTTGCAGTAGAAGCTGTCATGAAGCATGTCAGACATACAGCTATGTCAACAAGAAAATCCCTCCTGTGCTAACAACACATCATAAGTCTAGTATCCATCGATCTTTGGCTCGTCTCTATTGACTGCCTGCCAGTGCAACATTGCTTTGAGCCTTTTGGTTCCTGAAGAGGAGAAATCAGCCAAGAGACATCTAATTAATCATTATATGGAACAGCAAAACAAGAACACATGCTGCAAACAAATATAGTTCTACAGGGCCTTTGTCTTTCTGCCAATCACATTTACATACAATTGCAGATAGAAACTTGAACAGGCATGTGTAGAGTTAGATGCAATGGATATTTTTTCTTTTTGGAAAAGGTCACTGCATAAAAGTCAGAAGCAAGCGTTTGTTTGGAGACGCCTGCCTCGTTGACTTCAAGGAATATCAGCTAATTATTGAGGCGTGCGTCTTTAATTTGCCAAAGGTTTCACGTTACTGAGGATTTCTAGTAGCCGTAGTTCTAAATACTTTCAGGTGCTCCAAATCTAAACAGAGGTCATGAAGATAACTTTCAGGGTGGACTCACTCGTAGTGTCGCTGCTGTGTTCCGATAAAGGTAACGGCGTAGGCACTGATCCGCAGCTGGAGCATGATGTGGTTGTCGGGACTGAGCATGGTGAAGATGCTGTGCTCTTCTCTCTGAGGACTCCGCAACTGCACCAGCAAGCTGAACTCATCTGCAAACCTGCAGAAACAAACAAACAAAAAAAAAAACTAAAAGTTCTTTTGATGAAGTTGTGTTTGTGCAGAGAAATTAGAATGCTAATGCAGAGACCTAAGGTAAGGTTATGGAAGCAAGTAAGAGACTAATATACCCATCAGTGAATAGCTGTTGCAGAGGAAGAGCCAAGGTGGAGTACTGTCCCACCCGCAGGACTGGACACCTGCCATCCTCCACAGTCATGGAGGCGTTGCTGCTCTCCGACACCCTGACAGACAGCTCCTGCAGAATATTCACCTCCTCTACCGGGAAACAATGAAGGAAAAAGGAATATTAAACATATAGTTGGGGATAATAGACCCCACCATAAACTCAAGGTGATAAATTCTGCTGCTTGGTCTATAATTCACAGATCTTAATGTGGAATAGTGTTAGATTGGAATAAATGTGATTGGTTGTTTCTCTCTCAGCCCTGCAATAGAAATGCAACCTGTCCAGGTGTATTCTAGCTCTCACCTTGTTGAGGCAGGCTCCAGCTCCAGCTCCCCCCGCTATCCTGAACTGGAATAAGAGGTCAAAAAATGGACAATATAGACTCTGTTTATCTTAGTTTTCATGCTGTGTTTATAAAGTTGCAGATCTAAATGCTTCCCACACTCATGACTCATCCGTAGCATTTGGCTGTACATCTCTGGAAGAGACATTCTCTGTGCAACGAACTACTAATGTTATGATTGACCTGATGTTAGCCTGAAGCAACGTAGAATTGGTAATCTAGTTATAAGGTAGTACTAGATTACGGTTATGGAAGGAAACTATGTCGCACTCAGTGAGTGCATTCAGGGACTTCTCATTACCTCAGGTAATCAAGATTCTCAAAGAGGAGCTCACTATAATCCATGTGGTACGCAAGCAAGAGCTACATGATTCCCTTTCATTTAAGCAGGAGGCTAGTAGCGCTGCTAGTTGACTTTAAAGGATCTTCGGCATAAACTTGTGGAGCAATGTAGCATAAAATCTTACCTTCTTGTTAAGAAGATTTAAGTGAATGTGGAGACAGGAAGATATTTCAAGTGTAGAAGGACTCAGTTAATGGGGAATATGAATCCAGCTCCACTGTCAGCAATCCTAATGGACTCTGACATAGAGTCTTCCATGCATGTCAGGGTAGTCGGACACATGAATCCAGTCTACCAGACTCAGACAGCCAACCGGAACTGTTAGCCCTCTACTATCATATAGAGCTCCTCATACTGCACCCAGAAACAACAGCTGGACTTTTTCTTTAAACATTGTTATAAATATTCCACTTGATCCAGATTATTAATGTAAATATGTTTTATTTTACATGATAATATGGCCACAGCTACTGCAGCAGTGTTTGTGTGTGTCAGAGAGAGCAGTGATGGTTCTAGACCAATATTAGAGGGGTGGGGGTGGAGGTCGGGGGTTAGGAGAAAAACAGTAGACAGCCTTCAAATATGGCAAAATGTACTGTATAAATAACAGAGTATTATAACAGCTATTCAGTGACAGTTATATCATACTAAGATCTGACTCAGTGATCCATCTCGGTGAGGACAGGAGACACTTTGTCTCAGCATCTTGTCTCAGGTTCAGATAAATGACAACACAACTAAACACATTTTCCAGTTAAAGCCAGTGGTGCATAATTGCAGCTCTGTGAAGGATCTCTTCATTTTGTTTTTGTCTTACAGGTTTTGCGTGGATGGAAAAATAATAAGTGGCATTCTTCCAGTTCTTGTATCCAGACGGTGCGTCATAAAAGTAGTTTTTGATGGATTGAGTTTACTGCTGCATCAAGGCACCTACACACCCAAAGTGAGCTGATTCCACAAAGGAATTTTTTGGATTTTGACAGTCTTTGTTTTTTTGGACTTTGTTTTTTTTCTTTAGCCCCTCATGTACCTTATGCTGTTTTCCTGTCTTTGCATACACATATTTTATTAAAGTACCATTCATGTTGCCTTGCTGGTTGTTGTGTTCCTTATTTAAGCTGCACTCTTGAACAACAACTTTTTAAAGATCATGCATGCACCTCTTCCTCATATCTGGGAAAAATGAGTCACTACTTCTAAAGACACTGGTATTGTTGCAAGTTGATGTTTCACTGGCCTGATTACAGACTGGGACCACTCAAGTCCAAATAATACCAATAACATTATGTAAGAGGTGGTTCGAAAAATTAAACACAAGAAAAAAAATCCATTTATCCACATATTTCTGTCAGAAAATCCTCATGTGGTGCAGGGTTTCTAAAGAAAACAATGGCAGCACTTATGTATGTAACCCTCTGGGATTTGCCCATTACAACACCAACATGTTTCTGACTGCCTCTGGATCTCATCCAAAGATGTAAGATTGCACAAGAAGATTAAATACTGCTTCTCTCATGCATTTTTATAACAGTATCCATGTCTGGCAGCCTCTTTAGAGACTCATTTAGTCTGAACACTTGTCCTGACAGTAAAGCTAGGAGGAAAAAAAGGAAAAAAAAAGTCTGTGTGGTCACACTCTGCTGTCGGGAGGAATAAAGGAGCATTTCTGGAGCCACGTGAAAAAAACGGAACATATCAGTCCTCAAAGAATCTCCACATTTATAAGGGTACAATGTATTTATTTCCTAATTATTTCCTAAAACACACAATGTGATCTTGCAGAATTTTGCTTAGTATAAAAGTAGTTTCACAACTTATATTAAACACTTTTCACATGAGTGAATTATAACAGCTGTGTAACGATGGAGAACCGGAGCCAAAGGGAAGGTTAACAGGATTTATTATAAACAATGAGGAGTGATGAACCAAAACCTGTATGGAAGGTGAAGGAGTCCATAAGGGATGCAGGGATGAGGAGCAGGAAGGCAGACTGTGGGGAATCCAGAATAACAGAGAATAGGGAAGCCAGGAGACGCAGGAACAAGCAGGGGTGTTGAGACATTCATACATTCATTCAATGTTCGATGAAGGAGTGACTGGTGAGCTGAGGGATTTAAAGCTGTGAGTGAATCAGGAACAAGTGCAGGTGATCGAGTCTGGTGGCAGGTGACGGTGATTGGGCTGGTAGAGTCCGGAGCAGGGCATGACAAGCTGCTATTAAACTTAGCTCACATTTAATGGATTGCAGTCATAAAGTTCATTTGTGTTGCATCTCTCCTTTGCAAATAACTTCTATGATTTTGTGTTTGTATAAGAACTTTCCCTGAATAACTGCTAAACAATAGCTGCACCACTTCAGCGACGCTCAAATATGAGCTACTAGCTATCAACAGACCTGAAAGAGGATAATCACTGACATTCCAGAAAAGTAACTATAATCCCCAGTCACCTTATTTTGACCACCTTGCTGTTGCTGCGTTGGGAAGTTGATTGCCATAAAAAGACACTGGTTCACAAACTTTTTCAAACACGACCATCTACACACAAACACACAAACTTAGCTTCTCTTATCGGGATGATTTTTAATTTGGCATCTGGACTGATGTTGCCGTTCATGTGTTTAAAGAAAATTAACTTTAATAGATTTACTTCTGCATTAATGGTTTAATGGTAAAAATTGCACATTTATTTTACCAATGTAATCTGCATATAGATGTTCCAATTGTCCTCCGACCCCCATGGAACTGCTTTGCTACCACCAGTTTGAGAGTCATTGCTGGCAAGCAAACACACCCGTCCATGTGAAATCAAAAGTTGTTGAGTTATTTATTTCTTCTTTTTTATCCCGTCAATATTACTTTTGGTTAAAGGGAGCCTAAAATGGAGCATCTGGCCATGTGGAGTGCCACCCCCCTCTCATTGTAACTCATTACTCTGGTGAAATCATCTGGTGAAACCTTTTTACCAAGATAAAATGATACACATCAGTCAGTAAAGCTCAGCCCGTTCCTAGTAATATATTTGGTACAGAAGATAAGTCATCTAAAGTTTAATTTTATTACATACAACACAGAAAATACGCAGCAATAATGCTGTACAGCTTTATGGAAACACACAAATGACATCATCATTTCAAAAGATTTCCTGACCACCATGAAGGATAAATCCAGGGGGTCTCCACATAACTGCAAACACTGTTTGGCATATATTTATCAAATAGATTTAGAATTTTACCAGGTCTGTCAAAAGAAACCCACTAATTCAGATTTATATCTGTAAACTTTGCATTAATAAAGAACAGAAATTAGTACACGTGTATCTCGTCTAGCAGATGGTGCAGAATGCTGCAGCTCGGGTTGTGATTGGTGCTGGGAAATATGAACACATTACCCCAGCATTGGCCTCTCTCCACTGGCTTTCATGTCAGATTCATGATTTTAAGGTGCTTTATTAACTTTTAACATTTTAAATGGAGCAGTTCTTATTTAACTGAGTGGGTTAAACTGTAAACACCTTCTCGGGCCCTTTGTTCTCAAGGATCCAGCCTCCTGATGGTGCCAGGAGGCAGGAAAAAGACAGTCGGTGAGCAACAGTCTCTTTGTGCGCCAACACTCTGGACATGAAGTAGTCATGCTCTGTGAATGTTTTTAAAGCTAAGCTCACTTGTTTACTCTACATCTTGATTTGCTTTTTATTGGTTGATGTTTTTTAATGGTTTAAGTTTTATTGTGATCTGCACAGCACTTTTACTAAACAAAGTTATTATTTTCTCAGTGCTGCGTGGTGATTTGGGTCGAGCCAGGTCGATTCCTGGCTCGGACGGTGGCCTGTCTGTGTGGAGTTTGCATGTTCTCCCCGTGTTAGCATGGGTTCTCTTCGGGTTCTCCGGATTCCTCCCATAGTCCAAAGACATGCACCTTAGGGTAGGGTGATTGGAGACTCTAAATTGTCCATATAGGCGTTAGTGTGTATGTGCATGGTTGTTTGTCTGTTTGTTTGCCCTGTGATGGACTGATGGTGACCTGTCCTGCTACCATATTTGGGAATTAGCTGTAGATAATGGATGTATGGATGTATGTATGTATGTATGTATGTATGTATGTATGTATGTATGGATGTATGGATGGATGGATGGATGGATGGATGGATGGATGGATGGATGGATGGATGGATGGATGGATGGATGGA
>JBAMHX010000021.1:21210530-21227886 GCA_037177515.1 Pseudomugil tenellus
AATTCAGGTTATGTTAAATTAGTCTTAATTGGAGTTGAAAAAAACAGAAAGGTGCGTGAATGGTGTGTTCATTGCAACCGGGTAGCCTTAGAGTTACCTTTATCACACAGAGTTAGGAAATTAGATGTTACAGACAGTTTGTTGAGCATCACTGACAGGAAGTCGATGCAAACAAGGCATCACAACACACATAAGTGAGTCTGAAACCCTGTGAGTGGCAGGGAAAGAAAATGAAGTGTGTCAAAGAGAGCATGTGTCCCCTGCGGTACGAGAAACATTACGTCACCTGGCATCTATTTGGTGTAACACTAGCGTATTAATGCAGTTACACATGTGGCAGCTGCAGCAGTTAAACTGGCCTCCTAGCTCCACCTTGACTCTTTTTTTTTAACTATTTTTAATTCTACCCATGGAGCAAATGGTTGCCAAATAAAAAAAAAAACCCAGCCCTGCGATTAGACACCATTTACTAAATCATTTGTATAGCTAAGATAAAACAGAGAACACAACCTCCAAAGCAAGAAAACACACATTGCAATTATATCAGGGAAATTTAATTTCTTTCTTTATACCTCTTGCAATTATAACCATGTTACATCCTTGAGGATAAAAAGAAGCAATGTGGAAGAAGTTTAAACAAAATGTTAGCAAATGGTTCGTTAACCAGTATATATATATATGATCCTTGGCAGATTTCCAAACTGGGTAAACTCTTAATAGTTGCTAATTCAGCCAGTAAAAATCAGTCTGATGCTGAATTATCGTCTGCCACAATATCCCTGTCCTCTTCTTTGCTAAACCCTGATGTGCATTCAGAATGGTCAGAATGATAATATTCCAGTTGCTGAAGTTTGTGAATCAAAATGAAACATTGGGGAGACAGGTTATATTCAATTATGATTGGACTGCATATCACATGCAATTGAAGTTTTTTTCATTATTTGACTACTATTATATGCAACCTAATCTCAGTCTAAATCGTGTAATTCCTACGTCTGTCGACAGAGCAAAACGTGGCCATTTCACAAAAAGGCTTCTGAAATTGTAGTGTGGCTATGTTTCATTTTCTTAGTCATTTCTATGGGCATACTGTGGAGTTTCTATCCAGCATTTGATCCAGCTTTGATTTTCGTTAGGAAATGCTATATTTAAAGATTGATTGTAGCTTTACCTTTGTTTTAATAGCTTTTCTATCAACAAAAGAAAACATTTTTGTAGTATCTATTTGGTTTGTTTATACAATACGTAGTTTTGTCGTTTTTATGTACATCCTTCAACAAGATTGTAGGAATTCTACATTCTACAAAACTTAAACAAATCAAATCATTTCTTTATATTATATTTACACAGTTTGTCACTTGATTTAATAGGGCAAATCAGGTTTAATTAAACCACAAACTGCAGTCCCATACAAATTAATTTATGCTACATTTGTATGAATATATTATACTATTAGGTCTATGTCATTCATTTCCCTGAATTTTTGCTTTAATTTAGCTCTAATTTATATTGTTTTTCATATGTTTGTATTAACACTGCAACAATTTTCTTTTCCTTCTGGGGTAGATCAATTAATAAAAAAAATCTACCTGTTAGTATGAATGTATGTATTGCAGTACAACAACATCTGGATCATACCTTTTCAAATGTTTTGATTTTACTACAAAGGTTATGAAATATAGACCAGATGAGTGTTTTTCTTTTTTTAAATAATGCAAGGACTTTTGTATATTTTTTCTAAGCAATTTGTTACTCCAACATTGATTTTGACAGACTGTATAAAAGATGCATCTGAGGACCTTGATAAGTTGACCAAAGAGCTGTCGATATGAGAAGAAACAGTCCAGAAATTGGTGTCCCATGTTCAAGAGTGGACTACTTCCTGACTTAAGACAAATCTTTTGTTTCCTGTCTTTCATCACTGGACGATCTGATTAGGTGTGTCTGGCCTCAGTAACTACAATAGGAATGGTCATACACACCTGGATTAATCAGTTCATCCAGTAATGAAAGACAGGAAACAAAGGACTTGGTCTAAGTTCAGGAAGTGGTGGAGCTGTGCATAAAGCCAATTAGTGTTCACTAATCTGTAAATGGGTAAGCATGTACAAATGTTGTAGTGGTTGTGTGTTTGAACATTCTAGATTGTAACAAGCAAAGACATCAACTAAGGAAAAAGATTGCTGAAGAAAACATTGCCATCACAAAACATTATGCTGCTGAGGGGGAAACAGAGAATCTGCGTGTTCCAAATGAGCTCTTAGAGGAAAAGTATTCCTGACCATGGGAATGTAAGTATATGAAACATGTATACAACTGCTTTCATATCCAGTTTGCTCACTTAAATTCCAAGAAAAATATATATATGAAGCAGTCCACCAGCTTTGTTTGCTGGTGTTGCTAAGTTTTGGGATATTGCTCTTATTGAATCACTCGAGCCAGGAAGGAGATGTGTATAAATGTAGATAAGTGAATGAACTTATGTTAAATGTAGTTAACAACACATGCCTAACATTTTAATTATGTCTCTGAAGAAGTAGGATGGCATTATGGAAGGAGAGAGTGTATTAAAAACTCAAAATTTCTATGAATGTACATATGCTGAAAGTACACATGCTGAAAGACACTCAAGAAAGTACACTTTTTAGTAATTGGGAATAACTGATAAAACTTAATGTGAACTGCATGTTATGTTACCATGTCACCATGGTAAATTAAAAAAAGATTCATGACAATGTAATGCTGCTCACTAGACTGAAAGAAGAGGATGTTATTGTGGTTCAGGAAGTTAAGCAGCACTGGGAGTATCTGAGGAATGTGGTTGAAGAGCTTCCCTCCCAGCTTTCTGAAATGTCACCCAGCAAAGTAAGACAAGTCTTTCTTTTCTTTTCTTTTCTTTTCTTAAAATTTATTTTTACATTTATGTTCATAGTTTGTAACATTTAGGTTTTTCTTTTTTAATGTTATTTTCAGACAGCACAGATACATTGAGAGAGGACATTAAGATCTACTCTGTCTGCTGAGAAGGCGACTGTCTGCAGTACAATCTCATCAAGGTGCCGCTCACACAATTTACCAACGTGTTTTGGGATTGCAAACATTGTCTCTGGATGACTCATCCACTGATGAAGAAAACTTAGCAGTAGCTCATCTGATGATGAACTTTGACAGTCCCCCAAAAATAATCACTGTAGGACCTGAACATGACTGATACGGATGCCTGTATGGGGGAAAACTATCAATTGTGCAATCCGACAAATACATTTCTTGCATTTGACGTTTTTGGATTTATTTTCTCCACTACATTATTGTAATTCCAAAACTGAAATAGATTTTGACAGATAGATGCTGTTGCTTTTTGGTCTTTTCACAAAACTTCACTAAAAACATTTACTGGTTCTTGCACATGTGTAGATTCACCTTACTTTATTCAGACTACAGAACAAAAAGTACATATAATCCTTACAGGTCTGTATAACAAAAACATACAGAATGAGCTTACAGTTTTGAACAGTATTGATGTTACACATGTGTGTACGTTATTAGTTTTTCATTGTGTGGCTACTGGGAGCAGTGCAGATTGTAGTGTGGCTACTACAGCAGAAAGGAAGGACCTGTAGTACCCTTCTTGCTCGGTTTTGTTGAAAACTCCTGCATGGGGTAGGACATTTTCTCCATCAGAGATGAAAGCTTAGCCATCATTCTCCTTTCCATTCTCCAGAGCTGGCTGTGTTATCCAGATTCTTCAGTCTTTTCCTCAGCAGTGTCTTCCTGCTCTCCAAAAGACTTGTATCTCCTTAGGAGATACAGCCTGCTCTGGCCCTTCTTGTACAGGGTCATAATGTTTGTCCAGTCCATCCTGTGGTTCAGGTGGACACCCAGGTACTCGTAAGATGTCACCCAATGCATGAAGTGAAGATGTATAAAGTCTGTTATGAGGTTATTTTTTCTGAATATTGTTATGCTCTGAGATGCCGATACTATTTCAGCTTCCTTTGGTCAGTGAAGTGTTCTTAATTTGGCCCAAGTAAGAGCTTGAGATGTGGCGGGTGCCCACAAGCACTTCCAAGACCACCATGCAAGTGTGAAGGCTTATCAACTCACAAGTTCAATGAAAGTTTTGTGAGGCTTAAATTCAATCATTGTTGAAAATGATCCCCAAGACAAACTGAAAATGTTTAAATCAGTCCTCATTCTGACAATGATCAAATTATAACCTGTGATGGCTCTGGTTCTAATGTTAGCTAGGTCTTGAGGACCTGATCATTAGAGTCAGAGTTCAGGTTTAGTGATTTCTCTGCAGTATTGTTCAGGCCGCTTAGCACCTAGATGAAGACATTTTACATCATATTCTCCTTTTGGACCTAAATTATGTGTGGAAATTTGATATATGTAGCCCAAATAGAAATATAAAAAGCTAAATGGGATGTTAAATCAAACTTAAATGTATGAATTAGTGATTATTTTGGAAATGATTGCTTACTATGTGGTTTCAGGCTCTCCAACAGCTCTTCATACAGACTTACTTTTACGGTCTTCTGAACCTCAATTGCACGAAAAGTTCACCAGGTTGCACAAACATTTTCCTTGTCATCAGTACCTCACATGAGATCCATTTCTCGCTACAGGTTTGGGTTGAATACCACAATGCGCCCACATCAGTGCTATGATGTTTGGCTTAGCTAGCATTGTAATAACGTTTTTATGATGATGGTTGAATTTAAGAATGTAAACTCGTCAAGAGTAAGTCCCATTAAAGTGTACAAAAATAAATAGTTATAAATGGTGGGAAACGTCTGAAGACTGGGATGAAAATATTGCATCTATGTTTCATAATGGCTGTTTTCAAACTGGTGAATGTAAACAACTAGCATAAACCACTGACATTACCATCATCAGGCCATTATGTAACAGTTCTCACAGACATAGCTACCAGCCGGAATAAAATATCCAAGATCCTCGACCCAGCCGAGATAAGCTGCCGTTTCAGGATGGAATATCTTCTCATTCTTTTTATCCCTGATACACTTGCGCTCCAGGTTTGGGAACAAATGCAGCATTATTCTATTCTAGACTCTGGATTAGTGCTGACATGAGCAGCATCTGGGTATCTGGTTTCACTTGTTAAAGAATGTCACGCTATTACAGAAAACAAAGACTTTATTTTCAGCAAAAATATTTACTTTGTCTAGTTTTTATACAAGCAATTAATGGACTGACCCAGCACATATCTGTTGGAAGGTTCAGCATGTTCAACGTACAGCATCTTGTGTAAGTTAGCATTAGCTCATTTAGTTAAACACACGAAAGGTGTTTGACATTTGCAAGCAGAAAAGAAAGTGTTCAAGTTCTCCACAGGGAATGGACACAATGATGTGTATCCGTACTTTAAACCACAAACAGCACCGCCTGGGACAAAACAATGAGATCATAAAGTCGTTGCTTCTATATTAGCTTGTCTTCAGGCTCTCTGTGGCATTTAAGCAATGGGATGCACACAGCATTGCAGCTACGGTCATGACTGAGGTATTGTTGTAAATGTTGAAAACGCAGGAATAAAAAGCCCTTTTTATTTGGATTCACCTCTAAAACCAAACATCTGAGGAACTTTTTCTGGACACTTTCAACCCACTCCATCTGACATCTGGTTCCAGTTGCCTTTTGATGAGATATCAGAGACGATGAGAGAGGTTCTGGTCCAACATTTGGTCTGCACCTCTCCGTCCTGCTTTTGTTCACACAAAGCTAACCACAAGCTCACCTGCTCCGCACCCACAATTAGACCGATGACCCACTGTGGGGAATATCACCATGCACGGCACAACACACGCCAGCCTCTGTCTGGTTAAAGCCTTGCTAATGGACTACAGATTAGCTCACCAAGTACTCAGTGTAATTGAGTGCAGATGGCTGGTTATGGATCTGGTGTTATATTGGCAATGACATCATGAGCTCAACCTGCTGGAAGCACATGAGTGTATTGCTAACATGTCTGACGGAGTTGTTGTTCTGGTTTAAACGCAGGGCGTCATGACAAACATAAAGCACAGCGATTCTCCAATAGAGGGAGGTAAAAACAAAGCAAATGTATGAAACTTTTTCCATCTTTCCAGCACCGATCTGATTGAACCGATTAATACAAGAGAAACTTAAAAGGTTTATAATCTTTGAATCATGATATGCTAAACCTTTAATTATTTAGCTGGAAGATATCAATGGATAATTATTATTTATGTTTACAGTTTAGGTCAAGATTTCACTCCAGATTCATGGAAACCTGGTGGGACATTTCGGAGAAACCTTCAGTTTGTTGTCAACATGGAAGGTGAAAAAGGATCTAAAGGTCTCAGGGTCTACATGTCACCCATGATGCATGTAACAGGAATTAAATAAGGGGGTTACAACTCTATATATCCACAGATCCTCCAAATAACCAAGGTGTGCTCTTAAAAACATGAAATATCCCACGTCTCTGGATGATCAGCCTGTCTTTGGTACTTCTGAAGGGACTGAAGGAGATAGGTTGATGGTCACCTCTTTTAGCACCACACAACTTTTCCCAGCAGCTGTTCCTCATCACCCCACCCATACCTTACACAAACCTAATCCAGACACATGGGGGTATCACAGCTGGAGAGGTCAGTTGGAAAGACAGATGGGTGACAGGATAGCTACTTAGATGGATTGGAAAAGACAGAAAAGCCTAATTTCAAGCAGCTATAAAGTTGTTTGTATGAGACTGCACCTAAAATCTTCTTTTACTGCTTTCACTTCACAGCAAATAGTATGAAACTTGTGGAGTAGACTACATCTTTTTTAGTTATCGAGTTATCACAAAGCCACCTGAGAGCTAGAACACATGTGGAAGGATGTGCAAGATGTGATCAATAAAGGTCAATCCTCACAGATGCATGACGGTGCTCAGGAATTTCAAACCTGATCCCATTAAATCATTTTCTCCAGTTTATCCTCAGAGAAATTTGGGAGAAAAACACATGCAATGTGTAAAATGCGAGATGTTCATCCTCTGGGGATCCGTCAAGATTGATAGTTTTGAGTCTTGTGATGTTTGGAGGATCTCTGACACACTGCATATAGTGTAAAATGTAACAAGTTCATCTTCTCATTAGTAACAGAAAATAAAAAAATAATCATTTAATTAGTCATCCATCCATTTTGTTAACTGCTTCATTTACTGTAGGGTTGCAGGTAACTGAAGACTATCCCACCAGTCACTGGGTGAGACGCGCTGGACATGAGGGACAGACAAGCAGACAAACAACCAGGAACACACACATTCAATTCTAAGGATGATTTAGAATAAACAATTAACCTAACATGCATGTTTTTGGATGGATTGTGAGGAAGCCGGAGTACCCAAAGAGATCCCACGCTAACAAGGGGAGAACATGCAAACTCCACACAGAAAGGCTGCCAGAGTTGGAGTTCAAACCAGCAACCTTCTCGCTGTGAAGTTGTGGCACTAAACACTGTTTAGCTTTTAATAAGTCATTAAATATTTTATTTCCACTGGTATTTAGTTACTTTATTACAATAATTGTTATGTTTTTATTTCCGTAAGTACTCAGTTGCCTGTCGTCACTGAAGCAAATGACTCATCCAGTGTTGTTATCAAGACAGTCAAGGATGTTTGTTGTATTTCACCTGTTCCCTCTTAAATCTTTATAATCTGCCTAAGTACAAATACAAAATGTGAAATCATTATAGCTATAAGGTGACATTTCTTCAGTCATATGGAACTATTTTAGCTGTTGAACTAGACGGATACATGAATCCCTGAATAAGCCAATTAAGATGTTATGGGTAACTGTAGGTCACTGGCAGCGGAGCAGATGTGTCATCTGACACAATCTCAACAATCTAGCCTGAACTTTTACACATCAAAAGAACATCTAGTCTGACCTGGTCTTTCCTGCGATGAGGTGAGAGTGAAAGAGAACACCAGTTCTGATCTGGGCAACCTTATCCATTTCATGCTCAAAATTGTGACAAATCCAAATGAAAACAAGTCACTTGAGCAAATATTGTGTCTTCGTGTGTGTTTAGGTGCAAACAGAGAGCAGACTTTGTCATCAAAACCCTGCACAGTGTCAGCCATTGCAACATGGAAAACCCAGAACCTGGTTTTCAACTTGTCTTGAGTGGGCTCAAACATAACCTCACCCCTGATTAAGATCAAAACTTTGTACTGTCTCATTCAAAATATCCAAACAAGTAAAGTTACATCCGGAGCTGGAAAATTTAATCAGTATCCTTTATGATAACTCTGAAAACATCAAACTTCCTCCAAAACATGTGTAACCTCTGAGTTCACTTGGCTGGACTCTTCTCTGAAACATCTCCGGTTTGGGTTTCCAGAACATGGTGCATTTCTGCCATTTGGCTTTGTTCCAGTCAGTCTCCACAAAGTTTGGATGGATTAAACAGCTCAGAAGCGCCATGTAATCCAAGAACATGTGCAGCATCAGCGGTGAAAGAAAGAAGATTCCGACAATACCAGCGAGCAGGTTGGATCCTAAAAAATGATGCTTTCATCAAATAAGTCTGCTTGGCAAGGCGAAAGCATTCCGTGTAATTTACCACAGCTGGATTCTGGATCCCAGATGTGTTGCAGGAAAACCAGCAAGGCCAAACATCTCTGTGGGCTCATGCGAAAGAAATGCAACATCAAGGAATCTATGTTTCTCTTTTCGACATGAAGGCAGAAAAGCATTTCAGAGTGACATTATTAACAAGAGGCATCAGTGTGTGTGTGTGTGTGTGTGTGGGGGGGGGGGGGGGGGGGGGTAAGGGTTTTAGATTCATGAGAGGAACTTGTGGATGTAGATATTTAACTGCAGCCCTTTAATTTGCATTAGAAATGTCCCAAGAAAAACTGGCTAATTACTGTTTTCTTCTGGGGAAGCTGTGGGAGTCACAGAGCCGCCTCGATGCCTCATTGTGGTCTGAGTTTAAGCCTTCAGCCAGCAGAACAAAGCTGTTTGCTCCGTTTGGGCTTTAAGCAGTGATGAGAGCAGCATTAGAGGTGGATGAGTGAAGCTCCTGAGAGCAGGAGAACTTTTTCAAGCTGCAGAGAACAAGTGATTTAATAACATCAAACTGATGAAGAAAAACTAATATCAGCCTGGAGGGATTTCTAGAGTGATGCAGCATCAACATGAGGCCAGATTGTGGAAATCTCATCATAGGAAGGAGGAAATCTACAGAAATCTGCGGTTTTATGTCAAATAAATGGAGATATGTTAGGTTAAAGTCCCGTTTTTTACTGTAAAAACTATTTAATTCTAGCATAAATGCCAGGAAGATTTCTGATTTACACTTTTAATGCCGTAATATTTAGCAAGGAGGCGCACCTGTTTGCGCCAACAGCTGATCCATCTTACCTGTTAGCAGCATCCCGGAACCGGACTCTTCTCCCACATCCAGGTCAGGCGAGGCAGTGTTCATCCTCATCAGTCCAAAGAGGCAAAAGGTCCATTTTAAGAGCCAGATCAACATCTCCTATGTTTAATTACCTTTGAATTAAAGAACGTAAACGCACGCAAACTTGCGCAAAGTGTTGTTAATGCGAAATCAGCGCCATTTAAAGAGCAAACGAAGCGCTTCACGTTGCTTGTGGGCAATTTTTTCTGGTGCTTCAGACCAAAAGGGGGGTAAGTGAGTTATCCTCTTCACCTCCTCTCTCTCCTCCTGCAGCTGCATCGCATCAGCAACCACCCGACACAAGCCACGCCCCTTTCTCTCTCATGCAGACCAGTTTAAAACCAGGACTTCACGCCATTCATCTCATTCCTAGATCAAGAAATTATGTACGTTAGAGATCAAATTGCAAAAAAAAAAAAAAAAAAAAAAAAAAAAAAGTTTGAATATATCAAAATAATGACTATGTTTATCAGTGATGGGATGACTGGTGGTTAACTGGTGCAGATGGAATCAGCCTGGTCTCAAAGTCAGGAGAGTTGCTAAGAAAATGAGAGAAAAGGGGGTAAAATGAATTAAAAACATATAAAGGCAACATTTTCACATACTGTAGATGTCCATCACGTAATCACATAATTTTAGTTTGAAAAAGTTTCCAAACTAAATGTTTCTAAATCTGGAAGAATGGATAAAAATCCAGGATCTTTGACTTTTTCACTGAATAGCTGAGAAAATGACTCCTGCTTTGTAATGTTCACTCTAAATAACTGAAAGAGTATGAAGCTGAAGCCATTAGAGTGAATTTAGACCTCTTTTCTCATTTATTTAAACCATTTTCAGCTCTTATTTATCTAATAATTGTTTATCTTTAGTTTCTTTTTTCTCAGTTTTCACTCTGAAAAACTCAAACCTGTTTTTTGCCATGAAACGCAAAATGTTGATGTGACATGTTTAACTATTAAACTTGACTTCAAAATTTCTTTGCCTCGAACAGAAACTTTTTCCTTTAATCCACAGTACCAGTACTTACTGGTATGTTCTGGGTTGGACTCCCATTGTTGACAGAACTGCCTTAATTATTGGTGTCATAAATGCAACAAACTGATGGAATCATAATGCTGCTTTTAAACTCTCTCATATCATCTGGTGCATTTTTACATGAATAAATGCATTTATTTGCTGCATGTGATTGGCTGTTATCTTGTTTCATTCATTCAAATCCACCACGCTGAACATATCGCTGCTGATCTCATATCTTCCATAAAGCTCAGTTGATTTAAATTCAGAGTAAAGACCCTCCTTGTTTTCTTTTAAGCTGGAACTTTTCAGTTTTCATCATGTTTTAATAGTTTTTATCTAATGTCCTTTCCCTTTGCCATTCTCTTGTTTCTAAATGATGCTTCTAATCTTTCAGTGTCTGCACTTTGAATCGCCTCGTTGTTGAATTGTGCTGCACAACTCGCTCCTGCTTTGCCTCATCTGTACCTGTGTCTTCCTCTTCATTTTTTGCATCCTTTCTTTGCCTGAGTTTTTCCACCTGTGTCTCAGCTTGGACCACTTCCAGGTTTCGTCCCACTCAGGTGTGTCCCTGCACACATGGAGGTCTGCTGTTTTGTTTTTCCTGGACATCTACTGCACATGTTTCTGGGCAGGTAAAGAAGGATCCTTAGCTCCATTTCCGGATGTGTTTTCTATTTTTTGTTCTGTTGATGTTCTTTCCCTCTTGGTTGAAGTTTTTTTTCTAACATTCTGTATACTATACTAAATTTGTAAAGCTTGTTGAGGCAAATTTGACTTTTTTCTTTGCGAAAAAAGATCAGACCACATGCAAGCAGCAGCATGCAAAATGGAAATGTGAATCAGGACTCGTAACACACTTCTGTGGAGTCTTCAGACATGTATTCTACATGATGCGGTTTCATAATCATACATCTTTATTCAATAAATCATATTCATACAAAACCTATAGATACAGTCTGAATGACTTTGGGAGAGACAGTCAAGTTACAGATCAGGCAACGAAGGATTCAGTCACTACAGAAGCTCTTTTCTGTGACAGAACCCAGTTTTCATTTTGGTGGTTCTCTTTTATTTAGTTTTTTTTAAACAGTGTGTTTCGTTAATCAGAAAGTACAGCGATAAATTTAATGGTACAAATTATGGACCTAACGAAGTCAAATAATACCTTTTTTTTGGTATTTTTTCTTCTTGCACATGCATTTTTTTCTGAAACATGCAGACAGGACAGGTCCATGGAGCGATGCGGCAGTGAGCTCATCTGACTGCAGATCTTTCAAAAAATATATTCATTTCTTTGTTTAAACTATGTTAATAACAGCATGAATTTCTTCAACATGCCCGCTTACAATGAAGTGCCCATCTAATGTTGCTATGGCAACCAACACATCCGTACCTGCGTGAGGTAAATGCCATTGTTTTAAACTAACAGATTTTATGTCCAATCAAATAAATCACAGTTGTAGAAACTAAAAGTATAAGCATGGAAAACACTTTGTGTATGAAAGAGAAAATAAAAGGAAATTTTAAAAAAAGTAAGATGTCCCTCCTGGCAAATATTAACTTGCTCTTTGACCCATTTTTATCTTACAATTTTTTTCATGAACTAAAGAGGAAATAAATATGTAGGATCATAGTTATTACCTCCTTACCAGTAATGACACCATTAAAACCCATGAAAAGACCAAAATCAACAACTGCTAAATAGTTAAAGTAAATTTTTGTGTAATATAATCTAAAAAAACGGCTCATTAACGCTACACTAAAGTCTAACATTTGCACTGTGATTCCAATTTTCAGTAAGTGCAAATATTCTGTTGTAAGGATGCAAAATCAAACAGAAGCTACATAAAATTTACATTTTGTATGTTTTTGAGTTCTGCATGAGAAAACCACAACACAGAGATAATGTAGCTTTTCTTGAACAAAGCCATGAACAAATGTAGTGTCCTCAGGTTATCGGGAATACAAAATACAAAAACAATAATTTAATAAATAACAATAATTTCAAGAAATTTCAGTGGGTGCTAGTCAATCTAAACCTGGTGGACTTGGTTTTTTTTTCCACTTTGATGGAAGCCCATTTATTCCAAAAGGAGACATTTAGCAGCATAGACACAAAAACATATCATATATATGTACATATACTACAAGTCGAACGTTTGGACACACTTTCCCACTGGATTTAATGGAAATGTGTGCCCAAATGTTTGACTGGGAGTTTATATATTTTGGTCTTTCCTTGAGCATTATGAGTTAAATGAGAACAAAAACAACAAAAACAGCATTCTGAAAGCCTTATATTGTAATATAATGTAAATGTTCAACCCAGTGGGATTTGGTGACAAGTCACATTACAGAGCGTGTGTTATGTTACATAACCTGCAATGTTTGGCATTAATGTTTCCTCAAAACCCTGTGCAGAACGCGAACAAAAGACAGCAAGACGTTGTTAATTCAGCCCTACATCACGTCTCACGTCTTAATCTAAAACTTTTCCTTCCACAAAAATGTGTGAAAAATACAACTTGATCCATTTCAGGGGTTTTATATTGTGTGTGTTGTGCAGTCGATCCACCAACCACAGAAATGCCCCGTGTTAAATCAGCTTCCATATTGTTTTGTTGCCAGTTCACTGTACATCCTATAATACATTTCTTCTTTACAAGTCTTCACACACAGACATAAAATTTGGTCACAGTCACACTAAAGCCTGAACCTGGAGATTCCAGAGGGTAAAGCTACATGGCAGATGAAGTGTCGTCTTGTTGCATAGCCCTACGTTTTAGTCAACAGTCATCTGCTAGAGCACAACTCCTTATTGTACCTGTGATACAACATATTAATGTAACTTTCAACTACAATACTGTCAGATCTGAGACAATAAGGAAGGAAACCCATCAAATGTGAGCTTTTTATGGCGAAGATCAAATAAAAACTGCATGCTGGAGGAGACAGATGTTTCTGGGTTTTCAGTTTTTTGTCATTGTTGGTTATAATCAAAAAGAATGGCACTTTTCCTCCATTTGGAGGCTTTTTATTAACAGACTGGCAGTATATGTGAAAGAGAAAGGCAAATGCTCACCACACACTCGTTTAAAGTACACACAAATGTTATGACAACCCTATCATGCACTACATTGCTTACTTTGGATGAATAGGACTAATTCTGGCTTATCTACCACAAAGTTAATTTAAAAAAATATTTTTTGCATTCTGTCCTTTCTCTCATATTCAAAGCTTTGTTTGATCCTCTTTTTTTCTGAACAGTGTCCATTCTTCGCCGTGTCTCTGTGTCCATCTGACCCACAGCCGGGCTGCATCTTTTACACATTGTGGTAAATGAGGCACTTAGTATTCAGCCACTAGCATGTCTGAAGAGTCGCTCAGGTCCAACGTGCACTCATACGATTTACACCTTGTACAATTTACAAAACTGTGAACAGTGAAAACTCGCCTCCCGTTCCATTGTGTTATATCTAAATCTGATCGTTGTCTGTGTTCATCAGGAGTATGGTAGTATTTTAAGACCTGAATGAAAATAGTTTGATTTATTCTGGAAAGAATGAGAGGATTCGCAGAACTAAGGAAGAAGAAGGAAATTTCAAAAGAGAAAAACTAATTTGCTGGGTGAAACATTTTACTCGTCTTCATAGGAAATATAAACAAAATGAGACATACAACATTAAAATGGAGTTTCAAGCAGCCATAATGTCAGAAACGACACAATTTAGAGCTTCACTTAGAGAAAGAGGAGATTTGGCTTTTGTCTTCTGCTCCACTGATTTGCTAACCAAGGCAAGATAGTTCAGGGTCTTCAAATGTGCTGTGATTTCAGTGCAAATAAAGGGGGTAGAAAAAGTTGTTTTCTTCCCGGAAAGAGATTATATTAAAAAGAGAGCAATACTACAGAGCTGGAATCATCTCTCATCTCCTTTCAGAGCGCTTTCCGTTAACTTTTACCTCCCTCAGCATCAGTCGACCGGCCTTCGACTGTACCAGCTCACTGGAGCTGACACAAGCGCTCGGCAGACCTTCCAAGTGGCTATCAGTTGGTTCTCGGACGTTTACTGCCATGCTAGCACCAGTCATCTTCCTCTCTCTCCCTGAGAGTTCCCGTTCCTCTGTTGCCCGGCCCAGATGTTGAGTTGACCCCGAGGGTGAAGTGATACCCGTTGGGCACGGCAGCGGCCGGTCCCTGTGTGGCAGGCTCAGTGCCGGGTGTGGCAGCAGTGCCCTGTGAGGTGGAAGTGGAAGTGGCAGTTCTGGCAGAGTGACTGCTTACAGCATCCTGGAAGTCTTCTGTCTCCCCAAAACGGGCCTGTTGAGAGGAGTCCACCAGTTGCCGGTTTAAATTAGGGTCCGAATCGATGCAGGACTCATCGTGGCCCGCGGAAGAGCGGTCATGCTCTGAAAGGCCCCGGCTGAAGCGAGTTTGCTGTCCTGTTGTTGCGGTGTTGGCACTGGATGGGAGCGCTGAGGAGATGGGGGTCTTGTAGGCCACGGCAGGTCGAGGTGTGAGGGGCGTCTGTGGGAGCTGCCGGCGACCTCGGCCTGATGTGTTTGTACCAGAGGGCAGGCAGCTCTTATGCACAGTGATACCCTGCTGGAAAACAAATGCAAACATGACGTAAAGTCTCACATAAGACAGATTGTTTTTTATGCACTAAAAAACTTTCACCAGGATTATTTTCCATTCATTCATATTCCAGCATCATCAAATTTCCAGTAATCAGCTGGACAGCATTTTTTTTTAACGCGCAAGCTAACATTTTTGTTAGCATTTTCCTTTTCACCTCCCAGGACTCAGGTTTTGATTGTAAAGTAAAATTCTCAATCTAATGACTAGCGGTTGAATGAGGGAGGGGCTGCTACCTCAGAAACCAAGCTAGCTGTAATTGCTCACCTCTAGTAGCCTGATCAGACAAGCTCACAGTTAATTCCTGTCAAAACTTGTGTCCTCCTCAAATTTAGTACCCTGCTGGTGACCCTCGTGGCCAAAAATGTGTATTCAGAAATTTTGCTATAAATCTTCACACTTCAATGTTTCTTTCTGCTTTTATTCATAAAATCATTTAAAGAACATCCATCCTACTCAAATATACTACACATTTAACCATTTTTAGTATATTAGTCCTTTAAATTCCAGTTAAAATGTCTGAATCATTGCCCCATTTATTACTGAAATATCTCCAAACAATATAGATTAGTGGACAAACAGATGTGTGAACGAGTTTGAACTGAATAGGTTTGATATGATTTGTAATTTTTATGAAGCGTCAGCAACAGAAGTTAACCAAAGTTCATGACAAACACTGTGAAAGGAAAAAGTAAGTAAGAAACATGCCTTTTCTCTTTCTGCGGAAGATTCAAATCTGAATTTAGGTTTATTTTTTTCTGTTAGAAAACATATTTTACAATGGAATACAGTGTTTGCCTGTTTTTGCTCACTTAAACCAGGATATTTTAAATTTTTGTGTTAGTATCAAACAGACACTCTTTAAATAGTTAAATACAACTCCAACCTCTAATTTTACACATAGAGTTCATCTTTTCTTCAGCATTTTGATGCCTTAAAAAAAACATAGTATTGTTGTAATACATACCTTCAGATAAGCAAAGACGTTTGTCCCAAATCTGGGCACCATCTGCAGTTCTATTTGGCCCATTTACGGCCTTGACTAATGGCCTTGAGTATAAGTTTAACCAACAGGTGTGGCCCACAAGGAAAATGAAATCTGGTTCCAGGCCAAATGCGGCCATCTGGAACACATCTCGGCTGCATAACGCTTGCCAGGGCACTAACTGTCCATAAGTGTGAAAAGAAGCCTGGTTTAGGTCCCAATGTCCAGGAAATGGACGGATGTATGGGATGATTATCATTCACGCTAAATGCCGTATTAGAAACAACAATCTTAAGAGCAGTCATCACCTGGAAATTCCATTTTTCAAGTTAAAACCTATATTAAAAACCTCATTTTTTATTGTAAATGACTGATTTCAACGTATCTTAATTTTCTAACAACTAGTTTGTTCCAAGGTCTGGGGTTGACTTGTGAGATTTGTACCCTGAAGCTGCATCGTTACTGACCCAACATGGTAGAATGTGGCGTAAAAAACAAATAGACTGCAGAATAATTCAGGAGTAACTCACCAGCTTGAAGAAACTGGAGTCCTGACCTTCTCCTGGAGATGTGGATCGACTGGGTCCGGCCGACCTGGTATGAGACTGCTCCCTGCTGCCGTAACGCTCGCAGGAATAGTAGCGCTGCTTCTCTCCGGCGGAGGAGTGGTGCCTCCTCTCATGTGGGCGACCTCGATCCCGCTCCCTCGCTCGCTCTATAGACAGATTTGAAGGGTCCACGAATGAATCTGTAGTATGAGCAAATTACATGGGAAAGTAGAGAAGTAAGAGTAAAGCGTGTTTTTTTTTTTTTTTTTAAAAAAAAAAATTGTATCACTTTTTGCAAGTAAATTGATAAAAAGACAAAATGATAAATAAAAAATACATATATATAAAATAAATTTCCATTCTAATTCAGTATTAATAAGATTAAATTGTCAATAATCATAACTAGAAGTGTCTTGCATCTGTGTTTCACAGTGTAATGCATTATTGAGCTGTAATAAGGAGGAATTTTGAACCAAATGAGAAGTTTTTAGCTGATGTTTGTGTAGTGAAACAGCTCTTTCTTAAAGGAGAACTTCGCTTTTTTTTTAACCTGGGGTCTGTTGCTGGAAATTAACAGTGCAGCTAATGACAGGTAGGTGGGCAATTGTTCATTCGTCTAAATTTACCATAAAAACGTGATTTTTTCCAGGCTGAAGTGCTCAGATAGTCTCGGCAAGCGTCCGACATTGTACTAGAGAGTAGAAATGAACGAAAGTATTTGTATTA
>JBAMHX010000021.1:21236752-21248522 GCA_037177515.1 Pseudomugil tenellus
TCTAATCTAATCTAATCTAATCTAATCTAATCTAATCTAATCTAATCTAATCTAATCTAATCTAATCTAATCTAATATAATATAATATAATTATTAAATTAACAAAAACAATAGCTTTTCCATTTTGTAAGTCGCCATTATTACTATTATGTTAGTAAACAACCAATCAACTGTTTGCTGTCTACCTTCTCTGTCCTTATTTTACTCCCCAGCAAAATACATAAAATTGCCAGACTGGAGAAGTCAGGGTCATCACGATGAATTGATGTGAACTGACAGAGAGGTGCTCTGCCTCTATTTGCTCATGGCTGGTTTCACTGTCTCCAATTCAACAGCCTGTCAGCCTTTTTTCAGTCCTGTTCAATGTCTCCTACCTCAGTCAGTTTGTTCTAATGTTCCATCACAAAACAGTTAATCCACCCATAGTGTCTGTTTTCTTTTATCACAAGATTGTAATCCTGCCAAAGCAATGCCAAGAGGACTTACGTAGTATTCAGCATTTAGTCGGGGCAGAGATGCTGCTCTAAAGTGACCCTCCAGGCTGGGATACCCTTCTGCATCTGAAATATTCTCAACCTGTTTCAGTTCTACCACTTCCTGGTAGACAAACATAAATATATAGAGAGAGAAAGGGTAGAGGAAAAAATGTATTTTAAAACACTTAAGGAAGAATGCTGTAGCACAAGATTAAATATAAACGATAGTGTTTGTACCTGTTGTCTAGTAGAATAATGCACATCCTCTGACTGGCCTCTCTGCAGCTTCCTCCGGGCTTTGGGCCTCTGAGTGGCTTGAGAAACATCTCCAGATTGGGAATGTTTTATGGCACTCCTCTGGTTAAGCCTGTTCATGAACAAAGAGCTTTTACTCTGAGTTTGGATGTTATTAGTGTTCATAAATCTATGATGTATGTCAAACTCTATGCTGATGACACTCAATTATTCTTCTCTTTCTCCAATCTGACAGTCACAGAGGTATACATCACAGCTTATTAAGAGTAAAAGTCAAGGCTCCATTAGACACAAGATTTATTTGGCCAAATTATTTATAGTCATAAAAATATCAACACATATGATAAGACAAAAGTTTTAAGTTGATATACCAGTAACAGTCCATCCCTGCATATAATTGTTGTATACAGTTATAAATGACAAAAATAAGCTCTTGAAAAAGCCTTTTAACACATTTCCTGTTTTATTTTCACATTTGGGTAAAGTTTTTGGACAAATTTGTTACTTCCGCAGTCTAAGCAGCTGTTTTGAACTAAACCATCAGCTAAATTTATAAAAGCTTGTTCATATACTGCATCTCTCATTTACATTGTGTCCCTGATGATGGTGCTGTCAGTGTTGATGGTGGTGGTTAGTGGGGCTTCTGGCTTCCCTTCGGGTTCTGGCTGGGTTGGGAGAGGTTTGGTGCTGGAGATCGGTGCCGCTACGTCCATTAGGTGCGTGAAGGGCAGCATAGGACGGAACAAGGCCCCCAGTTTATTCTGCAGAGCGGAAAAAAGATTTAAGATCTAAAACATCTGGAACTCCATTAGCATCAATTGATTTTTGCTAACAATAAAAAACATATATTACTGTCTGTTTGAGTTAATGAAAAGACAATGGTTGTTCACACAAAGAGACAGGAGTTTAATGTTGTGGCCACTTTATGAATCAGAATATAATGTATACTCATCAGTAATTTTATTAGATCCCACTGCTAGAAGCAGTAATATCTATTCAGCCAATCACTTTGCTCCAACTCAGTACATTTAAGCCTGTATACATGGTCAGGCAATTTACTGAAGTTGAAACTGACCGTCAGACTCAGAGAGAAAGTAGATTTATGTAAGTTTTCAGTGAAATAGCTGAAGATTTTTCACACAGCACTATAGGTTTTATAGAGGATGGTGTGAAGAAGAGGAAATATCTGGTTAGGATCAATTGTCTGAACCAAAATATCTAATATGTGCCAAAGGTCAAATGAGAATGGACAGAGTAGCTGGATAGGATAAAAATGTAACAGGAACTACAGGTTACAACCATACAATCTCTGAACAAGCAACACCTCCAACCCTGATGCGGATGAGCTACAGAAGGAGTAAACAACATCAGAGTTCACTCCTGCTAGCTCAAAACAGAAAACCTTTCATTACACATCACACAGACTCACCAAAACTGAACTTAAGACCTGAGTTTGGCATTAACAACCTGAAAGCATGGATCCGTCCTGCCTTGGACAAACACTTCATAGTGTGGGGCACACTTTGGACCTCTTAGTGCAAATTGCTGCTGACCATGTCCATCCCTTCATGAACGCAATGTAGCACCTTCTGATGGAGACTTCCAGCAGGATAATGCACCATGTCACAAATATCACATTGTCTCTAAATGATTCTTCCAACATGACAATGACTACACTGCACTCCAACGGCCTCCGCAGCCACCAGATCTCCATCCAACAGAGCAGCTTTGGGATGTGGTGGAACGGGAGATTCTCATCATGATTGTGCAGCAACTGTGTGATGCTTCATGTTAATATGGAGCAAAATCTCTGAGGAAATGCGTCCATCTTGTTGCATCTATGACACCAAGAATCAATACTGTTCTGAAGATTAAAGGAGGTCCAACATGATACTAAGGATGTAATAAAGTAAGTGAGTGAGAGTGTCAAACAAAAACACTGTAGTAGCCGTTATAGTCCATTTCCTTTCAGTAAACTCAGTATTGCTACTTACATTTCCTTATTCTGAAATGTCTGGGTAAAAAATATTTTTCATTACAGTTATAATAAATCTAACCTGAATTCATTTGTTCTGGTGGCTTCATATTAACAGGACATGTAACTTAATTGGAAAATCAATGTCATGATTTAAATTGCTGTTTTTACTTTTTATTCTTCGTGGGACAAGTTCCTAGAAAATGGAGTAAATAATAATCATGTATCTGAGTTAGATATCTGACATTAAACTTATGTCTCTTTTTTACATAATTCTAAAACGAGAATACAACTTAAAGACCCTGCCCAGAATGAAAAGAGATTCTACCAATTCTACTAAAACACATTGTATTATTCAACACTGTAAGACATAGTCGGCTTCTTCTTTGAACGTTTTTCTACCTGAGGAGCTCCTGAAGGATTCTGCTGCTGCAGTTTTTTTGCCCGATTCTGTTTGTAGTAGTCAAAGATCATATGAGCTGCGTAGACTTTCCCGACAGTCAGCTCATTATCTTAAGGAGAAGACAACACAGTGAAAAGTAGTTCCTCCATGTAGGCAGCAGATGGCACCAGAAGAGCAACAAAAGATAACTTAGCAGGGAGAAAGGAACAGTTTGGGTGTAACTACTGGAAACAAACAGTATGCAAAGGAAGACTGGAGGAGAGATTAAACAAGCAATGGGTTAGTTCAGCTTGCTTTTTAAATTACATTTACTTAATTTTCTTGAGAGAAAGACCAAAATAATAAACATGTCACTGGAATTTTCTCTTTTGTAGGAAAAATGACTGAAATGTAGAAAAAATAGAGCAGAGTAGCTTTAGTTGTTTGGGGGTAATCTGTAAAATCAAATATTTTCCATCAACATTAGCTTTTTTCTCCAAATTATTTTCTTAAATAAGGGAAAAATGTATTGCAATGAGTTCCCACTGCTCCAAACTTTTAAACAGCTAATAAATAAATAAGTAAATGCACAAAATGTCAGGTAAAAACAATTATCTGTACCTAAAAGAGTCTTGCAAGAAGGAACAATGGAAAGAAAGGAAGAAAAGAAAAAGGACACAGATGGCTGGTAAACATCTGCTTAACGGAGCCTTTTACGCCCCAAACGGAGGCTCACATTTATGTGGCGTCACCAGCAGATCCACAGTCTTCGCTGACAGGTTGGGCCAAACTCGGCTGATCTCCTTCCTCAGGTCGACATCACACAAATGTTGTGCCAGGACCCCTGGGGGGCAAGCCCACAAACATGCCACATCAAATCTGCACCGGAGCCATCACTGCCGTTCGCCTTCATGTCAGAGCCTTCAGTGAAGCCAGGAGGAGCTCTGGATTTTGTAGCTTTTACTTTCTTACCAGATGCCAGTTTAATCTCGAGCGCCGTGCGAATCAGGGCCATCAGCGTGGAGGTGAAATGGACCGTGTTGTCATCCGCGATTGGCATGTTCATCTTCACCAATCGCTGAGAAGAATAAGAAGAGACGATGTGAGACAGACGTCAGGAACTTCTGCTTGCAAAAAGCTGCCTGTCACACAAAAAGGATCATTATAGAAAATGGAATTACATTTGTCTTCAATTACCTGAATAAATGTGTTTTTTAAAAACATTTTATACACATTTGTAAACTTTTGAAAATGTGGCATTGAACTTATTGTAAACATAGTATTTATTTTAGATTAATTTACTTTTACATAATTTTACTACTATGTTTAATGCTTTATTTATTTTATATATATTGATTTCAATATACTTTTTATTTGAATTTATTTATATTTTTAGTTATATTTTATCTTTTATAAATTTCCTTTCTTTGTTTAGATAAAGCTTTTTCATTTTATTGTTATTTTCATTCATTTCAGTCACAAGCCTGTGCCTTCACAAATATTTGTCCTCAAGAGATAAATTACTCAGACTGGGAAGCTTTAATTAAACTAAAAGCCAAAAGATGTTTGATTAAAAAAAAATAATAACAGATTGTCAACAAATCATCTAAATACAAGCCTTGGTTGCACTGTCCGCTTTTTCTGAACCCTAGCTGCTCTGAACAGACTAGGATTCCTGCTGCCGTTGCTATGAGACGACTGTACAGGACACTCTGCCTAAAATCTAAAATCTGATTAACTCATAATGCTCAGCAGCACCATATAAGCTCTGAATGCTCCATCTTTCCACTGCCGCTGAGAACATGCAGCAGCTTGTTTGTCATTCTTATAACAACATAAAGCCTAAGGACAAAAAAACAGGTCGGTGAGGACTAGACTCAGTCTGACAGAGAACTATCCATCACACTCACTGACATTCAGCAGAACTGAATAAGAAAAGCGGAAGAAGACACTCTGACTGATTCATTTTTGTATAAATTAAGAGCATAGAGATAGGTCCATGTGTGTTTGGTTTATACAGGCTTTGCTATAAAAATCAAACAGATGACATAAAAACTTATCGCTAAGGTAATACCTTCATCAGGGAGCTTTTCTAACGTATGCTGTGTGTTGTTGACAGGATTCAGAAGGTTGTGTATGTCAGGATAAATGTAGCTGGATTTGAGTTGACTTTATATGTTGAATTTTCTTCATAAAATGTTTTGTATCCAACAGGGATGTCAGGAAACACGTTTGAAATGTCTAAAGGAGTCAAAATAACACCCGGAGGTGCAGAGCTGCTCACACAGATGGATGCTGGATGGAAATGGAGGTTCCATTGACTGCACTGAACTTCAACGTGTTTTAAAGCTTCTGGGTTTAGAAAGACAAGTTAAGCTGGATTCCAGGAAGCAACTTCTGTATGTTTGTATGTCTTTAGTCTGTGCTGGTTTTCAGGTTTTTTTTTTTTTTTTACTAGGTCTTAGTCTGAAGGTTTGTTCAGATGACTGCATTCCTCAAATGATCTATACAAAGAGAAATCTTGTGTTTTGCTTTAATTCAGTCTGTCAATTGTGAACGCATCTGAAGTCTTAAACGCTTAAAGTTTAGTTTAAAAAAGTGATCATTAAACAAATATTAATCAAGCGGACATACACCCATAAGTGTTATGTTATTTAATTATTATGGTATTGATATCACCAACATTGGTGTCAATACTGACTAATACTGGTGTGATAACATCAATACTTTTTGTAAGGCTTAAAACTATCAGAATCTTCATAAATAAGGAGGATAAAAAGGGTTTTGGTTCATTCACCAATTCGGTTTATGGCTATGGCAAAGCACTTACATGCCAAAACCGTCTCTCAGTTGTGTTTTCATTATAGATTACAGCTAAAGCGAAATATTGTAATTTAGGTTATCACAGGGAAATATACAGTTTTACAAATACCAAGGAAAATCAGAGGGAATGGCTTGGAAAAGCTGTAGCGGTTTTTCTGTAGCAAGTAAAAACCCCAAAACAATGCTACGTGGCTACCTTGTATGAGCTACAATTTTTGTAAAATGCTTAGATTATAAATCCATCCAGTACTTGGTATCGAATGGCTGTATAACCTTTCAGTATCGCCTACCCCTCCCCCGTAGGAAGGGACTAAACTGTGAATGAGTACGGTTACATGATACTTTTAATTATTAAGTCCAAATGAACAAATTCTGAATTAAATTCATGAAACTTTGAGTTTACATGGAAATTTTCATTCCGAATAAAAGGTTTACATAGCATCACGTTTATTCTCATCTCTAAATTCCGATGTGATGGCGGAAGTGACGTAAATCTCTTCTTGTGTTTAGCCTTAGCCGCTACATGGAAAACAATCTAATATAAACCATTTAGCTTCAATTTCGATAAACTTTATGAAGTAGTTTATCGCAAGTATACAACTTCACTTTTTTGAGAAGCTAAGGCGGAGAAGAAAACAAATATATCAAAACAGCAAGATGGGAGACAGAAGACTGCACATGTGTGTCATTGTAGCGGGAGAAGGTAAACATGTGCTACCGGAATTAACCACGGGAGGAATTAAGGTTTACATGAGACAGGAGTTATTTCATTTGGCCAGTTTATTCGGTATTAAGTTTAATTCCGAATGAACAATTACACTCAGAAGTAGGTGTTTACATGGTTACGTTTAATTAGTTTAAAGCGGAATTAACTTTTATTCGGAATTAAAGATCCCACATGAACGGGGCCATTTTGTGTTGATCCAGCCCTGTGTTTACCAGTCGGCCTAATCGCCTTTTCATGGCAGCGTGTATTTTCTGAGCAAAAAGGCAGAAAACGGAATGGAATGTTTACCTGAAGAGGTTGGGATCTTACATTACATCTGAAAACGAGCAGTGCCAGAGCTAAAGGGGGAAACTGTTTGGCTGGGAGCCAGAGCTTCATTTCCTCTGGACTGGTAAGTAACATAAACTTTACCAGTCACTTTGTAATGCTCCATAAAACTGTGACAATGTGTTTGCAGACAAGGCAAGTGGAGGTCAGAGGTAGAAGGTGGTGTGGCTCATGACACACTTATTGGGGTCTACAGGCAATTCTTAACACCAAACAATTTTGCTTTTTGCCCTTTTAAAATAACTTTTATTTTTCATTTTGCAGATTGTTAGTTTAGGTGAAAAAATTCAGAAAACATAAAAAGTTACCTGATTTAGTCTTATAGTATCTGCATAAAACACTTGCTTTAAAATTTCTTGATGAGGAAGAACTATTAATAAAATACAATAGGAAAATTTCACTAATATTAAACATGCATGTATTTAGTTAGTTAGTTGGTTAGTTAGTTGCATTTTTTTGCTTGCCAAATGTGATGATGTATTTCATTTTAATCAACTGAAATTGGAGCGCAGAAGACATAAGAAATTTACTTTGAATTCATCAAACACAGTCTTTGAAAATCAGTCGCTGGTGTCTTGCAACTGATTTCAGACACATGAACTAAAAGCATGCAGCTACATCATGCAAAGCTTCAGGACCAGTGCTCAGGTCATTCCTACACACATGCATGACAACGTTGTAGGTTTATTATTGAAGAGACAAATTAATAAACACACAATCGATGAGATAGAGCAATGAGATGTAAAAGAACCTAAAATGAAACAATAAAAATCAAAATAATACAAAGGTGAGTTAACTATCTACACAGGTGGAGTCTAGCATTAAGTTTTTAAGAACAAACAGAAGGAAAATGATGGCAACGATATGGAAGAAAAGGATATATTAAAGCTCTCCTTCAGTGAGGAAATATTACAGCAGACAACAATTCCTACATGCACAGATGCATACAGTGAAATAATGGAGAAGAGTTTGATACAAATCCCCAGAGAGGATAAGATAAAGATCACTCAAGAGAGACAGCAAAGTTTCGCCTGAAGACGGGGGGGGGGGGGGCACAATTCCCCCTGTGGAGATCAGGGGGAATCATGTTGATTAGGAAGTCAAGCAGGTTAGCAATGCGCATGAGGAATGGCAACTTAACAGTGGGGGCGAAGCGGGAATGGGGAGGATGAAATGCTAGCCTTGTTCTCATGTGCACCGCTGCTCTTTGTGTCTTTCTCTGTCGATTCACAATAACAGGAGTTATATTTGGAGATGCGACCACATCAGTTCCAGGCATTTGTAACTGGGGCAAGGGCAGGGCTGCTTCAAACGTGATTCATTTAGACAGCTGTGGACACAGGGACTACTCACATTAAGTCTGCATGTGAAGAGGTAAGCAGCTGGCACAGGGGCTACCTGAGAATTATAAGATGCGCACTACACTTCACCACAACTCGTTCACAGACACGATACGTTCACATTTCTCTTTCATGTCACTCAGAACCAATTAAAGTGAAAATGTTCTAAAGTGCCTAATTGAGGTGAAAACTGTCAGTAGCATCTGTTAACATGGCTGCACGGTGGCGCAGTGGTTAGCGCCACAGCAAGAAGGTCGCTGGTTCAAACCGGCTCAGACGGTGTCCATTCTGTGTGAAGTTTGCATGTTCTTCCCGTGTTGCTGTGGGCTCTCTCTGGGTTCCCCGGCTTCCCCCCACCGTCCAAAAACATGCATGTTAGGTGGATTGGTCATTCTGGATTGTCCTTAGGAGTGAATGTGAGTGTGTCTGGTTGTTGTATCACATCGTAACAAGCACTCAGAACCCTAAAAGGCTTCATGTTGATGGTACAGGATCAAACCTGTCCAGCTTGATCCTCTGTGGATGTCAGTAAGGTGCCATTTTACCAAACCAAAACACCAAAAAGTAATTTCTACTTATTGTTTAGCTGTCTGCCTCATCAAAGATGTCATCTTGATTTGGATTTGTCATTTTCGATGATCAAAGTCTCCACAGAATAACAACATAATATACATATAAGTGTGAGTCTTTAAGTTTTGATTTTACCACAAATCATTATGTCAGAATGAGAATAACTTCACCAGCAGCCAATAACAGACATCATCTCTGATTGAAGTTATGGTGCACTACTGATGGAAACATCCATTGCAGGTGCAGAATCCAGAACAGAAAGTCAAAATGCATTCATGCTTTGGTACATATGTCATACAAAATAAGTCAGTTTAAGTTATTCTTAAGGAGGAGACCTTAGATTGTCTTTTTGACATTCAAACTTTTGCAACCACATCCAAAGATAATTCATTCATTTTCTATAAAACTTAATCCGATGGTGGGCCGCAGGGGGCTGGAGACAATCCCAGCAATCAGCAGGCGAGAGGCAGCGTGTCAGGGAAAAAGGTTTCCAGTCTATCACAGGGCCAACTCAGAAAGACAAACAACCACTCAAGCTCACTCCTAGGGACAATTTAGAGTGACTAATTAACCTGGCACATGTGTCTGGTTGGTGGGAGGAAGCCGGGGTATGTGGAGAAAACCCACGCATGCCGTGGGAGAGCAAACACAAAGGCCGCTGTTCATACCTCTACATCCAAAGATCATCTGAGAAAAACACAACGCTGAAGATTTCCTACGCAAATGATTCTTTTGAGTCAAAACGTATTGTGTTTCCCGATAAATGAATTGCTTTCTTCATTTTTTAAATCCTTATTGCTCTTATATAAGAAGTAAATACTCCCATCTTTACTATTGTTCCATTTCTCTGATCTCTAATTTCTTTTTTGAAACTATTTTGAACGACCTGACAGAAAATGAGCAGCACTCTATACAGAGCAGGAAGAGGCCATAGAGTTTTACAGGTAAACAGAAAGAACATCACAGCAGCAGGCCTGAGATTGACAGCGGCACACTGACAGAAGCCTGAAGATGTTTGGCAGGTGGAAGCGGGAAAACTGGAAGAGGTGGGGGGAATGCTGGAGGGATTCTACCTTATAGGCGACCCGGGACGGACATTTCTTTCCCAAACCTAGTGGAGGGGACATGTCCCGGAGCATCTCGTACATATCACGATAAACCACGCGGCCACTTCCAGGGAAAAGGGTTGCCATGGAGGGGGAGAGAGGTCCCGGTGAGGGTGAGTTGGGGTGAAACGAGGAGGAATTGGAAGTTAAATTGTGACAGCAGATTGCAGAATGTAAGAGAGAGAATGGGAAGGGGTAAAACAAAAGGAAAAGACAGAAATCTTCGTTAATAAGATTTCCTGGATGTCATGGTCTGAAATTCCATTACAAGTGAAATTACAGATCGAGGAATGGATCCCAGAAGAGGAACTAAGGGAATATTCTCCAGGAAATTCCCTGCTTAAACATGGTGGATGAAAGGAACCTGGTGGAAGATTTGTATTTAGAGTCAGCTTAAATTAAAGGAAGACTACACCAACAACATCTTTTTCCGCTCATGCTGCTTACAACAACATATTCTCACATTTATAAAGCGAGACATGAGTGCTAGGTTTGTTATAATGGATCATGTGAATTTATCCATAGTTAGAGTTTTAAACATGTCTGATCCAACTTTCAGTTTGTTTTGTGTTTACGGACTGAAAACTTCATGTTTAGTGTAGTATTCCTTTAAGATGGTCTTACTGCCTGCATGCCGAGCAGCATCAGCAGTAACCAAAAGGAGAAACAATGCTTACAATGCTCCCACCTTTGGCATTCTCTCTATCTTGTCTCTAAAAGCAAGTGGACTTGTCAGGATTCACAAAATGTTCACTTTTTATTTGAGCCTTACTTGTTGCATTGTTTCCACCCGTCACCATGGTTACGTGCCAGCAGGTTACTAGAAGGCCAATAAGCGTTTGTATGCAAGTGTGGTCAAGTCATTCTCTGCCACCGCAGGGAATGAGAGCCGACATTACACAGTCTGAAACCATCACAGTCCCTTTAAAGACAAAAGGGGCTGTGTGGGAGTGCAAACCTTATAAGCCACCCTGTTGGGGCACTTCTTCCCCAGGCCCAGGGGAGGAGAGATAAAACGTAATAATTTGTACATATCCCGATAGCATATCCTCCCACTGAAAAAGATAAGACATGTTAAAGATGTTAGAACACAGCCATACTCACTGAATTTGTCAGTTAATGCAGGTTAATTACATTCATTGATGAGCCAACATGATGATCACTGACAGGACAAATGAGCACATTGGTTATCTCATTTTCATCAAACTTTGCAGATGTTTAGATACGATGGTGCTTACGTGCTGGAAACAGAAACATCTATAAGTATAAGGATTTCAGTTACTTTTACAAAAGCCAAATTCAGAGCATCTTCATGCAGTTGTTCCTGGTTCCAACCTACCAACTGTGATTCCTGGTACCTGAGCCTGGATATCCACCACTTTCTTGGCAGACCTCGTTCCCATAATCCATTGTGTAAAGAATTGTTTAGCTCTTCCGGCTACATTAATAATAATGATGGACTAGTACTGTTTTAAAAGGTAATACTTCTTCAGAAAAAATAACATTTTCATTACTCAAACAATGGCCAAATCTCAAAGATGGATACACGGATCGCATTTTAATAAAAAGAAGACAGAATGGAGAGATCATTGCCCCATCTGTCTACTCTAACAGAATGGTTAGATGACAGTTCAGAGCTCTGGTTGTCGAGCTCCATTCACCACGATCAGGATTCAGGATGTTAAAAATGTGGATTTCTTTTGGGTCTATTTCATGTCCCAGCTTCCTTTTCTGTTTCACTGAAATCTTTTTAAACTTAATTTATTTTCATTAGCTAGTCGATGTGACA
>JBAMHX010000021.1:21263388-21275584 GCA_037177515.1 Pseudomugil tenellus
TTGGCTGATTGGAAATTAAGTGTTAATGAGCAGTTGGGCAGGTGTACCTAATAAAGTGGCCGGTGAGTGTAGATTATATATAGATATCCATTAAATTCATGTCACCCCCCCACTGCCCTAAACTGGAGGTTTAAATCCATCTAAGGCCCTCATAGCGGTCATACTTTTCCTGAACTGCCATGATTTGTGTCATTTTCAATGACTTGCTTCACTTTATTTACTTACTTTCCACCTGCTGGTAAGCAAAATGAATGAAACGAGCAAACAAGCGTCAATGGCCCTTGAAAAGGATGGTGATGATGAGTCTGCGTTTCTTTAACTCATGCGCAAAATATCGCTGTGAAACTGCTTATTCAATGAGCCTTGATTGCATCCGCAGAGGAAGTTCAGTAATTAAGCCTGGGAGAAATCAGTTGGGTTTCATGTGCGCTGTACGCTGTTGCCTCCAGGTGTGCTGTTTGCTTCAGGATAAATCACTGAGACACAAATGCCTTCAATAATCACGCACTGCTTAGGAGCTGAAAACTGGAAGCACCTTTTCTTTGATTGTTTTTGTCGCTCTGACTTTTGGGCCGCATACAATCCGAGGAAACCACTCTGTGGGAGGTTGCTGTGAAAATAAAAAAAAGCTGACTTACAATGGCCAGCCTTCTCCGGTGGAGACGGTGAAGAGCGTCAGGAAGGCCCAGAGGACATTGTCGTAGTGAAAGTCATACTTCTTCCACTCTCTGGGCTTCGCCTCCACCTCATCCCTGTCATAGTCCAAAAACTGGCCTCTGCATTGAACACAGTCATGCAAAAAAAGAATTGAAGGTGAATAAACCAGTCATGCCTTTTTACTGGTGTTGATTTGGGAATTTTTTTTTTTTAACAAACACGACGGTGGACATAGCTCCTCATTACGTACCTGCAGTCTTTCTCCAGACCCTTCGACTCATCGGAGCAGTAGAAGAATTTGCCCTTGAAGAGCTGCACGGCGATCACGGCGAAGATGAACATGAAGAGGATGTAGACGATGAGGATGTTGAGAACATTTTTCAGAGAGTTTACTACACAGTCAAACACAGCCTGGAAAACAAACGCACAGATTGGAAAGAATTAGTGCATCTGAAAAAGTGCAGTTTATAGATGAAGACGCTAATGTACTCACTCCAGAACAGTCCTTTATTTCTTATTTCTGTATCCAGACCAGTGAATGTTTGTATAAACCCACAGGAAATGTGACTGAAGGGAGAAGTTGTAAATTAAAAGTGTTCAAATTAAGAGGCCACCCAGGCAAGCTCCAGGTTATCTCATTGCCTGCATTTCTTTGTTTGTAAAATTATTTTAACTTACATTATGTTGTATATCTTCATCATGAACCATAAAATCTGACATAGCTCATGTTATCATTTTCCAGGTTGAACCAACTACGTCACCCCATCACCTCTAACATGATTGGAAACTTCTTCAAAGGGCTCATGCGTCTAAAAGTCACTTTTCAAATGATTTCTGCGTGAATTAACACAATTTTTCAGCTTGAAAACCTACATGAAAGCGAGCTTGCGCTGTGTTTTTTTCACGTCCTCCTGCCCATCATTCTCCCACTCCAGCTGCATTTCCCTCAGTGTGATCTCTCAGTGGGATGAATTGCTTTGCTGATATATCCTGACGTGCAATCTAGCCAATGAATATGCCGCAGAATGAGTGATCCCCATCAAGGTTTTGGCTTGTGTTCTACAGTGAAGGTAGATTATATTCTTTGCTCTTCTACCAGCATATCCATCAAACCGGTTTGTTCTGGAATCTAACTAAACCTGTGAATGGGTATCTGACTACCAACACTGATTCACTCTGATTACGCCAATCAGGTCTCACCTTGTATAAGGTCTGTTACTTTTGGATAATACTCTGCCTTTATGCTGTCATTTCTGCATCAGAAGATGCAAGCTGGGTGATTTAAGATAATCTGTTTCTCTAAGCTCCTTATATACTTTGTCTCTAATTAAAAAAAAATCACAAACAATATAAATATTGTCTGTGTCCAAAAAAGACTAACCATTTGCTGCCATTGTCTAAGTCATTGACCTGCAGGTTCTTGATGTTTCCCTGCTGCAATAAAAAATACATTTATTATGAAGGAACTGAGGAAACTCTGACTAAAACATTTGGGCTGTAATGAAAACAGTACTGCCTATTTATGTTGCTCTATGAATTAATGTTCTATATACCTTGGTCTGGATGAATATGCGATCCTGATTGGCTGCAGGGTGTCTGTTAAAAAGTGTTATAGGACATCTGTCAGATAGCCTTATTGGTCTAAATTATTGCACTGGGTCAAACGCTGGTTGGTAACCATGGCAACAGGAACTCAGAGCATACGTTAACATATGTACACTTCAAAAACTAAAATCTAAGTAAGATTAAACATCTCAAATCAAGGACACATATACTTATTTTTTTAAACATAGGATAATTATTTTTTAAACATAGGATAATTATTCTTACTTAGTAGGTTTCTTAAGATTTTTTTTTACTTGCTTTAGGAATTCTTGATAGGTTAATGTTCCTTGAAATAAGATGAATTATCTGCTAACAGAACAAGAAATTTTATCTTATTTCAAGGAAAATTAACTAGCTTTTTGTATATTTTTTTTCTTGTTGTTTAAAGCCAGTGTAGTGTTTGTAGTGTATTTTCAGCTGCAGGTTTTGTACCCAGAGCCGGTTACCTAGACAACACGTCACACTCAGCCGGTTCTAGTGAAAACTTTTCTGTTTATTTGTCTAATTTCTGACCATGTTATAAGCGAGATTCTCCTCCTCAACGTGACCATTATCAGAAATGAAAAGACGTTGCAGAAGCAACCATCCATCAGACAGTTCATGTTTCCGCATCGTCCATTAATTTCTGATGATGGATACCTTATTAGACATTATTTCTCACATAACCTGCCAAACTTAAGCATTTACAGAGTCATCTTTGTTCTTTTAGTATTCCTTTTTCTGCTGCTTCTGGTCTGGATTTTGTATTTTAATTCTTCATATCTTTGGAGTATCTGTCTGATCCTCCACGGTGAAGTAGCTGCTCTGCGGTGTCTGTTTGTTCGTAAGGTTGTTAGAGGTGTGTAGGAGAAGGGTTGCATCTAAAAGTTGCAGGACAGATCTCCAGGACCAGACATAAGAACGTGTGGTTTTCATCTTAAATTGAGTTTAAAAGGATGTTCATTTATTTTCACATGAAATTGTAAAATATCAAACTAACAGAAGAGGCTAAGAAGCAGATTTGTTTTGGTGTACCTTCAGCTTGGGAAGCCGTTTAATGGTCTTGAGCGGTCGCAGGACTCGGAGGACCCGCAGAGACTTGATGGTGTTGATGTCCTTGCCTTTCGTCCCTCTGTGCAGATTGAAAATGCAATCAGTTTGGGTGATGTAGCATAAATTACGTTCATGTAACCAGGATCATCTCAAGCTCTGCAAATGAGATCGGTTACATGGTGCACGCACAGCCAGAGCTGTTTATGCTGTTAGTGGAGAACATGCATGTGAATACAGTGTTATTCTACAGGAACATGCAGAAGTTGCTTGATCTTTCATCTCCTTCTCTGTTCTAACTCTTTTAATTATTCCTTTCTACTTCCTGTTCTTATTCTGTTGGATCGAAGTCACGATTTATGCAATCTGTTGATTTTCCTTATTTATGAGGATTATAATGGGATATTTTTTAATGAATGGGTTTTGAACTGGTGTGCAGGTAACATGTCATGAAATGGCATGACTGTGAAGTAGTGCTATACAAAAAAAGTTGAGTTTTTCTCTTCGAATTCTATATTCCTGTCATTCCATCTCATTTAGTATCTTCACCCCGTTCAACGCGTATTTCTTTAATCCCTTTTCATCCCTCCTGCTGTTTCTTAACATTATTTTCCTTTACCTTTCATGTTTTATACACTCCACATAACTTGTTACCAAAGCTTTTCCTGCATCAGTGAGTCTTAAAGCTGTTCTGCTTTGTAACTTGGAGCAACTTTATAGTTGAATTTTTAGTGATGGAAGACATACAGCTTCATATTTCTTATTGAACTCGTGATTATTTCTGTGTAAAGGTGTGGCGCATTTCCACTATTAGTTGTAATGCTTATAATGTAAAACTGGATTATTTTCAAAGACAACGTCTTTTAACTATTCAGTGACAAATAAATGCATTTAAAACGTCTGTCACACTTGACTACATGAAATAAAAAACTCATATAAAAGAAGATAAAGTATATGTCTATATCTAATTGTGCATGAGTATATTCTCACCAGAGACCCTGCAGTTCCTTCTACTGGCATGTCTCAAGAGAAGTTACTATCCAGAGAATACTTTTATCACAAATTGCTCTTACGATGATGCTTTCCTGCAAAGCTTCTATTACAGAAGAGCATATTCAGTCCTCATCCAATAACTTTGAGTGCACTCTTCATTGGAGAGCAGCAAATCATGGATGTGAAACATCTGCTTATCATGAGACAAATGGATATTTCGCAAAGTGGAACATGCAGTTTTGTATTTTAACTCAATGATCTTTGGACAGTTATGTTCTTTTGCATTTTTGTCCTTTTAAAATCAAAACCAAGCAGCAATGAGACTAATTAAAAACTGTGTTTCTCTGCTTTGAGCCAGGATAGTAGGACATAGAGGTGGAAAGATGACCTCACTATGCAGGGTTACACCTTATCCAAGGAACACCTTTTAACTAGAGTATAACATTAAACCAGCCTGATTCTGACCAGAAACAGACTGGTTGATTGGTATTTGCTCCAGATAATCAGAATTAGCAGGTCTACAACTGGAATTCTAAGCTTTTCATTGATGAGAGAGGGTTGAGGCTGAGAACATTATGCTTCTTGTAACATTGTTCCACCTGAGCTGTTTGGTGGTGGAGGGGCGCACATACCTGCACACACACCACCCTTACTGTCATGACTGGACCCCGTGTCAGACCATGTATGGTCCAGATGATCCTCATGCATTCTTCCTGATGCATGACAGTATCTGGCCTCATGTAATAAGAGTATGCAGAGAGCTCCTGGAGGACGCAGAGATTGAAACCACTGACTGCCCTCTTGCCCACACCCCAGGAGCTCAGCATTGACCCGGTCAAGATCTGAGAGGACACACCATCCATCGTGTCAATAACAGCACTCCCAGATGTTGCCAGGCTAGTTTTTCTCAGAGTAGATAACTAGCATAATTTTTCTTCTCATGATCTGATGCTTTTTCAAATGTTTATTTTATTTTTTTAACAGAGTAGTTTCTAAAACAAAGGAACTACTAAAAAGAGAACACATTTCTCCTTCAGTTGGTTTCTACATGGGGTTGCTTTGCTTTAAACATCAGAACCCACTAAAACACATGCACACACTTGCACAGTGTGTCCGTTTTGCTGATACTGTCAAATATAAAGTCCTGATTGGTCAAACGTTTTCAGGAAGTGCCAGAAAGCCAGCCTTCAAATCGATTAGAGCGGTGAAACTAAATCATTTCTCAACATGTGCTGGTGAAAGGATGGAGCTCAAAATAGAAAGAATCACCGTCAAAATATCTTTGTTCAGGACTTATTCGTTCACATTGAAAAATTCTAAGTCTGACAAAATGGCATGCAGCTCTCATGCTTGGATAACCTGCATATTCCTGACATGCAATCTGCAAAGTCTATTCTGGTCCTGCTATTCAAGGGGCCTCAACACATCGAGATGGCAAGAACAGTCTCCCAATAGCTTTCAGAAGCGCCTTGGGCAAGAATGATGTAAAGTGTGTGCTCATGGGAGTGGGTGCATGTTTGTGTGTCCACATCAGTGCATCACAGATCAGCGCTGGCGGTAACGTGCTCAGCAGCCAGGCGTGTGAGGTCATGACTCCTCAAAGACGCTGCCTCCTGAGAGAGACGAGCATTTCCTGTTTGGGATGTGATGTCTGACCAATATAACTTTACTGCCCCTGCAAAACACGATGCACAAGGTTTCTATACATCTGTGACTCATTTCATGGAGACTTTAATAGCTTATGAGATTTTCTACTGCATGTGTACATAAACGTCAGCCTATCTTTAGGTTTACTTATTGATATCCCAGACTTTAGTTGCTAATTAGGTCAGAATAAATTGAAATGAGAATTTAAAAGCATCTGCAGACCAATCAGTTTTGGTTCAGATCTTCATTGTTATGTTATTATTAGGCCCCTTGTTAGAATGAAGACCCGTTGGGTCTTTTGTCATCTCATTTCTTAGTGGCATGGATTCACCATGATGTTGGAAACATCCCTGAAAGATTTTGGTGCTTTACAACATCCTGTTAGAGGTAGCCATCAGAATATGGTGCATTGTGGTCATGAACGGATGGACATGGTTAGCAACTTTTACACCACTGCAGATAAACAGCATGGATTTATGTTTTCATGTTGCTTATGCCAAATTCTGACCCTATCATCTGAATGTGGACCTGGAAGACTTTCTATCATCTCCAACCAGCCTGTGCTTTTTCTTTTGACATCTAGAAGACATTTTGGTCCTGGCTACTGCTGCTCACTGGATATTTCCTATTTTCAGACCATTGTCTGTAAACACTAGATATGGTTGTGTGTGAAAATTCCCAGTAAATACAACACAACCATGGCGTGTCCAAAGTCACCTAAAACCTCTTTCTTTCTTATTCTAATGGTCAGTTTGAACTTCAGCAAGTTGTCTTGACTATGTATACATGACTTGATGTATTGAATTGCTGCCATGTGATTGGCTTTTTTGCTAATTCTATAAACATACAATTGGAGAGGTCTAACTAATAATGTGGCCATTTTGGGTATTTTTTAAACAAAAGCAAACAGTCTTTAGCTGAACACAGACACCACAACCCTATGGGTAATTATATATTTTTTTTAAGGCCAGAATAAATTCAGGTGAGAGGTTTTAATCCTTTATTGTTTTTGTTTTTTTTTAATGCACGCTGCATTTAAGAATAAAGATACATGTGCATGAAAAAGGAGAAGGCAATAATCTCTTCATTAGAGAGATTATGTCTACTTAAGCTACCATTAAAAGAGTTCGGAATCAAAACAAAATGATGACTAAACTCACTTTAACACAATAAACAACCTGAGTTTAAAGTGAACCATTGAGTGCTGTGAATGCTGGCCTTCTGAAAGCTATAAGGGCAACTTCCCAATATTGTTCTTTGGTTATGATGTCCCAATATTGGCACAGGATACATTTCTAGAAGGACGGAGAGCAAGGAAGGGGGGGGCGGGGAGCATGGCCATGGCGATTTTCCAAGCAACTCAGGATAAGGAGTGAAAAGGCTTATTTAGGAGGTTGAAAAGAGGAATGGTCTGTGTTTTACATGTGGAGGGGAGAAGTAATTAATAAGAGGGTCAGTAAGTCACAGATAGATAGGGACAGTTCCCACCTGGCCACACTTTGCTGCGATCTGATGAGGAAAAGAAGCAATAAGCATACGCAAGCAGACGGTACAGAAAAACACCGGCATAAAGACAAGGACAGAGCAAAACAGATATCACACAAGCATGAAGATACAGCAAATATATTCAGATTTCAAACTTATGACATAAAGACGAGTAAAAAAAAAACACGTACGAGACGACAAGTAAGTTTTAAAGTAACAGATATGAGAATTTCAATTATGAATCAAACACTGCAGTGAGAATACATTCAAAAATATATATATTTTTTATTATGGAAAGATGAGAAGATATGGTCAATGAGTAGGAAACTGCGGCTCTGCATTTACACTGCAGGGAGAAGAGGAATAAAGTCACACTGCACCTCTAAAAGGACGAGGTCTTCCTTCATTTGTCACATAGCGAGAAGCAGAACTGAGGTCCTAGCATTACTGCAAGCTTTGGATTTCAGTTTCACTTTCACAAACTTCCTTTAACAGTTACATAGAGGATTTGGGTCATCTGCCTCTGAACCGTCAGCAATTAATGGAGACATATGAAAAAGAAACCCCTTTTCTGTGCCTGGGGGGTGAAATTTGCATGTCTGGGGTCACAACACAGAAATGAAAACTTAAACATATACGGCCAATTTAATATACATCAAGCCTTATGAGATAGTTTGTAGTGCTGCTGTAGCAGGTAGCAAAAGGAACATCTTGTCTTACACACACGTCAGCTGCTCTATTGTTGCTGTTCTGCAGGCTTTAGATGTTTCTCTGATTCAACAAACCGGACTGAAACTAAAAGGTCTCTGTACAGACCTCCACATATTTGAGTCATTTGATTTAAATGTGTCGTCAGAGAAGGGAAACATTTAAAACCTGCAGGACAGCAGCAATAAAGGACCAGAGTTTAGCATGCCTGCTGTTGGCTTTTGACCAGGGCAAATGTCCTCCCAGGGTGGCAGGTTTTACTATCTTATGCTTAAGGTAATGTAAAAGATTAACCTAAGTTGACAGAATCCGTTCATTCACAGCCTTTTACATCACCTGATATAGAAATGCATATACAGGTGTCTTTTTGGTGGCTTAAAATGTAATCACCTAACATTCAATTCACTTTGCTTAACCCCATACTTAACAGGTTTTTCACTGTTATTTCAGTCCAAAATTTATGTTTGGGTTAAAAAAAGCCACATTCTGCAGCATATACCAGTAGCGCAGTCAGGTGATTCACTACAACCAAGAAAACAGGCTGCTATGAACAGAGCTTTAAAAACACGTCTCACACTAGAACTTTTACTGAATCTCTGGTTTGGACCAAAGTATGTTGAAGTGAGATCTGAGAAAAATGTGCAGATAAACGATCAAAATTCTCTACTAAAATACTTAACAAGTTTTGTTGTGAGGTCTTCACGGGTCGGACTTGACGCAAGTCTAAAGGACTCAAGTCAGACAAAGTACAGTTCACTAGTCAAGACTGTGTTTGATCACAATAGCAGGATTAAATTCTGACAGCAACACATGTCAGCAGTCATAAAATGTGAAAACTGCTAAAAGATTGTTTTTTTTACCAATTATTTCCACATATATGTCATTGTTTGAAATGAGACTATTTTTACATACTTTATTTGATTTTGAAACCTAACAAGTAGACAACTATTTGTTTGTGTTCTTACACTGTCACGCTCAGGACTGGTTGTTAAATGGCAGCTACGTGCTGCTGCCTTTTTGCTAAGTGAGGACTTGTTAAAAACCTCCATTTCCATTTTGTCCTCACCGATGACAAACTAGTCAAAGATAAGCTGTTTAAGAATGGCAGGATGTTTTCCTGAATAATGATCAGAAATGAAACCAAAAACAAATTAATTGTTCTCTTGTAGAAAATCTGAATTTGACCTGAATTTAAGTTTATTTAACCCTCATTCTGAAAAAAATATTACAATACCATTGATGTCTGAAAAGGGCAGACCTTTTAGACATTAAAGGACCTGAATTATAAAATTTTGTGTGTGTTAGAGATCCAACAACATTTTCAAAATGTATTACCCCTAATACAGCCTTCAATCCCTAAATTCAAACATTCCATGTTCGACTGTGGGAAAATCTTTTAGAAAGTGAATTTTGCTGTTTTGGAGTGTTAAATTTACCTTCATGTCATTAATGTCCAAATTAATGTTATTCTTTTGCTCAGAGGTCAATTTTAAAGCGAGGACATCTTAATACCTCAACTGTTTCTAAAATATTTTAAAGCATACTGTATGCGTTTGTCCTTCAGCTTGCAACTAACAGACCAAGGATACAAAGTAATATGTTGATATCTCATAATCTGTAGAAAGCAGAAGTGTAAAGCTCTGCCTCTAGTGTGTCCATGATTGTCTCTATGCCCTGCATTGTAAATGCAACACTTTACAGACTTGCATGATATGAATGTGAGTTGATGAGAAGCCAATGCTGGACAGGAAATGATTGTGAAAAGGAGAGATGAAGCGGAAATGGTTACATCTAATAACCCCTTCAGTCTCTCTGTTTAAATAGCCTTCTGAACAGAATAATTATTTTTGATCCATGTTAACGTCTTTGCATTTAAATATGCAAATATATGTCTACCATGCCCTCTGTTCAATAATTTATAACATTTATAAAACCCTGAGCCTTTTAAAATGAGAATATTTTAAACATTATGTTCCTTGCTGTGCTGTATAATGTTACATATGCTCTGCTAACACACATTAAATTCAGCAGATGTTTGTAAAACAGGTAATTATGCTTATGTAACCTGCATGCAGCAGAAACACGCAGTTATATAACAGAAACAGAGTAAATGCCAGTATCTTTAATCATGTCTATGGCTGCGCTAAGAACAGAAAGCCACAAAATATGACATTTTCTCAAAACATTTAGCTGGGAGAGGAAGGCTGAGGCAGACTATGAACTCAAATGACAGCGGCTGATGGACATGAAGGAAAGCAGACAGGAAGAGATAGACGTGGAGAGATAGGCACAAAGAGCAGGCATTACCCCATGAGGCTCCTGAAAGCAATCCCAGCCAGAACACAAAGAAGAAAAAGGACAAAAAAAGTGGCAAAGACAGACAGCAACAGATAAAAGACAGAGAGAAGTGTCAGTCTAAAGCTGGGGAAAGACAAAAGCAAGTTTTTAAATCACACAAGAGAACATAAGCTGTACGTGCCCTTCCTTTCAGAAATGCTAAAAGAGAATCAGTAAATATTCAATGTTTAACTGATAAAATGGACTGATCTGAACTGGACCAGACCTGACCTGCATCTGAGTTCAAAATGAGTTCTTAGACACATAATAAATGCAAAGGTTTGGAGCTCGAAACGGCTGTAAGACTGAAACCTAAATTATGTAGTTTAACCAAGAAGCAACTGGACATGAGCTTATTCTTTGTCAAATAAACTTATTTGAAAATGATATACAAGGTATTTCATACAAGAGAATAGCTGCAAAGTTGCAATGAAATTGCAGATAAAATGTGTCCCTCTGCTCCCTTATGAATCGTAAAGCACCCAGCTAGATTGGGCATGCTCCATTAGCCGACTATTAGGAAGGCTGTGAAGGCTAACATAACAATCAAAATGCCTGACACAGCGTGGCAGAAATGGAACGCAAAGGCAGCACAAAGGCTCTGGATTTCACAGGGAAATAATTGGATGCCAACACTGAAGCCGTTAGTTAGAGCAAAAGAATGTGGAGAGGGGGGTCCTATCATCACTGCGCCTTGTGTCAGCCATACAGGGTGGAGAGGCTATCACAGCTAAACCTACTTTCAAACAGAGGAGCAAGCGACTTACGTGCAGGCGAAGGCCACCAGGGCTCCACTGACCACGATGAAGTCGAGAATGTTCCACAGGTCACGGAAATATGAGCCAGGGTGGAGAAGCAGTCCCAGGTCAATCATCTAAAGTCCCTCAATAAACAGTATTTATGGCACAGAGAAAAAATAACTGAAATGAGTCAGAGTAGATATTTATTAGCACACTGACCATCTCCGTTAGCTGCCACAGGTTAGGCATCGTCTTGCTGAAATCTGAAAGTTATTCCCTGAAAGAGACGTGTCATGGCATAGACACTACTGCCCCCCCTCCCCCCACACCCCATACCATCAGAGATGCAGCTTTTTAACGGTACTATTTATTACATCAAGGCATTATTTTAAACCTACTTTTTCATTTCTCATTTGCACCTTTGTGTAAAGTTCATAATGTTGCAGCAAAGCACTTTGAATGGCTTCTACATGAAATGTGTTGTTAAATTAAACGTCTTGCCATTGGAGCTTGCTGCTCCCTCTTCGCTTTAGTCTGCAGGACACGGCATCCGTGGTTTACTAAAATAATTTCACATTTTCTATGTGACCATGAAATACTTTCCACTTTTCCCCAGACCATTTTAAAGAAGTTTCACTACAGAGAAAATCGTGGCGTGACTTAGTCGTATTCACAAAGGGCTTCTTCTTGCTTGATAGAGCAACCTCTATCAACCTTTAACCTGCTTTTGTATAGGTCAGAGCGGCTACAGCTAATGATTTCTTGAATTCCCGAGTCCATGCAGTTATTTCCAACAGGGATTAATGCACTTCTTACATATTGCTGAAGATCACAAACATTCAGTTTTGACCTTTTTCCTGTCCCCTTCACACAGGTATTCATTCCTTCTGATTCGAGAAATATTTTACTCGCTGTACATAGTTGGATCTTCATATCTACACAAATTTACATTAAGGTTAATGGCCTCCGCCAAGGAGGTTATGTTTATATATATA
>JBAMHX010000021.1:21309887-21322600 GCA_037177515.1 Pseudomugil tenellus
GATGGATGGATGGATGGATGGATGGATGGATGGATGGATGGATGGATGGATGGATGGATGGATGGATAGATGGATGGGTTTCTTAAGGTAGACATTTTGCTCCATCCTTTCAGTCATCTGGAACCTAAATACATTATTTCTGTTCCAACAGCATTTTTCTGCAGCTGTATACCAAAATCTTTTAATCCTCCATTTGTAACTAATTGAAAATACAAAGCCTCTGGCTTGTGTCACTTTGCTGCAGTCATCTGCAGGAATGCTTGCACACTGTGTGTCAGTTCCCTGGCAAATGCATTACAGAGTGTGTGTGCATGCATGTGCCGGGGAGCATGGCATGGTGAATTGAGTTTAGCAAATCCAATCAGAGTGTAGCTGTAAATCTCACTGATTAACCCCGGCCTTCACACCAGGCCTTGAGGACTGACATCATGGCCAAGACAGACAGAAACAAAGAAATGAATTACAACATGCTCCTTCTGGACCATATTTAGCCCTAAGTAATTTATGATTGTAGTCATAAAATAAGCTGCTTTTGTGTAAGTAAAGTAAAAAGTAAAGGCAAGGAGATGCCATTTTCTACATTTTGCGTTATACTGTAACCTTAAATTTAAAACAAATACAACTTTATTGGAAAATTTCTGCTTGAAACATCTAATTTGATCATTTGAAGATTTTTCAGATGCTTTTAAGCATTTCTCATTTAACCATTTTAGGCCCATCTCTGTCTCTCGTTGGTTTGACAACATGTCCAGAGTAGATTAATATGGTAAACTAGCAGGCATAAAGATTAAGAATCTTTATGTAACCCATTACTGCAGACTTTCATCATTGTCCAACCATTTTTAAACCATTAAACTATGTTCAAACAAAAAGTCAACAAAACAATTTTTTTTTATGTCAGCAATGATTGTTTACATCATCTCATTTACAATTTGTACCATGTATGGTGAACTGGGTTGAGGTTTGAATTGATTTTATTTTGGTTTTAAATAAAGGGGGGAGTTAATAAAGAAGTTTGGCCAACATTTTTGTTTGATTTTGTTGATAATTTTTTGTCTCTTATATGATTTTCTTGTGTCCATAGGAACTAACTATGAACTATTTTGATCTTATTTTGCATTTATCCTGACACATCCCCCTGACCTTGACAATTTGTAGTTTAGAGTGCAGAGTACGAGTGAATGCAGTGATTGCTTGCATAAAGATCCGTAGGTTATTGCCCTCTCCCATCTCCCCTTAATAAGTTTAATCTTAATCAGAGTTTGTGGCCAAATACAACACCAGCAAAAGATTGAAAGTGGAGGTCACAAAGTGCAAGCACATGCAAACCTGAACATGGCGCGATGCTAAAGAGTCAAAACTCTAGTTACATCTGTGTTCTGAAAAGAATCTGAAAAATTTGGCTATGATTTTACAATCCTAAGTGAAGAAGTTGGTAACAGAATGGAATGATTTGTAAATCTTATAAACCGATATCTTATTACCAATATAACATAAACAATGCTGAACTGAGACAGTTTCCCATTTTGTGGAAAAGAAATTTGTATGAATTAAAGTGTCTGAGTAGAATTTGGATGCTAAGTCTTCCAGAGTAAAGGAGAATCCCCATTCCACGTCTTATCAGCAGACAGCTCAAAAAGCCTGCATAGGGTTGTTATAGTCCAGATGGCTGGAACAGCTTGTGTATGAGTGAAGATCCAATGCTGAAAAGTATATGGAAGTTCTTTAGAGAGACATCTACTTCCAACCAGGCAAAGTCCATTTAGGGAAGACCTTGCAGATTTTAGCAAGGCAATACTGAACCACAGGCTGCTGGAGAAATTAGCAACTGCTTTCACTCTCCAGATGTTTACAGACAGATGCTAAAGAAGAGGAGATGCTACACAGAATGAAAAAGAGGTTTGGGAGATTTAATAATTACTGCTCTCTGTTTTTATTCATAGTTTACACAACATCCCAACTTATTTGTAGCTGCAGTTGTGAGACTTGTGAGTATTTATTGCAAAACTTCTTGTTTTTCACTGTGTACCTGCATTTATTAAACAGTTGTTATGCAGTTGTTACACTCTGGAGTCATAATATTGGACTCAGTATTCAAGCTTTTTAGTTCAGATGGACTTTACTTTTATCAGTTGTCCCTGTGCTTAACTGCAACTCTCTGCACACAGCGTACATCTGTGTACATACGGTAGATAGGAAAAAACAGCATCATTCTGTGGGGAGGTTTTTCAGTTGACAGGCCCTGAAGAAAAGATGGATAAAGACACATGAGAATCTTACTAGAGCTGTCGGTATCTTAGGGTTGAACAAAGGTTTGGCAATATGGGACCTAAAACCAGTGGAGTGACCTGACAGAAACATAAAAATATCTATGCATTGACATTTCAGTCCAGCCTAAGTGATTTTTTTAAATCCCGCTTGGAAAATGGGTGAAACCTTTAGGACTAATTGTGCCAAGTTTTTGCCTGTCCTTCTGGAGCATTGTCAGTTAAAGAATGAGTCTTGTATTTACCGTAAGCTCACTGGTCAGCATGTTGTTCAATTTTCCTGTAGATACTTATCTACATCCAAGTCAGAGCACGTTGTTCACAAGTAAAACACAGATACTAGTTCATATTCATGGCTGATTGTTTGGCAATGATTTATGCACAGCCCTAAAAGCTGGAGAAATCATTCTTTAGGTGGAAGTGATGATGAACTGTACCTCTCTGTGCCTGGTTTACCATCGGCCTCCCGTGCTGATGGACCATGGTAAAGCAGGCAACAGATTCTCAGTTCTGCTTTCACCTGAAAGATTTTGTTTCCTCTTGTACCACGCACCATCCAGTGGCGACTTCTCCTCTGCAATCTCATCCTCCTCCTCAAGCAACACCTCCTCTGCAGTAGAAGAGGGAAAAAAGATGGATTTTCCATCAGTTTCTTATATTTTTTTTATGCACCACACACTAATGTTGTTTCCGAGATAAGCCTAACCTGCTTTGCAGATCCACTCCAGGTAACCGGTTAGTTCCCTCTCGATCTGCTGCTGTCGACGAAGCTTCAGGAACTCCTGCCTTTTCTCCACACGCTCTCGCTCTTTCGCAAACTCTCTGTGGAAACAGAAAACTTTCATGCAGGGACTGAAGAGATTATGTTGAGATGTTATCATATCAGGTTCCTTAAATTTAGGATGACATTTTGTGGGTGGGAAAGGAAAACATATGGTATCGGTCTTTAGCTATCCATGCATCCATAGTAAAAACAACAAAAAAAAGCCACTCCATCCAGTGCATCCAGTCCTTTGGCCCATTTCCTCTGGTTTCGATCCATGAGCAAGTAGAGAAGCACTTCATCTCAATCCTGGTAACCTTGATTTTTCCTGCAACATTTAACAAAGCCTATGCTGTCAGAAGCGATGGTTGAGAGTAAATCCCCAAATGCTCCCAATCCTACTATTCGCCAATCCTCGAATAGATACAATGCAATAATATACGATATGCATTCCCGGATGCATCCTGATTTCATGCTGCCAGATATCCTTCATGTAAGCACGATAACTCAATTTTCCCTGTTCGATTTTGATACCCGGTATACCCGTTTAGGTCCCCATGGGGATGATCTGGCTTGAACCATTTTGGGATTTATGGTTTCCTATAGGCTTTTATGGAACCAGCTCCCTGTATGGGTACAGGGAGGCAGATACCCTCTTTACCCTTAAAATTAAACTTAAAACCTTCCTTTTCAACAAATCTTATAGTAAGCGATAGTCTAGCCACCCAATAGTTATGCCGCCATGGGGACATCCCATGATGCACTGAGCACTTCCTATTGTTTTCTCTGCTGCTTATTTTCTATGTATTGGACAGTACTGGCATCATTAACCTATTTTTCATTTTTCTGTAGGTCTTACTTCTTATTTTTCATTTATCTGCAGGTCTTCCTGGATAGCAGCTGCAGTTTATATTAATCTGGCTTTCCTGTCCTCTCCGACTCCAGCCAGTCGAGGCAGATGGCTGCCTTACCTGAGCCGGGTTCTAGCGGATGTTTTGCCTCCCTGTTAAAAGGAGTTTTCCTTCCCACTGTCGCCGCATGCTTGCTCAGGATGGGAGATTGGATCAAGATTCCATGCAATCTAGCTGGTTCCCTATATAAGGCTATTTTTATGAATTGGTTGATCTCTGTGAAGCGCCTTGAGATAACATTGTCGTGAAATGGTGCTATACAAATAAAGTTGAATTGAATTGAACTAGGTGGTGCTTTTTGCACAAAAAAAATCAGATTTTTGTCTATATCTCTGGAACTATTTACAATTGCATTTTAACACTCAGTATACCTGTTTAGGTCCCCTAGAGGAAAACATGTATTGGATTTCATGATTATTGGATTTATGATGTCCCCACCAGGTGGTGCTTTATTTCCGAAAAATCATATTTTTGGCTATATCTCCATATATCTCCATTTCACTCAATGACCTCAGGATGCATCCTGTCCTGATGTCATACCAGGCTGGTTCAAAGTTTCTGCACCAGGTGGAGCTTTGTGACTGAAGATGTGCAGCTTTTTATTATTGTATTGTATCTATTTGAGGATTGGCAGGGTTCAGGGATGTACCCCTTGCTGTCGCTACCGACGGCTTATGCTTTGTTTTTGTTAGTTATCACTTTGTATGTGTCTCATTTTGTTATATCTTTATGGCCCTTGATTTTCTGTTCAGTTCCCGGTTCATCATCATTATCCTTTTATCCATAGTTGTTCTGTCTGTTAGTCCTGTTAGAGGGTTTAGTTGCTTTCAGTTCAGTCCTGTTTTATGGCTATTTAATTCTAATTAATTCCATTTACCTGTTATTCTTCTGCCTCCTTGAGCCTGCATTTGGCTCAACACCATCCACAACTTCCAGACAGATTATTCTGTATTAGTTTGCAAGGAATTATTTTTCAATAAAAGTGGATGCATTCATACCAAAAAAAACAATTTGCAGGTCCAGAAAAATACAATGTGTTTTGGGAGCAAAATAAGGATCAAAATGAATTTAGCCATTTTTGGACAAAGTTTGCAAAGTTTGAAATGAAAAGGAGCTTTTCTTTCTGACCACTTCCAGGTGAAGGTTGCACAAACGCACACTTGCTCTCTTCCATGTTTGCCGAGGCAATAGGCTCTGAGTCCCAGCAGGTATGAAAGGGCTTTGTGTGATCGCAAACACATTGAGATTGACAGGCATCTTATCCAGAAACACAAAGGGCCTGATTGTTAAAGCCACTGAGAGCAGCCTTTTCAAGAACACAAGAGGATGTTCGAGAAAAGCAATACAAGGAGAAAAAGAAAAAGGACCAGTGTTAGATAGTGGTGAAGAACCTGTTCATTTACTCACTTCACCCTCACTTCAGAGATATCTAACAAGTCATGACGCCTTCCTTCCATACATTTAGCTTTGACTCAGGCGTTCAGAAAAGAAATTCCCAGAGGCTCTAATCCCTTCCAGTGAATGATAACAGTTTTTAAAGGAAACTCCTTTGGAACCTTCACTCACTAATCCAAAACTGTTTCCCATAAACACGCCTTCATGCAGACTTTACAGCGCTGAAGGAGTAAAGAGGTCATTGCACATGGGTTGCACATTTGCTTATGACCAGATTATTTCATGTAATAATTTACATGAGTTTAATAAAAGGACTTACCCTGATAGGACACCCAGCACCAGATTGAGCATGAAAAAGGAGCCGATGATGATGAGCGGGATGAAGTACAGCCAGTTCCACATGTTTCCTACCACATCATTGGTCTGAACTCACAGAAAACACAAAGTAATTCACATTAATACAAATACAGCATCCAGTTCTCTCTATATCATTGTAAGATGTACTTTTGTTAAATCAGGAAACGTGTCCATTGTAAAAATTGTGGGCTTCATAGTAATTGATGTAATCATTCTGCAAATGCATGCTGAATAGGGGATGTTTAGTTTTGAATCAGCATGAATTGGCTCCTTTCCTGGTTTTCGCTGCCTGTTCTAACCGAAAAAAAGGCTTTTTTTCCAACTTTTCTCATTAGAAATAGACGGAAAACTCTTCAGCTGCCATCTCAGTGAGTTTTTCAGTCCCCTATCGCTCCTAAACAGAAACATTCAGTTCAAATGAAGTGAGCAAAAAAATATGGAGGGAGGGATCAATCAGTCTTCCAGTGCGAGTCATTACACGTTTGGTGTCATTTAACATCATTTTATATTCAAATACACTGCCACTCAAAAGTTTGAGCACGGCTGCACAATGGAGTTAATGGGAAACTGCATTTCAACATTTGACAGGCTCTGTGCATCATTTGGCCATAAATAAATAAATAAACAAGCATGCAGTGGTTTTCTGGTTTGAGAGCAGGGAATGAGGTCAGTCCAAACTCTGAATATCAAAAATAATTGCTCTGTTACAGCATGCGTTGAACAAAACTGCACTCTATTCTATAATTCTCTAACTTATTGCATTAAAATATGGGGAACCACATGTAAAACATTAATTAAAGCAGTTTTTATTTTAGCAATTTGATCAATAATTACTATTTCATGCATGTATTAATAGAAAACAATACCACATTTTTTCAAATACAGTATTTTTACCTCTACAGAGACATAATGATACTTTGTTAATGTCAATTTGTTAATGAGATATTGCCTTAAATGTATCAAATTTATTTGAATGTATTACATATAATATTCAAACAAATATTCACTTATCATAAATATTTGATGTAAATATTCTATAAGCATTAGTCTGTATAATTTTCTTTTCCTATTTATCACTAAGGCAAACTTGGGTTATTACAACATATGCAATAACATTTAGTTATATAATTCATACATTTATCTGATCTTTTCCACAAACCATCTAGTTAACTCCTCTGCATTCCTGCAATCTCGCACAAAACCCAAAGTGTCCCGCTTGCAACCCACTAGAATAATAAACTAAAGTTTTGGCATATGTAGAAGAAAATATGCAATATTTTTTTAGTAATAATGTTAATACACTGTATGCATATGCTACCCAAACAGTAATCCTCACAAGAGTTTCAGTGTAAAAGAAAAAAAATAATAAATAGATACAGCTCTTGTTGCTTTACCACCTATGTGGACTGCATTTCACTCATGTCACAGTAAATAAACCACAATACGCTGCTAAGCTCAAAGTGTTGCTAATGGTTACTTCTGTGTTTCAAAATCTGTTTGTTATTTATATTTTTTCTGCTGCTGTCAAATTGATCTTATTTGGTCCAATTTGCAGACCATCAGCGAAAAAGTAGCCCAAGAAATGCCTACCACTCAATAATAATGATGCTTCATGTAGATAAACATGCAGTTTCCATGTCAACTTTACAAGGTGACAATTCCTCAATAGGTTGAATAAAGAACTTTTGAGTCACATTTTCACTTGTTTTAGCTCAAAATAAGATTTGTTTTTAATCTGTGGATTCTCGTTGTGGGAGTTTCCATGTCAGAGAGCTCCCATAGCGCTGGCAGAGGACGGAAGCTGCCCGCTGCAGGGCTCCATTAAACACAGGGACACTTAGCTGGTGCTGCCATAAGCCGGCTGTAATTGGGATGGGAGGTTTGCAGTTGTCAAATCGGTGGGCTGGAGATCTATATCATGAACCTGGAGAGGTTAGACAAGCACATACAAATGTGCAGCAACACCCCCTCTGCTGTTTGAGAAACAATTGCCCACTTACGTAGGATAAATGTTTTTCTTAGCATCAGCTTTTTTCCCCTACATTTCAAGCATTTCATCACTGTCTCATCACTCCATCTTCTCATGTGTCGTTCTTTTGTTCCACAGGCTGTTAAACTCTCTTTGCATAAATGTTACCTCGGCATTCTGACATCTTCTCCCTCCTAGCATCACTTATTTCAGCTTAGCTTTAATTAGGAATCAGAAAGTCTAATAATTAGACATACATTTTATGTAATGGCTAGTTTGTGGTTGCATAAATAACCCAGTCAATCTGCCAGTGGAGAAATGACTTTGCACATTGTTTATGATTTCAGGAACACTGTCTTACCTAATTTAGTGTCATCACATCTTTAAGAGCATGAGATTAAATCAGTTAATTACAGTTTGGAGAGTAATGTAAACAGTAAGCTTGTTCTGCAGGAGAAATGTAAGAGGTCAGATGGCCCTGTATCACTTTTTTTTACAGTGTACCCCGCCTCTTGTTAGTGAATAGCTGGAAGAGGCCTCAGACTCCCACCCACATGAATTTGAATGTGTCAACATGTTGACTTACCATCTGGTCCTGATCCCAGAATGGAGATATCCCTGTTAGGGTTTATGGGTTTTGGGGTGGTTTAGGTTTGTTTGGTTTCCTGTTTTATTTTGTAGACTTCCTTGTTTCCTGTTTGCTCAGTGTTTCTGTTCATTGGTTTCACCTGCATTAACAATTATGTTCACCTGTCCCTCGTTTAGTTCCTTGGATATAAGTCCCCTGAGTTTTCTGTTTAGTTGTGGTGCGTTGAGTTTGCGTTCTGCATTTGTTTCGTATATCTTGCTTTGTACTAATCTCGAGATAATAAATTAAGTTCTTCTGCATCACTCCTGTCCTCCTTGTCTGCTTTTGGGTCCACCCCTCCCTACCGTATAACAATCCCCCAAATATCCATGAGAATCCGTCCATAATGAGTTATAATAATGCACATAATGTTGCAAACAAACAGACACCAGCAAAAACATAGTCTCCCAGGTGGAGGTAATAATGCTTCACGTGTAACCCTTTAACCAAGTCATTTTCTTGCATAATGTTGAGTCAGTGGAGCAAAGAAGTCAGATTAAAGGTATGTCTTAAGCAGAAGTGCGGTGCTTGGTATGTAAGTATGTCTTCTCTCTGGTTTCCTTATGGGACCTGTGTTAACCTGCTTATAAGTCAGCATACAGAATGATTTCCTGTCTACATTTACTTTCAGCACAAATGGAGCGTTAGTTAAAGACAGATAACCAATAATGGGGCTGAAGAGTAGTTCCCTGTGCATAAAAAACACACTACTATGGAGAATTTAGAGTGAGCTAGCATCCATGTCTTTGGTGTGATTTAACAAAATTTTAATGAAGTAATAGTAAAAAATTTTAAAATTGTATCAAACATTGATGGACCGGACTCCACATTAAAGGGGCCATGTTCTGCAAAATTTACTTTTACAAGCTTTGAACCTTCCGTAAGTGTTAATTGTACCGTAAAATGATCCCAGAAATAGTTTTACTTTCACCCACGCGTTTTGTAGTTTTATTGCTTTAAAAGGAAGGGTGTGGCTTAAGAAGATCGACTCCACCACTCTGATACAGAACGGTGGAGACTCCCCCTCCCTTACCTGAAAACTTTAGAAAGCCATCTTTGTGCATGTCTCTGGTGCGCTGTCGTCAACAGACACAGCCCCTGAACGCCGACTACAGACAGTCCCTCTCTGGCTGTTCAGTGCGGACAGGGTGGAAGAGCGAGAGGAACCGGGAGCAAGCGGGAGGGATTTGTATCAAACCATTCACTGTTCTGGGTAGAGACCTCGCAGCAAGAAATGCTGGCAAAACTATAGTTTGCTGTATGTTGCAAAATGCATGATATTATCATAAATGTGCAACTGTGAAATTGAAAATATAGCAAAATATGGGACCTTTGAGTGGTCATACGTGTTTATTCGAGAATCTGTTGGGAGCCTGATAATCTCACCAATCTTAGGAATGTTATATCCTGACTTTTTCTCTTTTTCTTTCTTCTTTAGACAATCTCTAATAAACCATCATCGTCCTAAATCCTCTCAAAGAAAAGTTGATAATCGTTTTGTTGCTCTAGAGTTGGTGGTGAAAAACTGAGTTTAAGGGAGAGTGAAAGTTGGCCGGAATGAGATGACATTTGGAAGAAAGACTATATAACTTCTAAATCTTAAAAACTTTGAGTGTCTGAATCATTTTGATGTTACACTGACATTCATTATGCACATTCCTGGAGCCATTGTTGCCCTGCAACCATGTCAAGACTGAAGGACATATCTAAAAACTTTTTCATCTCATGACAACTGCATTTTGCATTTTAGCACCATGACACACATCAGCAACTGGATAGCAGCACACTGGCTGTTCTGAAAGACATAATGTGGCTGATTTTCCAAAGAAATGCAGGGAAATTACTGGATGTAGCTTAAAAAATAAAGACAGAATGGGACATTTCCGGAGAAAAGACAAGTTTTAACATCAAACTGATTTTAATTGGCTAGAGTGGCCTCAGAGGAAGAACAGGATGGAAGACGAATGTAGAATTATTTATCATGATAGAGCATTAATGATAAAATCTGCAATACTTCAATAGTGACATGGTAAAGTCTATTTCTTGCTAACGTATCAGTAACATGCTATCATCCACATCATCCTTTCAGTCATTCATTTCTGTTCTAATTTAAGTATTTGTTTTCATTTACTCTCTTTTTTTGTGTTGTATTCTGATAACAGTATATTTATGAACTTCATCATCATCATCATGCTGGTTGTTATAGCTAAGTGCCTCTCTAAATCCTTTTCCTTGTCTTTTTTTCGATAACTCTCTGATTTGATTGTTTACTGAAATGCAACCCTTTTTATGATTTACATTGTTTGCTTTTGTTTGACATTATTTTTATTTTTGACTTCTGCTGTATTGACACATTATAACATTTAGAAAAGTGGAAAAAAACTGTTATTTCATTACAATTTTTCCCCATTAAAGTAATGATGTTTCATGGTTTACATATTATTGGGCCCCAAATGATGAAATCACAAACGGGCTAAATAGTTTCTCTTTTATTTAACTCTGAGTAAGTAACACACAGAAGCTTATTTTCAGTCAGTGTTGAATATTTGGTAACATCTTTCTTTTTGCAGCAGTGGCAGATATCTTAATGCCTCCCTCTCTGGGGGAGCGTGGAGGACTGTTGAGTAGGAGGAAACGAAGAGGTAATGCACATGGTTGCGTCAGCTCTTGCTCCCAGCATCAGCCAGTAAAAAGACTTATTTCTCTTTGACACGGCCTCGATTCTTCAGCTGACAGCTTAAGCAGATGAATAAAGTCCAGCGTGACTGTGAAAATGTTTTGCAGAAACTGAAACACTGTGATGTGCAGGAGTTTCCAGCAGATCACATTCACCTTGTTTCCTTTCGAAAAGAAAATTATAGTTAAACTTTTTTATTAAAAGTTATTTTTAGATTATATTTTAACAAATAATTTTAGATAATGTCATTTTTTACATTGTTCAATCATATAAATAGGGAGCCTAATTATTACAGCTAATTATCATTTTGTTTTATTTTGACCTTTTTTTAAGGTAAATATTTTGAGTTACAAATTTTTTGAGTTTGTTACCAAGTTACAAAACATGACATTGCCAAGGGGCAAGGGGATCCAGATAAAAATAAATGACAGAAACATACATATAACCACAAACAAACTTAAATCTAAAAGACATAGATTTCTGATTTTATATTGTTGTTTCTAATTTTTCTTAAATAGCAAGAATTTATTAAGATATTATTTGCAGGACAGAAGAGGAAAAAACATCTTTATGTGTGTTTGCACATATGAGTGCAAAACTGAAAGAGGAGAGTATCAGTGTATTATATATAGTACTCTGACTCTAGATGTGATCTGCGATGATCAACAAAAATTCAGAAAAATTCTGTTGCAATTTGAACTCGAAGTTCAAAACCTCAGAGTTTGAGGACATTTTGTAATTTATTCCAGTCTCTTGCTGAAAATGAAAAGATTTCAAGCCAAAAATAGTGCCGGTGTTGGGAATGAAGAACTTAATACAATCACATGTACTGAAGGAGAGATGAAGAAAAGACGTCAGTATGGTGGTGTCACTTCACTCTTTTCATTACCAGACATATTCTTTACTGAGCTGCAGAAACAACCTGTGCCACTTTCAAGTTTACCAGACAGAACAACCAAGCAGTCCGTGTCCCTACCATGTGGTGCAGAGCAGTCACACTGGACTCAGGTCACTTAGCCTGAGCCCAGTGGAAGCCAGTCAAATTATCAAGTATGATTTTTTTTAACTGGTTTTAATCCTATCTTTTTAATAGTAACATTATAAACATTAATGGCTGTTCCTCTCAGAGCTACAAACTGAACTATGGTGTCCCATAGAGCTCAATTCGGCCCTCTGTGCTTTTCAACATTTACATGCTGTCTCTGGGTGATGTCATCAGAAGGCACAACATAAACTTCCACAACTATGTTGATGACACACAGCTGTATGTTGCCGTATGTCCTGATGACAATAAATCAACCAATGCCCTTTTTAACTGTAAATCAAATCATAGATGGCAGCAAACTTAGATGTCTGGCATTAGAACCACGAGGACAAGTGAGAAACCACGGAGTCATATTTGACTCTGAACTCAGGTTTAACACCGATATCAAGAATGTCATGAAGACTTCTGTCTACCCCCTGAAAAACATTGCCTGAGTTAAACCGTTTCGTTTAAGCTGATGCAACGACTCTGATCCATGCTTTTATCTCCCAATGAAAACTTTAGCACTGCTTCAGCTGCTGCAGAATTCTGTTACACATCTGCTGATTACATTACATTACAGACATTTATCAGACGCTTTTCTCCAAAGCGACTTACATCTGAGAATAAGAGCAACACAAGCAGTAAATCAAACAGTAGAGGACATCATAGATAAGTGCAGTCGAACTGCTGTAGTGTAGTTGGGCACAGGTGTTGCCTGC
>JBAMHX010000021.1:21387347-21398979 GCA_037177515.1 Pseudomugil tenellus
TTCTATGTCTTCGTATTGCAACAATCACTGCAGCCATGTGTGCGCAATTACGCATTGCCCCCGTTTGCACGTCTTTTAGAAACGTGCTAAATATAGACACAGTTTCTATCAGCAAAATAACTTTCAGGTTTGATCAATCGCTTTGCATGTGCTAAAATCATATATTTACAATGTGTTTGCATGCGTTTTAGTACACGCTAACCTTTAGTAAATCTGGCCCCAAGTGTTGTATCTCTGTAGGTACAGACCTACTCAATGCAATCCTAAGAGGGTCACAATCCTGCAGGTTTTCAATGAATCCCTGCTCCAACACACCTGGCTCAAAATAACTGATCTAAAATAACCAATCTCTTCAATCTCCCCCTTGTTTCTTCATAGCTGTGAAGTCTTAATGTAGCACTACGTAACTTTCTAAAACTCTGTTTCAGACTCATTTTGATGATACAGTGACATTTAATATGTACATTCTTGGATTTTTCACTGTTGCCTTGCAGCATCTCGAGGTCCTGATTCATCACAGAAACCAAGGAGGATATTATCGAAGGAAGAGAGGAAAAAAACAGAGAAAGGAACAAAGCATGACATAAGAAAAGAGTCAATATTGATCAGACTTTTACTGGCTGGAGAGATCTCAGAGAAGAGACAGGATGCATGACAGATGCCTTTTGTGCTCAATGCAGAAGAAGAACACACGGAGGGACATCTATATTTCTTCAAAATGAACTTAGGTAAACTTGTGCATGTTAGTAACCGAGCGTTCCCCTACAGTTCTGACTGGAAATGCAGACGTTGGCCAGAGCATGACGACAAGATTTTCACTATGCTAAGCGTTTCTGTTATTTTGTGTATCAATGGATCTGAACATATCTCTCCCAATGTCAATGCTTAGGTCATTTTATTGACAATTATGGCTTTAGAAAGTCTGACATTTAATAATATGGTGTGAGACAGGTTGAAATAACTAGACTGTGTTGTACAAAAATGAGATGCCGTTCATCCATCCATCCATCCATCCATCCATCCATCCATCCATCATCTACTGCTTATTCCCTGAACGGGCTGGAGCCAATCGCAGCTATCATTGAGCGAGAGGCTGGGTAGACCCTGGACAGGCCGCCAGTCCATTACAGGACCATAAAATGCGACGTTTTCTGTTAAATCTGTTGACATTCATACAGCTGATATAAACTGGTATCAAATAAAGTTTCTTTTATTTCATTTTTCCTGATGTGCTTCAACATGAGCTACGTAATAAACGATTTGGCCTTATAAATTCAAATTTCACTTGATAAATGGGGCCTGTCTACAGCAGTCAATTTCCGACCTGGTTCTACATCCTGGCACCAGGACTGATCATGATTGTTGTTGCTTCTTTGGAAAATTGAAAATGATGTCATTAATTATTTCACTGATGTAATCCTTTCCAATCTGTCATTTCTCTCATGACTGTCTTCCCCCTCTCCAATCTGTCTTTACAGCCTTTCCAAAGTAGCACAGACCGACGGCAGTAAATTGTTGTGGTGACTTTGTGGTGACTAAAAGGTTCACTCACAACCTGACATTATTAATAAATATTTCATGTTCATTCTCACAAATACAGGAAGATTCGTAGAAAAGCAGTGGGAAGTGACAGGAAGTGTAAGGCAGCAGAGAAAAATATTGATCAAGAGGCAAACAAGGTGTGGTCGTTGCCTGCTAAGAGCTTGACTGATAAATTCAGGGGAAAAATGAAACAGTTTGGGAAGCAAATAAAACTTTATCGTGCATTTTAATGTGGAAATGTTGATTACTGTTAGAGCTTTAATCATGTTGAAGGATTTATTTTTTCCAAAATATGCTTTTTAATGTTTTTTTGTCTACTTTTCTACATTCACATCCTCTTTTTGTAGTCATAAATATCTTCACTAAACCTCTACACTGGCTCATAATCAGAGAACATCTCCTGAACATGGTCTGATCCTAAATGAGAAGATTTACCTGCTTCATCTTTCTGGATCTTCGCTGCCTTGCTATGACAGTGCAGCAGTCTTTGTGTGGTTGATGGGTTTAATTCTATTACTTAATTTCATTAACTGCAGATATTCTGCTGTGCATAAAGCGTGCAGGGTATGGCTCATAGGCTGCATGGGTGGTGTAGTGGGGTAGCACAATGGCTTCATACAAAGCAAATTCCTGAGTTAAAGATCAGGTGGGGTATTTTTATGTGGAGGTCACATCTCCTCTGAGTGCATGGTTTTTTTGGGGGTGCTGCTTGGGTTAATTGATCATTTTAAAGTGACCCATCTAATGATGCAAACTTTTCTTTTGTTACAGACTAGTAGTGATGGTTGATTGAATCTTTATTACAGCTTCAAAACTTGATTTAAAAAGTGGTTCATTACTCGAGGCTTCAATTGCACAGTGTTCCAGTGGGACATCATGAACTCCCACTATGCCAAGGTGGGCCATCAGTACGCCATCACATTATACTGTGTGTTTTTTATTATATCCCTAAACGCGTATATCCTTCGTGTGAGCGTGATAACTCAGTTTTCACAATTGGAATTTGATACTTGGTATACCTGTAGGTCCCCAAGGGGACGACCTGCATCGAATTTCAGCATTTTGGGATTTATGGTTTCCCCACTAGGTGGCGCTTTATGCATGAAAAATCAAATTTTTGGCTATATCACTGGAATTATGTGCCTCACCGACATAAAATCAAGTGCAAATGAAAGGTCATGACCTCAGTATGAATCCTGTCCTGACGTCATATCGGGTGGGTTCAAAGTTTCAACACCAGGTGGAGTTTTGTGACTGAACATGTGCGTCTTTATATTATTGCAGGTTTTGCAATCCTGCTTTTACACTGAATCTGGTGCATTGAAAACCCAACAGGAAAGCGGGTCTTGATGAGTCTAAACTGCATGAATCTGGTGACCAGTTCATGCTTCAGAGTAGTGGTTCAACAGGTTTTCGTTATGAGCTACAGCAGAGGCCCAATAAAAAAATAATGATTATAAACCACTGTATTAATTTGTAAGTAGCTATATTATGTTATTGTTTAGATCAGTGGTTCTCAAACTGTGGTACGCGTACCACTGGTGGTACTCGAGCTCCCTCTTGTGGTACTTGATGGGAAATCATATCTTGCGAAATCCTCGACTTAGCGCTTTTTAAACAGCAATATCTCTGGAACGGTTTAAAAATTCAGTGAAAACGGTTTAAAAGAAATGCTTGACAGCATTCACATAATTATTACTTACTTTTTTGTGTGGAAAAGACTAGAGATTTTGTTATTCCAAAGCTAGCTTGCTGATGGAAGAGCGTCATCTGATTGGCCAAGTAAATGTCCTATCAGATCGTCTTGCTCTGTCACATGTTGTTACACGCCCAATTGGACTGCTTTATATCATCACATGGTGTGTCAAAGATCGAAATGGAAAAAGATGCCCACTACTTACTACTTTGTGTGTCAGAAAGAACTACAAACATGTAATCAGTCACACTCCATCTTTGGCAAAGTCTGTAGAAACGGCCTGTAGGAGGTGTCAGGTGCAATTAGAAGAGTGGTTATTTTTTTACAGTTTTTATACATATATATCTATTTATAATAGTTAATAGTAGTTAACATGCTTCCTTTGTATGTTGTAGCTATATATATTTACTACTGTGTATTTAGGTCGGTCATGGTGGTAGTACTTCGAAAGTTTGCTATTTTCTCACATGGCACCCACTGTAAAAAGCTTGAGAACCACTGGTTTACATGAATGTCCAGTGTTCTTTCAAATCATGTTTCATGCTGTGTGGGCTGCCAAAGACTCTGCTCTGTGCTCCTCACGTAATGGGACATAAAAAAAAACTGTCTGCCTGGGGGCATTTTTTTGCACTTATAATAGAAATGTACACTATATAATGCTGATTTTAAACTAATCCAGTAAATTGGGTGTAAAAATAGTGTTCCAAAATAAGTAGTTGTGTGTACATTACATTATATGACCAAGTTGCAAGGTCATGTTGTTTCAGAGTTTTTTACTTGCTGCTTTTTCAAGTCCTTGTCCGTGATTTTTCTTTCTAATTCATATTAAAACTCTGCAATTTGCTGTTCTTTACCATCAAGGATGGCAGTTAATATTTTCTTTAATCATTTGTGAAATAATTTTCTCCTCCGTCCATCTATATATAACGCCATCTTGACTTGAAATGACCTGGTCATGTGACCCCCTGTATCACAAATGAGGAATAACTGTTTCCATGACACTTTCACAATATACGTCTATGTCATCCACTTCAAACCTTTTGACGATATTTTCAAAATGTTGATGTTTCCGATACTAGTTTTATTGTGAGGTTTGTTTGGCACTATGTTATTGGTAATGGAGCGCAGCTCGTGAATAATACTGACGGTGCTCCTTAGAGGAAAAACATCCAGCTTTTCTTTGTCAGCTGCTGTTCTGCTGCTTCTCTTCTCTTTCACACTACAGTATTGTTGGAGGGCTCCATGAAATGGACTGGGATTTACACTGTAGGCTCACAGGACTTTTCAGACTTTGGAGAAATATATCACGAAAAACTAGTTTTCCTCTTTGGAAATGTTCTGTCTTTGGCAAAGAGGTACCACAGGTCAGGGATGACGGTAAGTGGGACAGGAAATGTTTCAGGATGAAGATAATGGCTGTTTTCATCTTGGGTTACTTTCTGTTGTTGTTCCTGTTTATTTACAGAATCTCTATGTATCATAATGTAATAATGTAATATCAGCAGGTTGCTTTATTCACCCACTTTGATATATCTATGAATAATAATGTGATATTTCACATGGTGTAATTAATGATTGAACAGAAACCAAGCCGAACTGCAGCATGTGGGAAAACTATGCATGCAGAACCAGTTTGACCAGCAAAAGGTTATTGGTGATGTTGTGGAAGGTGAGCGTCTCACAGTGGGGAAATTTAGCTCGACTTTGACAAGCATAATTAAGTTTATATAGCTTCATCAGGATTGATCCAATATATTGATTCTTTTCTTTTTCACTCATTCTGTTAAATGTTCTTCTGCTTTTGGGGGTCATCATTCTGCTACACGATGAAAGCAGCTAAACTAAAATGGATCTGACAACCTGCACAGAAAACATGTACCAGTGCATTGTGGCATCTCCACTTTGGTCTTTGGTCCAGGATTTGGTTTGCTAAGTTGCAGAAAAGGTTTTATCCTTTTACGCCTTCTGCATTATCTGACCTTAAGATGAACTCACATTCACAAAAAATTCCCCATGTTAGGGTCAACACATCTGTATAAAAGTCCATTTGCTGTCTATTTGTTCCTACAAATGTAATATGTTATGTATTGGTCACCTTGTTTTTTCTATGTCTCATTCAATTTGGGGCAAGGTCTTATTATTATGGGATGAAACATGAGAGGAATCTTCAATACAAATATTTTAACAGGCCTTTATTTTACAAAAAATGTCTGATAAGTGAAGAAGTCTTAATCTGCTCACAGGCATGAACCAAAATCCCAAAGTTCAAAGACAACCATGCTTTTTTCAGTTCATTGAGGTACTGAACCATAAAAGTCCAGCAGCTTTTCTAATGTTACAAAACCTCACTTGTGGAAAGAAAAGGTTAGAAGGGCATTTGCATGCTTTGAGCTAGCTAACTCTGCTTGCTACTACTAAAATAAAACTGCAGAAATGTCAACAGGCATGACCTTCATAATATCCTCAATGAATCAAAACATTATATTTAGACTTGCTGGAAAGCAGCTGCAAAGTCAATCTTTCACATACGTGTTGGTCGCCAAAACGTTCATTGAACCTCAAAGATCACAGTTTTTGGTTATTTACTGACATTCCCTTTTTTTTTTTTTTTATTTAGTGAAAAAAACAACTAGTTGGTTTGCCCAAATAAAAGTCTGGACAATAAAAATTGCTTAAACACAGGTTCAGCAATTTCCTTTTATAAATCACAAACTTGCCAAAATGGTTCCTCAGGTGATTTTAGTTCATGTTCCCGTTCTTACACACCTACTTTCTACCGAACACGATCAATGCAAAGCAGCTCATAAATATGTCAGCATGTGAATCAATGATTGTTTGTGGCTGAATCAGGGCAACTGAGAAGCGCATGAACTTAACTTTTTAGAGACTGAAATCACGGTGCTTGTTAATGAGGTGGAGACACGGAAGACGCCTTATTTTGCAGTCATAGTCGCGGCGTAAAAAACGAGGGGAAAGATGCCGCGCTACCGGGTTTTATCAGGATCATGTCCACGTTACAAATAACTTGTACATTAATGGAATGAACGTTTTTACGGTTCACATAGACAACCTCATCCTCACATGGAGCCCTCATAGCAACATGACTGCATTTAATCGCACCGATTACATTTGAGATGCCGGTCATTGATGCAAATTGCTTTCTGATGTTGGTCTGTTCTCCCACAGTGTCTGGAAACATATCCATCTGTCATTTTAATGATACTGTCCAAAACAGCCGGTAACTGGCGAGTCCAGCGCTCTGACACTGGACCCACTTCTGTACATAACTGTAAAAGGAAATTGGCTTATCAGTCAGTCATCATCATTGGCAGGAAATCCTCATGATCCCTGAACACTCTCCTGATCTTCATCCTACCATAGTCTTCAAGAAGTGCAAGCACATCCATCGTGACACATTATGATCGCGTAACATTACGCTCATGGTGATATTTGTGTATATCTACTCAGTAATTATTCTGATTTACTGGACATCTTCTCACAATTAATGTACCAATAAGCGCTGAGACGTTTTTAATATGAACATACTGTGCTCCAACGTTTAAATACATATTTATGGAATAAATAACTCTGTATTGTTGGACATTTATATAATAATCCGTATTTCCATTTTTTATTAAAATAATACAAAGTCTAGTGTTAATGATAACAAACATGAGTTTAATGGTTTAAATGTATTATCTTATCAGGTTTGTAGCCGGTTTCCCTCTTCAAAATGTTACTATACCAGGTCCAAAGTTACTGAAAGGACCTCTATCCTGCACGTCTTCCATGTGTTTCTAGTCCAACACTCTGTTTCATTCAGGTGTGCCTCTAAGACAGCCGTTGTAGCCAATGAACCAGAGAAATCCCTGATTTATTTCACCCATTTGGATTACTCATCACAACAATTAGCATGATCTGCAGGTCAATGTTCATAAACTGACATCTTGGGTTTGTTATTTTCACATTGCTGCCAAACAAGCAACATATTTCAACTTAATGACAGATGCTAACCTCTGGTTTGAGGTCATTTTAAACTTCATCTAAAACAAAGACAAATCCAGTATTTACGAATCCAAAGTGATTCCGACTCATGTGTTATTATCCATCGCTCTGTGTGATGCTCCAAGTGGTGAAAGGAGGTCTAGGACCTGATTAATCCTTAACATCGCCACTCTGAGTGTTAAGAGGCTTGTTCACTCACCCACACAGCTGAGTAGACATTTTGCCTGCATGATCACAAAGAACAATAAAATGAAGGAGTCATTTAGCTTACTTAAAATAACCCATTCTCACTGTCCATACTGACTTACTGTATGTGCAGATTGTGTGACGTGCAGAACAAAAATGCTGTTTTATTGAAAAAAGAGAAGCTCTCCTTGTTTGTTGAACTGGGTCAGATAACAGATTGGCCGATAAGGTACCACAGAGCAGCAAATCAGCAGTAATTAAACTGAATTATGGATTTCAAAGCGATGGTATCCACTGAAATAATGATGTAAAGCTTTACAGCAGGACAGTCCCAACCAACATTTCTTTCTATTAATGGTCGTTAAAAGCTAATTGCATAATCGTTTATGACTATTTTAACCGCAATGTTAAAGGTTAAACCTAGTTTTTTTTTCTAAAGTTTGATCTGTTGAGTCTATAATTAATGGATGTGTTCAAATGCAAACCGTGAGCATAAATAGCTTTAGGCTTTCCACTGGAACTCACCATGTTATGCCTTCTGTTCATCTGGAATAAAAGTGAGTAAAAGTGAGATATTTCAGCAGATAATGTATAAATGCAAATATATGGCTCTTTACAGGTTCTTAATTCTTTTAATAAAATAAAGAAATTGGATATATCAAAGTATTAACTTGATGCAAATATGAGCTCCACAAAGTTCAATATTTATTCTTTTGCATCAGGAGCACTCAGTTGCATCAGTTTTTTCTCTGTAGACTCCAGTGGAGGTGTGCACGTTCACATCGTCCTCTGTCAAAGCTTGAAATGTGACTGAAATGTGAAATTTTGCTTTGCCGTCGTCTGTAATTTGGGAGGATAAAGAGGAATCAGGTCCTGTTTATTGTTAGACTGAGCTTCCCAGCTCGTTGAAAAACTTGTCACTGATGAAATGCTTGCATGCTCGTTGTTGCTCGCCGGTCAAGTTGAAAATGACCAGCTCAACAATCGCTGGGTCCCCTATCTATTATACTACACGTCGATGTTGCTTAAATTAATAAAGGGCCCAAACAAACTGCATTAGTCACTGAGGCAAACCGTTTTATAAGAGCAATTATAAGAAAACAGACACGCAGGATCCTGAGATCAAGATCATGATAGGAATGAAATTCACTTCTAAACTATGTTTTAGAAGGGCGGGGGGGGGATTAAGGAGGAAGCTCATCTCCAGGTATTTGGTTGTTTGGGCCCAGGTTCCTACAGACATCTTGGTGAATGACCCTGAACTCCGCACTGCTTCGGATGTATTAGCGGTCCTGGGAATCTGCATTTGGGAATTATTCTTTCTTTTGAACTGTAGTGGGAAAGACATTTTTTTACCTTTAACCTTTAAATTGCTGCTGTCTTAAATTTAAATCATTTCAGGCTTTTGCTTTTATATATCTTAATATCTAGTTATTCTTTGTCTGTATTTTTTGCTTTTTCCTCTTTTTATGTATTTATCTCTACTTGTTTATATCTATTGATTTATTTATTATGAGTCTTTATTTCTTTTTTCTTAATACTTTTAATATTAAAAGTCCCATATTATGCAAAATGGGTAGTGCTTTATATTAAGTACACACGATAAAGCATTGGTTAGGCATTAATAAGCATTGAGTTCATAGTTTATAAAGCATTTTTATAATTGTAAATATATATTTTAGTGGTTATAAACCACATTAGTATGTGTTTTATAACCCCAGTTTACATGTTTTACGCATCATTTATAAGATAATTGATTAATTAATTAATAGACCCAGGATTTCTCATTTATAGACAACATTTCTGACATTAATACTCATTAGTATATAAGTTATAAAAACATTTATATATGTTTTACTCTTTATTAATAAACTAATCTACAATATAACATTTTGAAAATTTATGTTGAACAGTATGAAAATACAATAAATCACACATTGTAGATCAGGGGTGGGCAACTCCGGTCCTCGAGGGCCACAGTCCTACAAATATTAGGACTTTCCCGGCAATAAAACACCTGACACACATCAGACATAATTAGAAGTCGTGTGCAGAGCTTCACATTAAACTCTGAGCAAAGCTGCTAATTACCCAATGATTTGATTCAGGTGTGTTGCAGCAAAGACATTCCTAACACCCGCAGGACTGCGGCCCTCGAGGACCGGAGTTGCCCATCCCTGTTGTAGATTGTAGACCAACACGGTGGAAACTCCCCCATTCTGACCTGAAAATTTTAGCCCGCCATCTTCCCCAGGAAGTGTGCATGTCGCTGCTCTTGTCAACAGACAATTTAATATCTTAAATTTGGATGAATGCTGTTGGATTGTTGATCTTTCAATCAGTTTAGCAGTGTTGATCTACGTATTTTTACCCCCTTAACAAGAAACGGCAGGAAATTAAAAAGCTGTAAAGATGTAGCCTGACACTGAAATCTAATATTAACTAAAGTTGACGAGGTTGTGTATACAGTTGCGCTAATCTGTCAGCACTTTGATCACAGCATCTCGCATCTCCTTCATTTTCCCTCCTTCCTGTCGTGCCCTTTACTTCTCTGTGTGTGACTCTGTCAGTTATTCCACAGCTAGAGAGTTTACACGGGGCCTGGAAGGGTGAACAAACAGAGCACCTCTCCTGTGAGGCGAGACGGAGAAAAGACGAAGTGGGAGGGAGGAGGAGGAGGAGGCAAGCGCTTCAGCAGTGGCAGCTTGCTCCTGGTGGATCTAATGAGACAGAAGGGAAGATAAACCGGGGGAGGAATGTTGTTTCTCTCTGCGCAGAGCAAACAAAACTCTCAAGTCCCTCTGCTTGGTCCACAGCTGAAGGCTGCAAGGAGGAGATACTCTCTGCACCATGATTCACTCCATTACACAGATGTTTGGGAACAGGAGGGGACATTGCAAAAAGCCACTTTCTGGCCCTTTTAGGTGCTGGTAGCTCAGAAAAATGAAAACAAGGTGGGCCAATTCATGCATGACACTGGAGGAATGACCGAGTGAGGCCCATCTTGTGGTGTAGATGCTGCACCTGCAGGAGAATACTCAACGAAGGATGCTGAGAACGTGGTTAGATAATCTAATATTAAGGATACCCTTCGATTTGAGGGGGTGGGTGAGAGGTGGAAGTTGTTACAACTCTTCCTATTAAAGACATTCTGGTGCAGCTTTGTTAGGACAGAGTTGTTCAGCTAGCATTTACAATTTAAGGCACACAAATATTGCTAAGTTATATGATAGTTACTAAGAAACTAATCATGAACTGATATGTAATGAACAAGTACTTATGGGGAACACACACTCCAACCTTAATAGTGATCTACTGGTTACTTATGAGGAAAATGACAGAAATTCTCCAGGTGAAGTCTGATTTACTCTGGACTTGTGAGCAAACAGCTTGCAGTTGTCCCAAACCTGTTAATCCAGACATTTTCTACACATCATCCACTTCCGGGTATGCTGGGAAGCTGGAGCCAATCGTCAGGTGAGAAGCAGTGTTCATCCTGGACAGGCCCCCAGTCCATTGCAGGACTAGGGGCCTGCAATGGACTGGAGGCCGCCCTATCTTTACTTAACCATTACCTCTTGAGTACTAACTCATTGTCTGGCTAAATGTTTTTTTTTTTTTACCTTTCGTGTAAAGTGAAACATACTACCCAGTACTTACTGAGTAAACATTCATTCAAAGGTCATTCAGAAATATTCACATTTAAGTTAAACTTTCAACAATCACAGATATTAAAATCATCCATTATTACTCACATTAGGCTGATGTTTGGGTCAAAACTTACATCCATCTTAAAAAATAATAACAATAAAGATAACTGACAAATAAACAAAAGAAAAATTAATACATAAATAAAGCTAATAAAATGGAATAAAATGATAATCAATCCATCTATTTTCTACACTTATTCATCCAATTCAGGGTCGTGGGATGCTGGATTCATCAGGCGAGAGGCGGGGTACACCCTGGACAGGTTGCCAGTTAAAATGATTATGTAAGAAAAGTTGTTTAATAAAGGCCAGATAAGGTCTAGAGGTGAAATCTTAAACTGGTTAAGCTTTTTACAATAACCAACCTGGCAAATACTAGATTTATCTTTTTGGGGGGTGGGGGTGGGGTGGGGGGGGGGGGGGGGGGGGCTTTGACACCTTCCCTTAAACAAATCCCCAACAAAAGAAACAACCTGCCGCTCCCTTTTTCCCG